>ML801785.1:23360-45855 GCA_009831015.1 Picea engelmannii
CAAGATGTGACTGACACTGAGCTACCAACTTATCAGCTGTGACATTGAGCCAGTGTAGTACTGTGATGTGCCAACCTAGTGCTGTGATGAGGTATCATTTTTACTGATACATATTGATGCAGATGATGATGGCATTCTTTCGAAATGACGATGCTGCCGATGAAGAAAACTTCCGATGACTCGTAAATATGCCAGCCAATGTTTCAAGATGATATTGACGATACTATCCTCCTGATGCCACTAATGATGCAGACCTCTCTCGCATGATGCTGCTGAAGAATACCTTTCTTGTTAAGGGGGAGTGTTGAAATAATGTAACTGCAAAGAGTATTCTTATTATTATTGATATATTATTTATAGGATTAATCCCCATTGTGGATTAATCATGTCAGTAATTGTATTAGGACCAAATCCCCTTTTGCGGATTGGTCAACAGACAATTATAATAGGCAGAATAAGAAGTCGGCCCCAGTGGTTAATAAGAAGACCTAGAAATATAATAAAGGTGGGTTTACCCACCCAGATTAAGAAGTTGTCCTGCCAGTGAAGAGACACTTCACACATGCCAGAAATTGTATAAATAAAGGAGGCTAGCGCCTCATTTGAACACAACTCACTTTCTCAGTTTGAGAGACAAGTTCTGATCTGTTACCGGCAAAGGAGAGAGGGAGAAGAGTGACACATCTTTTGGAGAGGACTATTTGTATTGGTTTGAGTTATCTCTTGAACATTGTATTGGCAATTTATGATAAGGAAGTTTTTACTGGGTTTTCTTCCCCTAGAGGGTTTCCCAGGATAAATGCTGTGTCTCTTGTGAATGTGTATTTCTTAGTGATCTTGTTCTTATGATGCTCTTATCTATTGAAATGTAAAGAACTATAATAATGGCATAAACATTAACACTCTCAACACATTGGAGGCATAATACATTTCTGCATGTTCTGCCAGCTGCGAAGCTATATGGCTTTGAAAGTTGCTGACCGGTCTATTTGACCTAGAGATGGAAGCAACCATGATCCTATGTGACAACCAGAGCTGCATAAAGATGACAAATAATCCTGTATTCCATGAAAGGTCGAAGCACATAGAGATCCGATATCATTTCATCCGTGACATGGTGCA
Source organism: Picea engelmannii (assembly GCA_009831015.1). Taxonomy (NCBI): domain Eukaryota; kingdom Viridiplantae; phylum Streptophyta; class Pinopsida; order Pinales; family Pinaceae; genus Picea; species Picea engelmannii. Next base: position 24,483 of record ML801785.1, read on the forward strand.
AAGAGGAGCCTTAAATCTCCAGTACATTAGCACGGATGAACATGTTGCTGATATGTTGACCAAACCTCTATCTTGTGTAAAGTTTGAGCACTTTTGAGATAAGCTTGGTATAGTTCGAAAGGACCTTCCTCGAAAGGGGGAGTAGTTGCTGTGATGAGACATCTCTTGCTTCCAGCCTCATTGCTGTGACGTAAAGCAAGATGATGTGATGAGACTAGAACTGTGCTTCCGGCTTGACAACTGTGACGTAAAGCCAATCTTGTATCCTTCTTCTAGCTTGATTGCTGTGACGTAAAGCAGGACTAGTATCTTGCTTCCAGCTTTATTGCCATGACGTAAAGCATGACGATGATATGAGACTAGTACTGTGCTTCCGGCTTGACAGCTGTGACGTAAAGCCATTCTAGTATTTTGCTTCCAGCTTAAGTGCTGTGACGTAAAACAAGACGATGTGATGAGACTAGTACTGTGCTTCCGACTCGACAACTGTGACATAAAGCCAATCTAGTATCTTGCTTCCAACTTAAGTGCTGTGACGTAAAGCAAGACGATGTGATGAGACTAGTATTGTGCTTCCGGCGTGACAACTGTGACGTAAAGACAATCTAGTATCTTGCTTCCAACTTAAGTGCTATGACATAAACAAGATGTTGAGATGAGACTAGTATTGTGCTTCTGGCTTAACAACTGTGACGTAAAGACAATCTAGTATCTTGCTTCCAACTTAAGTGCTATGACATAAACAAGACGTTGAGATGAGACTAGTACTGTGCTTCTAGCTTGAGAAGCTATGACATAAATCCAGTCTAGTATCTTGCTTCCAGCTTGATTGCTGTGACGTAAAACAAGACGAGTATTGAGCTTCCAACTTGACAGCTGTGACGTAAAGCCAATCCTGTATTATGATGAGCCAGCCTTGTGCTGTGATGATGATGATGTATCGGTTTTATACTAATACATATTGATGAAGATGATGATTGCATTCCTTTGAGAATGACGATGCTGCCGATGAAGAATACTTCCGATGATTTATAGATACACTAGTCAGTGTTCCAAGATGATATTGATGATGCTGTCCTCTCACCCACTGGATCCTGTTGATGATGTTGTCCTCTCTCTCTCGCATGATGCTGTTGAAGAAGACCCTTCTTGTTAAGGGGGAGTGTTAAAATAATGTAACTGCAAAGTGTATTCTTATTATTATTTGATATATTATTCATTGGATCAATCCCCATTGTGGATTGATCATGTCGGATGTTGTATAAGGACCAAATCCCCTTTTGTGGATTGGTCATAATGTAATTGTAAAAGGAAAAAGAAGAAGTCGGCTCCATAATATATCAAGAGGCCCCGGAATATAATAAAGGTGGTTATAACCACCTAGTTTGAGAAGTCATCCCTGCCAGTGAAGAGACACTTCACACGTGCCATATTTGTATAAATAAGGAGGCTAGCGCCTCACTTAGACACACACCTTACTTGCTCATTGAGAGACAAGTTTTAGAACTGCAGTTGGAGAAGAAGGAGAGAGAGTGGCACATCTTTTGGGAGAGGATCTTCTGCATTAGTTTAAGTTATCTCTTGGCATTGTATTGGCTATCTATAATAAGGAAGTTTTGCTGGGTTTTCTTCCCCTAGAGGGTTTCCCAGGATAAATGTTGTGTCTCTTGTGATTGTGTATTTCTCAGTGATCTTGTCTTATGTTGCTGTTATCTATTGAAATGCAAAGAACTATAATAATGGATTAAACATTAACAAGGGTTTCTATAATAATAAAGTGTGGGTTTATTCTACATTGTTATTGGATTCATTGTGGTGATTTATTATTCATGTCTTTGATACTTAACAAATTGTATCAAAGCATTTTCTTTGGCCACAGAAAAGGGGGATTTTTATTTTTAGTTTTGCAAGGTTTCAAAAGAAAAAGAAAAAGAGGGTCGTGAAACTTCAGACACTTCATGTAGATTTATGTTCATAATTTGGTGAAACTGGTTGTATATCTGATTTCCTCTCGAAAAAACAACCTATTTAAAAAAAAAAAATCGTTTGAAATAGTGTCTGGGAAGTAAATTTATCAGCATTTTAAAATCTATAAATTGTCAAGTTTTTTCTATGGATGCCCGCACGATTTTTCTTATTTCTGTAGAAAATGGTGTCAAATTTTCCCAAACAAACTATAGATCTAAGTTCCTCTTGAAAAAGTTTCCCATTTCAAAAAAAAAATCAACTGAATCGGAGTTCCGAAAGTGAAGATATAGCTGATTTAAAAACGATGATTTTTAGGGTTTCTTCAGGATAGTTGCGAGGGACTGCAGAGCTCATAACGTTTGATCGGGTGCTCAGATTGTTACTAGATCAGTTCCATTGGATAGAGGATTTTTAAAGATTTATTTTGATATATTATATATGGTGTTTCCAATGGATATTCACTTTCAACTCCTCATGGACCCACGACGAGATATGGAAGCCATCAAGGACACTCTGCAAAACATCAAGGAAAGTTGTGGAAATATTCAAGAGACCTTAGCTAAAATGTAGGAGGGATTTATTATGTAGGCCATCATGGACGAATATAATCAAGAAACATATGCTTGGTCTGCTTGGGAGGATGAATGTGATGATTGATATATGGATAGTTGTCATTTCTGGGATGACAACTACTTTCATATTCTATTTGAGGACTCTACTCCACCTTATGTAGAGCACATATTGGAGAGTATACAAGATCCTTCAAGGCATATTCTTCTTCCTTTTTATTATTCTCCAATACAAGTGGATGATTTTTTGGACGGTTCTACATATTTGGATCGACATGACCAATGTCAATCTTTGGAGCATCATTTTTAGCTGGCTATTGAGTTCAAATATCTTCATCATGGAGTTCACATGAGCACTTGGACATGGGACTCAAGTTTCCAATGACGATTGGAATACTTCATTATGGTGGCTAACACTTCTACATGGGACCCTAGTTTTCCAACCTTCTTCAACATTTTGGTCCACACTTATCCATGGGACCCTAGTATATGGTTTTACTTCCCCTTAACAAGCGTTGATGAATAAGGGGGATGGAATGTAGTGTAGCTAGGGGAATCATATGGGGTACCTAGGGAGGTACCCAAGGGGAATAATAGTAGATAAGTATTGTTATGTATAAATGCCACTTTTAATAAATAATTCCTAATGTGAATGCAATAAATGTAATGGGAATTACTAGAAGGATCCCCTTCTAGAAGGTTCCTCCTCTATTAGGTGGTTGGTAGCATTATATAAAGGGGTTCAAGCAATGTAATGGGAAAGTAAAAAAGTATTGTATTTGGACTGGTAGATCTTTAAGAGGTTTCCCCCTCGAAGAGGCAAGTGAACATGAGTGAATCCCTTCCATAATAGGATCTATTGTACGATGTCTCCCTACCCTAAGGGTTTCTATAATAATACAGTGTGGGTTTCTTCTACATTGTTATTGGATTCATTGTGGTGATTTATTATTTAGATCTTTGGTACTTAACATAAGCTTAGGAATAAAAGTTGCATACAATATGGTAAGAAGGCCTCTCAACCTAGACCATACAACATAGGTGTTAACCCTACTCCTTTTCCAACCTTACACAAGGGTGATGCAAACATAGAATTGGATATTGACTTGACTAAAATTAGTATTCCTATTCCTCTTGTTGAACTCACTAAGGTTCCTTCACAAAAGGATAAGTTTAAATAGTTCTTTGATATTCAAGATGAGCCTGAGGATCCTCTTGTAATCCTTCAAGCCTTGCACCATGACAATAAAAATGGAGGGCATGCACCTTTCTTCATTACCTTAATGGTAAACACTCTTCTTCTTCACAATTGTATGCTTGATTCTAGGTCTTCTACTACTGCTATGGCGAATCAACTTGGTCTAAAAATTACAAGGCTTTATAGAAATGTGTGTGGTATTTATTCAAGGGCTATTCCTGTTTATGGCCTCATTAAGGATATGAAGGTTAGATTAGCTACTTATCTAGATATATCCCTCTTGATGGATGTTGTGGTTATAAATGTCCCCGATGTTTGGGGAATGTTATTGTCTAGGAAGTGGGATGCAACAGTGGGTGGTAGTTTCCAAATGGACTTGTCCTATGCTACTATTCCAACTCCCGATGGAGATTTTGTTACCCTCTATAGAGAACTTGTTGTGAGATACCAGGTTGAATATCCTCAAAATCCTATGAATGAATTGATGTATCTAGATTAAGGGACTGGTAACTTGTGTGTCTTAGTAAATTCTATATCCCAATAAGAAGAGTGCAAAGGAGATAACAATGTTTGGAATGCGGAATTTGATGATGCTCACTCTAATTCAAGTTTTGGCATTGGGTTTGTCCTTATATCTCCCTTGCCTGCTGCTACACTCTTTTCCTATAGGCTTGTATTTGGTTGTACAAACAACATTGTTGAATATGAAGCCTTGACTATAGGATTGCATTTGTCTCTTGATAGGAATATTAAGTGCCTCAAATTCATAGGGGATTTTGACTTAGTTGTCTCTCAAATAAAAAATAAGTTTGTTGCTAAGAATGAAAGATTTAGAAGATATAGGAATTTGATCCTAGATATTGTAGAACTCTTTGACACCTTTTCAACTGAAGTTGTCCCAAGAGATAAAAACACTGTCATTGATGCCCTATATGTGTCCGCATCCACTTTACAACCCTATGAGGAAATGCTTCGTGGTCAATGAAAAGCAAAAGTGATTTTTAGACCATATGTACCTAATAACCTTGAACATTGACAAGTTTTCAATGATGATGCCCAAATTATTTGTTTCTTACATAATCAACAAGAAATTTTTGATAGCCACATCAATTTCTTAGTTGAATCCATGAACCTAAAAGTTGAAGATTTTCCAAAGAATTCTCTTCCCAAGGGAGTAGTTCCTCTAGAACGAATGTTTGATAGACATTATATGTATAAGAGAAAACATGTTGATGACAAAATTGACAAAGTTATTGAATTAAATATTGGTTTAGAAAATATTCCTAGGATGATTAAGATAGGAAAATGGGCCACTCCTACTGAAAGAAAAAGCACAATAAATCTTATTCGAGAATATAAATACATTTTTTCTTGGTCTTATGATGATTTAAAGGATTACAAGGGAAACATTATCCAACATGCCATTCCTCTTAAGGAAGGGGCCAAACCTTTTAGACAAAAACAATGAAACATTAACGTTAAATTGCCCCCCTTGATCAAGAAAGAACTCCAAAAGATGGTCGATGCAAATATTGTATCCCCTATTAAATATTATTCCTGGATAACTAACTTGGTAGTGGTTTGTAAGAAGAATGGAGGCATTCCATTGTGTGTTGAATTTAGGAACCTTAATCAACTATCTCTTAAAGACAATTATGCATTCCCAAACATGGAACACTTATTGTATAGGGTCACTAGTGAAAGAATTATGTTTATGTTACACGGTTTTTTAGGGTATAACCAAGTGTTAGTCAAATAAGAAGATCAAATCAAAACCACCTTTACCACCCCATGGGAAACTTTCAAATATTTGAGGATGACCTTTGTCCTTTTGAATGCTGGTTCCACTTTTCAAAGAGAAACGTGTTTTAACTTTAGAGATTTGATAGGGAAGATTATAGAGATATACCAAGATGATTTAATTATTTTGTCTAAGGAAAGGAATGCACATATTCAACACTTTAGGAAAGTTTTTGAACGATGTAGAAAGTATGGGATCTCCCTGAATCCCAAGAAGTCAATTTTTGGTCTTGATAAGGGGAAATTATTGTGTCATGTTGTCTCTAAGGATGGTATTAGTGCTGATCCAACAAGTGTTGAATTTATAAAGAAAACTCCTCCCCCAAGCAATAAGAAGTATTTACAATAATTTTTTGGAAAGATTTACTTTACAGGGAGATTTATTCTGAATATTGCTGAGAAATTCAAAACCAATAAATGCTTTATAAATAAATATGTCTTGTTCAAATGGGATGATAGTAGTATGAAATCCTTTGAATATATTAAGGAAGCAATTATGATGGCACCGATCCTTGTTAGTGCTGATTATTGTAGAGACTTTATATTTTTCTCTTTTGCTTATGAAAATGCTATTGTTGGGGTACTGATGCAGAAAAATAAAGATGATTATGAATAACCTATTTCCTTCATGAGAAAAACCCTCGGAGATGTTGAACTAAAATATACCATTATCAAGAAACAAGCCTATGCCCTTGTCAAATCATTGAAGCATTCTAGAAGCTATGTTGGATATAACAAGATTAAAGCTTATGTGCCTATCCCATTGTTAAAGATGTATTGACTCAACAATATTTCCTAGGAACTAAAGGGAAGTGGCTATCAAATATTCAAGAATACGGCCTCGATATTAAACCTACTAATATTATTAATGGATAAGGCTCAACTAAAACATTAACTGAAAGTAATGAAGAAGCCATAAGGATGGGCGAAAATGATCAAGTAAATGTTGTCTTAAGTGGATTGGAACATGATGAGTGGTACTATGATATTGTCTAATATTGGATGCATGCTTGAGTCAACATAGCACTTGTGATGATGAGTTGGAACCTTTGAATGAGGGGTTGTGGCCTCCTTGATGAGGAGGCTTGAATTTTGGAGATGCTTTGCACCTTTTAGGGATAGACATGACATTTTGAGCCTTTTGTAACCCATCAGAGGATGACATCACCTCCTTGGAGCTTCCTACACCCACAAGTATGGATTTTTAGGAGGGCATTTTTCATGTTTTAGCATTGAATCTTTATTTTGGAGGCATTTTTGGGGTTGGCCTAAGACCTATCCACCTTGTATCATGGATTCTTATGTTTTAGGGGCTTCCTAGACATGTATAGATCTTGGTTTCCTCATATAAGTAGAGGGAGTGCTGCCTCATTGTAAATCATAACATAACTTGTGGAGAATCACTTATGCTTGTCTTCCTTACTTCTCTTTTCACTATGGATGACTTATGTGCCTTCTCTTGGAGATGATCTTGTGGATTCTTTTCAAATTTATGGATGAATTCTTGGCTAGGGTTTTCATAGTGATCATTGATCTATCTATTAAGTGCTCTTCTGAAGTCTATGTTGGTTATTCTTTGGATGTATTAAGTGAATGTTTTATCAAAGTGGCGACATTGCATGTTATCTTGTATTCTTTTTGAATAAACCTTGTCTTGAAACCCTGGGAAGGTTTGTAGTGGACTACCTTCCCTTGTAATGATTTTGTTGAAGCTTGTTAAATGAAACAAGGATGTTTCTAGGGTTTGTAGTGGACTACCTTCCCTTGCAATGATTTTGTTGAAGCTCGTTAAATGAAACAAGGATGTTTCTAGGGTTTGTAGTGGACTACCCTAGGGTGTTACCCAAGATCCATCTTGATTTCTTGTTCAAAGGCTCTTAGAATACATAGGATGATCCATTAGGTTTTGTAATGGACTACCGATTTTCCCTCCTAAAGGATAGACACTTAGGGTTTGTAGTGGAATACCCTAGGGTTTTGTCTTTAAGTCTTTCTTTCACCTTTGGCCTCCAAGAAAGTGCATGATTTGACTCCATATGTCCAAGAGGAATGGACATCAGTTGTCTCTCTCTATTGCAAGTGACCTTAAAACCTAATTTCTCTTTTCTTGTTAATTTCATGGTTAGATTAAGACTTACCCTCAATTTTCATCCATTTTTAGCTAGATGTCTAGGGTTTATTGATATCTTTCACCGTTGGGATATACCTTGACATTATTTATTGCATTGCTATTATAATTTTCAGCATACTAGGGCTTGATGTCTTGGATATTTTGAGCTTGTTTCATGCTATATACATTTCAACTAGCATTTGTTATCTAAACCCTAAAAGCATTTCAACTTTCATTTTCAGTCCTCTTTCAATGCATGATTACTTTTTTTTTTTTTTGTGGAAGAAAGCATGAGAAACCCGCTGAGTACTTCCCCACATTTCGTGGATGGTAAACAAGGTAAATCATTGGCCCTGATTATGGGGCCTCGCCTCGAGGGAATCAAGAGAGTCGAATCTTTGACCAACAACAACCATGAAAACTCACGTTTGGATCTAGAACAATTGAGCTAACCCTTGGGGCTAAATGCTTGATTAATTGTTTAGAGGGATGTTATAGTTATGCTATTATAACTTGCCATATTGTTGTAGCTAAGTATCATAATCACAAGTTTTATAACAACTATAGTTTCTTTATTTATTTGTGGTGTTTGGGGCATCCCTTTGACATGTTTGGACTTAGTTAATATCATTTGTTTTCTTGGATACTTCATTTATCCAAATCTAGAAACTAATTCATTAAACCACCTCATTCTTTCCTTGACAACCTTAATTTAGTGGTGGTATGTTTGAGTAACCAATATAGGATGCCGTAGACTTGATCCATTCTTGCTATAGGATTCATTGAGGTTGCTAGGGAAGCCTCCCTTGTGTCAGATTTCATCCTTAATTTCTAAGGTGATAGTGGAAAATACTTCCAACGTTACACTTGTCTTGCACCTTGTCACAGGCTTTGCACAATGGTGTTATATCTTGTGATAACATGAAATATTAGCAAAATGTATCCATTTGAAGGGAAAAATCTACCACTTGGAAGGGGTATTGCTTGTGAGGTAACTCCTATTTTCTCTTTTGTTAATTTAGTAGTTGTTAATTAGTATCTTTCTTTATATATCCTCTAGGAATTCTAGCAAGATTATTAGTTTCAATTGCTAGGTCATAGTTGGTTTCACTAGTTGAAGGTGGATCCATTTTGGACCCCTTCTTTATAAGGTCTTGGATTTATTTTCAACTATTTTAGAGAGAAGGTTATTAAGTCTTTCATATCTTTACCTCTTTTCTCTAATCCTTAAGGAAATGAGCCATTTAGAATAAGTATTTTGTTTTACCCCATTATCACTAGGATTGTTTTAGTAGCCTCTCCCATCAACCACCAAATATTTTAAAATCCAAAAAAATCATCTTTCTTTTTATTTACTTAAAATCTAAAGTTAAATTTATTGAATATCATAAGGTTATATTTCATTTCAAGTCTAGTTTCTTTTAACTCAAGTACATTTACATTATAGACTTGTTTATTTCAATTACAATTTACTTTAAAATTCTTATATTCAAACATTAATTGAAGCTTTGCCTTAATATTGCATTTCAGATTTTATCTTGTTTTGGGCTATTATATATATTTTTTTCCATTGTGGTTTACGATGCAAAGCTCACTATATCCACAATAATCTCCCTCGAAATATGGAGAACATAGGAGGATCAAGTATTTCGAGAATATTTGGCTCACAAAGAACAACATGTCGCATAGATAAGACTCGAACCTGGGTGGAGAGGAGAAAACTCCCCACCCCAACCAATTCAACTACAACCACTTGACTAGGCTATTATATTTTTTTATCTGAGAATTGATCTTTAATTATATAAAATTGAATTTACATACTTGCTCAAATCTAGTCGATTTTGCATAAGAGATTTATTCTCTAGACTTGAGTCATATTACAATTGAGTTATGTTTCAAGGATGGTTTCTTTAGGCTTTAATTGTGACTTTCCTTAAGTATTTCAATTCTTACCTTTCACTTAAATCTATACATATTTATTCAAGTAAATCTAAAATTTATCTTAGCATATTTAAAATCACATTTGTAATTTAATCAAGTCTAGTTATTTTCGATAAATAAACCTTCATTGCTAAACTTGCTTTAATTCACGAGTTGCAATTATTTTATGGTTTGATATATAAAACCCATCGTTGTGATAGTACAATAAGTTGTTCATTTTAAGTATATCTTTCACTTGGTGTTACTTTTATTCATAATTGCAAATGTATAAATTAACACCTCATATCATATTTATATTTCGCAATTGGAAAAGTCTAGTCACACTTTACACTTATATTTTTATAATCACAATTTAAATTGACTTTCAAGATATACTTAAGAATTGAATTGTGGTTTGCCTCAATCTTGTATCTTTTCAAGGTTTATTTTTCACTTGAGATTATTAAAGCAAATGTGAAATATATTATTGCATAACATAATCAGATTTGAGATTTCATTAATTCTAGTACTTATCATATTCATAGTCACTTTCTATACTTATTTTTTAAATTTACATCTCGGAGTTGTTCTTTAAGGTTCATATTTCATTATCAATTGTGAGTTACTTTAAGTTTTTTCTTCATAAAATTCATCTTTCATTTAAGGTTGTCTAATATCATAAAACATATTTCATAAAATTCATCTTTCATTTAAGGTTGTCTATTATCACAAAGCATAATTTGAGTATATTTCAATTCTCACACTTCTTTACCAAATTATTGTTTAACCTAAGTTTATACTTTAAACACTCATCTTTTACTTGGGTTGTTATTAAGTTTTTACAAATCTAGCGTTGTATCTTGTATACTAATAATGTAGATTTGCAATTTAACTCTTCAAGCTTAAATTCCCATTATTAAAGAGTTTGAGCAAGTGGTTTTCACCAACAAGGCTCAAATTTGGGAATTTTCCATCACTGATTATTATAGACCATATTTTGAGTTTATTCCATTCAATTCTTAATTAGTTTAGCATCTAAGTGAATTTGATGTGATGTATGTCTAATTTTATTAAGAATAAATCAACACGGTGTTGATGAAAGGAATGGTAGTGCTCCTTACTCATACATTTTCGATTCTCATTAGGTTAAGTGAGATAGACAAGATTATTACCCTAGTTTATAGTCTGTCAAAATATTAACCAGACCTCAAGAAATATGGTTCTTGGATCTAACTATGTTTTTATACATATATAGTTTCTGTGTATTTTATATGAGATTATACAATTTAAAGAGAAATAAAAGAGTGAACTTGCAAATAAAATAATTTTAAAGACATGTACAGGCAAAAATGTTGAAATATGGATAAAATGACAAATATGAAATACAATATTTTAACAATTTTGTAAGTGAGAAGAAATCAACAAATCCTTTTATTAATGTCAACTTAGAGTTACAATTGGAAATATCTCTTTAGGTCCATGCAAGGACCTGGACAAGAGGAGTTCTTGGAAGTCCAAGATGTAATTAAGACTCATACATGGACATCTAATGTCAAAAGAAAAGATCACAACGCAAGACCATGATGGATCACTCCAAGTTAGATGTGCATCATTGTTGTAAACTCTGCAAAACTCACATTAATTAGCACTGAATGACTTCATAATTTCTCATTAAAATCAAACGAACTTCAAGAAAATAAATGACCTTGGAGCATATCACCAATCAATGCCTCCTAGTCTTTTCTTTGCCACCTTCAGAACAACCCTGTTGTCAACAAGACAATTCATCTCTAATGAAAACACTAAATGGGATGAAAAAAATGAACATCTCACTTAGAACTTAGGCATACCTTATGAGAAGTTTCACTTGTCTATTTTCGGACGCCTTCATTGATTTCTTCTCCTCCTTTTATATATTCTTAAAGTAGTTAGGTAGTTCGACCACCTTTTTGTTTTAATATTTAATTAACTTTTAGTTAAGAGAGGACAACTTAACTTAACCTAAAGGTCCAAATATGTTTTTATATTTAAATTAATAATAGGTGGGGTCCTACTAGGTCCTCGTCTCTTTATTCTTCAAGATTTCCTTTGTAGCTCCAAAAATAACTTGAATGTATATACATTTTCAACAACAATAAATAAATAAATAAATAAGTGACAACCATCAAAATAATTCCATGTCATCAATACTTGTACCTCCCATATATCAAAATAATATGATATTTAAAGTTTTCAAAAATAAATATCATATATCATAAGTCAGTTGTCTGTCCCAAAATAAAATATCATATGTCCATAATAAAACATCGCCATGACACAAATTAAAAGAGATGAGGGTATTTCTTCCTAAAATAACTTTCTCTTTCTTTCCTTCCTTTAGACACATCTATTTGAAGATTTAGTACATCCTTGAGAAAATCATTTTCCTCTTCATACTTATTGACCTCTGGATGCATATCGCTAAAGGAAATTTCCCTCTTACCACTTTCTTCCTTTGTTGATTTTTGTTTTGAATGTACATATGATGACTGGGATATATTGGGGATAGGGGTAGCAATAGGTCTCTTTCCTTTATCCATTTGAATTTCATAAGAGGGGACTTTATGTTCTTTGGGAGGAGAACGGGATATGGAAGCAACTAATCTAGCAAATGGTAACGTGTGAGGAGATAGAGGGGGATTAACATGCCTCTATGTAATACCAAAAGGAGGATTCACCGGATTGTTATCCCAACCATCATTCACAGGTTGAACATGAGGTTTAGGAAAGTCCATGATACCGGGGTGAGGCTGCAAAGGTGCACTAGGGGGAGTTGGGGGTTGAGGTAAAACATGTTGTCCACTAAAGTTTAAGTAACAAGTTTGCACCAATTGGTTGAATTCATCTGGATATGCATCAAAATGGACAAAAAACACCATCCTCTTATGCCTCCCTTGCTACCAAAACACATTTGACATTCTTCCTCTTCTTCCTCTGTTACTCCCTCTGCTAAAGAAGCTCATTTATTGTCATTTCCATTTCAATTAGTCAATATAAATCCTTCAAGTATAATACAACATAGAGAAAATAAACATTTATTGCAATATTTATTAAATATGACTTAGTAAGGCTCTGTCTACAACATGACAGATCAAGTATGTAGGGGATATATGAAAAATGGATTATGTATAAGAAGAGAAGAAAACCAAAATTCATTCATCACCAATAATTCTCTCTTCAAGGTTTCTTTAGCCAATCTGAAAATCCAATCTTATATATGCCTCTTCAAAACATGAACAAGGATTTTGAAAGAAAATGGAAAATGAAAATAAGGAATGGCTGGGGCAGTTTATTTGTTTTTAATACATCTATATTAGTTCTACACTTTTATAAACCTTTGTATTCTTTAATGATAGAGAGAGTATACTTATGAAAAGTGATACATAATGAAGGGATATTATGCAAAAGTTCATGTGAAAATAATTTAGGATCCAAACTTCAACCACTACTTCCAGTGCATATCCATTTTTTACAAGTGTTACCAAATAATAACCCAATGGTTATTTTAAAAGTTCAAACAACAACTTATAGTAACTAGAATTGAGTATTTGAAAGACCTATTAATCCAAAAATGTGCTAAGTCATTTGTAAACTCTCTCTTGTATATAATTTTCCATACTTATAATTTTTTGCGTTTCTAGCGGGCTCATGACACATCTTCACTTTAGTCCCCATACATAGTTTATTTCTTAAACATCTCATCGTGAGTCTAAGGAGTTTTCCTGATTCACTTGTATATCAATACGACCCCTTTGTCCAATCGATTCTCCATACTTAGTCAATTTCTTGTAATCTATTGTGCTTCGTGGGATGTTATGATTCTGATCCACTATACCCTTCACCCCACGAACCCACGGCACTGCAACACTCCATTCCCTTTATCACTTCATATCCCAAACTCCGCCAACTCGTTTCACTTTTCATACTTAGTCTGATTCTTGAGTTTTCACTGTGGGTCCACGAGTCCACGGTGATATTATTATCGCTCCATATACCCCCGATCCTGATTGATATTATCCATTATCATACTTACTCTATTTTTCGAAATCTCACAGTGGGTCCGCAGGTATACAATGATTTCATATCTTCTCTACACACTCCCGATTCTGATTTCCCCGTCGTTCACCATGTTGATCGTTCATTGCCCCGTAGTAACATATGTCTTGTCTTGTCATATTCTCCAATGAACATTTAATGCAAATCTCATGGAGATAACAAATGGGTTAAGTATTAAAAGGTTGTTATTAATGGCGATCTTCAAAAGACAGTCCTCCATCATTTTAAATTTAATTCACATTAACGACTTGTTCAACTAAGAGTCCCGAAGTATTTTATGATAAAAAAATATCACTTTGGTAATAATGTATTGAAAAGAGCTATACACTAATTCACCAACTTCATAAAGTATGACAACTAGAAGAAAATAACAAGTATGTGTAGACACCATCAACTCATTTGGATGAGAAGATCAAAGATTCCAATGATCAATATCATATAAGTATTATTCATCATTACCACCTCCGGAGAGGAATCTAAACCAAATATTGACATTAGGGATTGCTCAAGTAGGTTGTGTTCCAGAAGTGTTTAATTTAAAAGAATTGATTTCATGGTGCATAGACAAGTTCAATAAGAACCAGAGAATGATTCAGCTTCAGGGAGAGTCCCCTATTTCTTTATCTCCTTTGGTCTTCAAAAGAATGCTCAGACTTCCAGATCCAACAATGAATTTCAAAGGGGATAAAGATGAATATTTTTTGAGGGAAATAAATGGTGGATTGGAGCTTCTCCAGGAGTATCTTGAAGACCCGACAATGATTCCAGAAGACATATCAACTATCCAGCTTAGTTCATTGAAAAACCCTTATCGAGAAATGACATGGCTATTTGCCAGGGTAGTCGGACAAGAATATACAACTACCATTCCTTGTCTAGATTTGCATATCTTATATTTCTCTATTAATGAAAATGCAGTGTTTGATTGGGAAAAAAAAATCTCTAATTAATTATCTTTTCAATTATCAAACTTTAGGAAGAATAATAAATTTTACATGTCCTCGTACCTAATATTTTTCATTACTTACTATCATGTTTTCAAAGGACTACATATAGACAAACAAATTAATTGTAAAATTGATCCAGTTCATATGTGGTACCCCACCTTATGGAAGAATAAGGCTATGTATCATTTTTATGAAGTACACAATCCATTCATTTCTTCTTTTAAGAGATTGATTTTTGGACCAAATACATCAAGATTGTCTTTAGAAGTGACATAATTTTTGGATAAAAAATGAAGTTTTGAAGAAATGGAGCATTTCAGTATCATCGGGATTTATTGTTCACGTTAAAGACCCACATATCTCCCATATTATATGTCTTATGAGATGTTTGTAGTGTAAGTATTCAAACAATATAGATTTTAGGTCCATTTCTTTCATGAAAAGATAAAAAGGAAATTTATCCCTTTGCCTTGGAAAATTAGAGAAATAACAATGAAAAACACTACAAATATCGATGAATTTTTCAGTTCAATTTGACTAGTTTAATTTAAAGGTAGCAGATGAAGTTAAAGGGTTCGAACCTAACCATATATTCATGAAACACATGATTTTTAGGGCTACAATGTCACATTTGCTAATACATTCTTATTCGAAGAAGAGAAAGGCGATAGCGAGAACCCTCAAAAACTTCTTATTGAGAAAGAAGAAGAAGATATTGAAACTTTTGTTAGCACCACTAAGCAACATATACACCGTGGAAAAGTTATAATTGAAAGGATTACACGGTCTCCCAACACTTCTCAAAAAAGTGTCCTACCAAAAACAAAATCTCAACCTACAACTGAAGAACAAAAAAAATATGCAATAGACAATTCCAATGATGGAGGTGACCAGAATCCTCCTAAGGGAAGTCTGGAAAGACCCCACAAGATTCCAATGACCAGTAAAAGAAAAAGACAAATAAATCAGGAAGGAGAAAGTGAGGTTGCACCTGAAGAATAAATTGTTCTTGAAGATATGGATCTTGATGTTAATATTGAGGATATTGAATTTTTTGATGAAGAATAGAGGATTCGGGAAATTAGATAAGTTCCCTGACTTTGTGTAGTTCCCTGTTCGATAAGGGTTCAAAGAAATTGGTAATTGAAAAAAAACATTCAAAAAATAAAAAAGATTCAAGTAAAGTTGAGCTCATAGCTTGACCTAAATGGAGTTCCACCATCTAGAATTGTTCAAATCCACGAAGCAATGAGTGAATCCCTGAAGATGTTAGTTGGAGAAATGGAAAGTGAAAATTTCATACTAAAAGATATGATTAAATAATTAGAGAGAACTCTAATTTCCCCACCCATATTTGTCAGCCCAATTGCTACAATGCAGCCATGGAAGAGTCTTGATGGAACACAAGAATCCAGCTCGATATTAAGAGGAAAATAAAGCCTACTTGTTGCTGTCAGAAGATATGTTGGAGAAAACATTAAGAAAATAATGTCTCTTATTTTTGAGGCATGGTTATTGGAAAATAGTTTTGTTTCTTTGGTATCAAGAACAGAAAATTTGAGACAACACCTTTAAGACGATCTGGAAAATGACGAGGAGTTCTAGAAAGGGGTTGTTTCTACCTTCATTATGAAAGTTTTGAGTATGAGTGAGGTCAAAAGAAAAGAAGAGGACTTGCCTTTTACAGTCCACATAAAGCAACTTAAAGTATGATGGATAAAAAAAATAAAGTGTCTAAAAGAAATACTGGTTGATTGTAACACTATAAGTGTCAAAAGGGGATAATCATATTTCAAATTAATGGATTTGGATCTTTTTTTTCCAGTAAAAAATTCCTCAAATTTATAAAAGTATAAATTCTTTTACATATGCCAGCACTGCATGCTGTATGTCTTCAAAAAACAGCTTCAATAAGGGGACTCAATCAATACAAATCCAGTAAGGAGGAATGACAAGATCGCCCACGGGAAGATTACAACCCTACTCAAATAGTCTAATCAAGAAATATGACTGAATCCAAACAACTGCCAAGGGGAGATGGCCTTCATCTTTCAAAAACATTTATGGAGGATATGGGACTATCAATCCCATTTTCGTTGTGGAAGACCGAGAGTCTTCCCACCACTCCATTTAGTGCTCTCTTTGAGAGCGCATCAACCTCCCTGTTGTGAGAACGAGGAATGTGTTTGAAGATGATGTCGGCGAAGTGGGCGGAAAGGTTCTTCGTGAGATGCAACCAGCCTTCAATATGAATAGAGTGAAGGTTGCATTTTTGTGATATCCAGTCGATGATAACACGGGAATCACCAAGAACGAGAAGATGGTTGATCGACCACATAGCCGCCAGAGTGAGGGAGGCCCACAGTCCCAATAGCTTGGCCTTAGTATTAGTTCCCTCTCCACAATTGAGGAACCACTTGGTGACCCTAGCCGGGTGATGCTTGAATGTTCCTCCAGCCCCGCAGACCCGTCCATCCAATTGAGCAGCACCATCAAAGCAGATAAGAGTTTGTCCAGACGCCATCTCTAGAGTGCAAGCTTTAGGAGAGAAGGTCTTGATCGAAGGAGGCTGCCAGCAGAAGGCTGCCAGAATAGTAATAAAAACGCGCCTAACAGAAGGAGGTCGCTCTTCAAATACGGCAAAATTCCTCTCGATCCAGATATGCCAGCACACATATACTGCCATCTTGGACAGCACAATGGATTTGGATCTAGTTGAAACAACTGGAGAATTTGAAGACCAAAATTTTATATTAAATTCTATATTTATGTCAAAGGAGCATTTCGAAGAAAAATGGAGTTGTTGAAATCCACATCAGTTGAGAGATTTAATATTTTAACCGAGTATTCAAATTTAGAAGTTGAAAGTTGGTTAGTTAGATATGTAAACAAGAATGAAGACATTGATGATACACTACATCAACTTTCAATTGATTTTTGATATTTGAAAAGTTCGTTATTTGACATAAGAGTAAGGTATGAAATCACTGTTGCACCAATGATACATTATATTGAAAATTGGTTAAATGATGCTTTAACGAAAATGACAGAACCAAATCAAGAAGAGGTAGTTGTAACCAGTCACACAATTCCAACTAAGATAATTACAAAAGGTGGCTCAACAAGCAAATAACACGAGAGAGAAAATCCATCACAGTAAGTGAATATATCACTTTTCATAATTCCCTATATTTCATACTTCTCGTTCATAAATCATTCAGTTGTGTATTTTTATTTTTTTGAGAACCCATAACTGATCTCTAACTGTTTCCATTTTTTTTCTTTTAAGTCCAGCGTTGTTACACTTTATTTTATGGTCCACGAGAGCCCCATCCTAGTCCATTTGGACAAACATAATTTTTTGTTTTTTTGTAAAATAAACTATTATTTTTGAACTCCCAATAGAACTACTTCGGGGTGTAATTTCAATGATTTCTCAAACTCTGAGTTTATGACCACAAGATTTTTGAAGTGCACATATAATATTCGCTTCTATTTTGAATGAAATACTCTTTTAAAGTTCTCTACAATTGTGGACTATTATATTTCCTTCTTATGAATGTGATCAAATTTTATCATGTTGTGATGGATGTGAGGATATCTTGTTTTCATATTATGGTTTCTTATTGCTGTATAATACTCTGTACATATTTTATTTCAATTTTTAAAATATTCCCGGTCCTCTCAGGAATTCTTTATGTGAATATTCTTTAATATTTGAATAGTATCTTTGTATTTTATTTCAAGCAATAAATATTGTGGCTTACTATTTAACATTCCCCTATTCTTCATAGAACATCAAGCTACATATTTCAGATTATAAAAGAGGAGTACCACTTCTATAAAAACGCAGGGATCTTCTATCCTTGTGAGGTTGTTGATTGGATCTTGACCAATCTAAACATCAACAAGACCACAACATTCTTTATAACATCCACAATAACATTTGTAAAACAATTCCAATCTACAACTGTAAAAATAAATGAACCAATTTTATTTACCACAACAACCTCATATTATCCTTTTGAAATGACATATCAATCATCTAACAATTGAAACTTATGGTTTGTTTTATTTATAATTCTTACCAACACCCGAAATATTAAGAGTTCATGTGGCACCCAACAAAAATAGTCAGCTATTTGGCATAGTGGAATAGAATATAGAGACTCCACGTGGATAAGAGAATGTAGATAGGTCTAAAATAACCTAGGTAGGTATCACCTAAAATTCACGTGAAATTTGACAATTTTCCATACTATTAATCATTCAACAGTGAGCCAGGTATGAGCTAGAATATGAGGGTAAACAATAGGCTTTGATTAGAAATACTTGGGCAAGGTTTATTTATAATTTCCATACATTTAATGTAAATGAAGTCACCAAAATGGGAAAACAAGAAAAGGATGCCATTACTTAAGACTTCAAATACTAGTTCTTCCAACAAAGGTGAAATACTAGGTTTGAATAGTAACTAAAGATGAGTTGAGATACAAACTTTTGACATCAATATAACCAAGGCTTCAACCTTCATGCTTTTTAAACGATTCCAAATCAAACCCAGGTCGCATTCATCCAAGATAAATTTAGTCAACGTTCCGAGTTTGGCCCATAATTCATTCTCCATTTGACTAATAACCAAATTATTTTGAAACAACAAAAAATCATGGAAAGTGATAAAATGAGTGAATGAAAAAAACAAACTCCAGGAGAATACAAAACAAAAAAACCCATATTCAACTTTCTTTTCCACAACCTCTTTCAACATAAATTTCCTTATAACAATTGTTCAACAAAAAATTGACCTCTTCAATCACAAAACTCTTTATGTATGAGTAGAGAATAGGGGAGGAGAAAACTACATACAAGTAACCATATATAGAGCTAAACTAAACCATTTACTAACAAATATGCTTCAATATTGTTTTTCAATTATGTGTGAGTACATACCTGGCAGGAAGAACCAAATCTTTATACCAATTCTTGTCCAAGTGGTTGCACTAGCTTCACAGTTGCAACAATGAACTGGGTATCTTCTGAAGCCAAAACACAACATTGTATTTATTCTCTCCATAGTCCAAAACCAAAACGAGAAATGATGAGAACCCTAAAGACTCCAAGGTGGTAAAGCATGGGCTTGGTGGCATAAATTCCATGGTCATTTCCAACTTAATGCATGGAAGACGTAATGGCCAGTTCAACATTCATACGCTGTCACTCTCATATCAAAACTCAATACCAAATAATACCTTGTGGTATCAAAAACTGAAACGATATAATATAAACCCCAAAACAACATATGATATGTTTTGATCAATAACCGTCATAAAAATCGACCAAACCTTTATCTCTAGGAATAACATATCAATCAATTACACCAAGGTGTTTATCCATATGAGACTTTAATGTATCGAGGAGTAAAAGACATCGAGGCATAAAAGACATGTAAAGTCAATCTGACAATCAATGTATACTATGTTTTAAATCCTCATGAACCATATACCTTTTTCTTTTAAAACTATCAAAGTGTTCCCTTTATATAAAACTTTTAATGCACCCGAGAGATGCAATATGTCTAGCCAAAGAATATATGCTTGCTATGCTAAATATCATGTTTTGCATGAGTCTTGTGATGTTATACTTAAAACATGATCTCAAATATAAATTTTTAAAATATGTGGCAAGGACATAACCGTGTAGAGAATCATAACTTCATAAGCATTAATCCAATAGTGGTCCCCATATGATAATTAACTTCTTTGATACCATGCCCGAGGTGATAATCCAAATTGAAACCAACATATGTTATAACAATGCCATGTCATCATGTTGAGAGAATAAATATCATACATGACCATATAATATTAGTGTTCTTTCTAAGGGACCCCACCTATTATAATTACTAAATTCTTAACCAAGTTATAAGTTTTGCAGCTCTTTGAAATGTTTTTTTAAATAGGTAGACGAAGTATGATTCAACACATTACATCACTAAGTGTTGAATCTTTCATTCTTGTAAAACTATATCTTTTGTGGATTCATCTACTTCATCATTTAAATAAATCTGGGCAGTTTGGTTAATCATATTTATATTTACTTTCTTAGGCTCTCATAACAATCATTGTATAACTAAGAGATCCCCACCTTGGCCTATAGAGAGCTGGCCAAAAGTAATGAGGAGTTTGTATTGAGGTGACAATGATACAACTCATAATCATTACCCCAAGGTTGCATCCATGGGTTGGGATTTTCCATTTAGATGCTAGTTTAAGTGGTAACAACTTATACCTAGGATTGAGTCTGTAGAGTATTTTTTTCATAAATAGGAGTAGATTTGGGATCCATTGCATTCTTAGGCCTGAGATTAGCTCCCTAGGTTAATGAATTTTTCCAACATTGAAATGATAAAGGTATATCATTGTCATATATATTAGGGTATATAGGTACACAATTATTGCATCAAGTTCAATTGGATGGCTTATGATATGTATGATAAATCTAGTGAATTTATCCATCGAACCAGGCATGCTTGCTGCAATTTATTATGAAAGCATAGCTACTTTATTTAGAGAGAAATTGTTTGCATCCCATACTCTATGGAAGTGTTGTATTGTCTAGTAGATATTTCCTTTGGTCAAATATTTTATTGGGTGGGGGTGTACAAAAGGAGGTGGAGATAGGGTTTGGACCTTGAGGTGTTCTAGTGCATGCACTTTCTTGCTACTATTGTCGTGTTTATGGGTTTACTAGTCTCTTCGAATTAGTT
>ML801785.1:56606-69849 GCA_009831015.1 Picea engelmannii
CTTCTTCACAACTACTCAATTCACCTTTTAGTATTATGTTTGTGTTTCTAAGCTTTCTATTTTCAGTTTCAACATGCTTCAATTTTTCAAGATTCTCATCTTCTTGTTCACTCTCTACATTGTCTTTGTATCCCCAAAAGGAATCAAGGTTGGTTTCTTCATCTGAATCTTCGTCACAAATGATTTCTTCTTCTTTAGAATTCTTATGATCATCATCCTGGGTTTCTTGGGTTATGAAGAGGACTTCTCCTCCATCATTATCTTCTTCATCACTCTCATATGAGGATATGTCATCATCCTTGGAGTAGAAACTCTTTTTATTGTTGAGACTTCTCTTTTTATAGTAGCAGTTTTCAACAATATGTCCTATTCTACCACAATTAAAGCATTTGAGAGGAGACTTACCTTTGTATCTTCCACTTCCCTTCTGGAACTTTCTTACGAAATTTGCTATTTCTTCATGAAGGTCGTTATCCTTGTCTTTTGTCTTCTTTATGTCTTTAAAGTCTGCTTCATTGTTTGGTTGGTCACTTTCTGTACCTGTTCTCATTTCATATGCCATAAGAGTCCCATGTAATCCATCCATTGTCATTTTGGTCAAGTCCCTAGTTTCTTCAGTGGCGGAGACCTTAGCATCATACTTTAAGAGAATTGATCTCAACACTTTTTGTACAACCAAGGATTCATCGAGCTCTTCACCTAATCCTATGATAGCATTAACAACTTCATCAACTCTAAGAAAATAGGTTGCATTATCTTCCTTTTCATTCATCTTCAAATTTTCAAATTCTGCTCTATGTCGTTGAAGCTTGACCTGCTTAATTTTTGGACCACCTTCGTAGATACTCTTGAGTTTGTCCCATACCTCTTTAGTAGTGCTACAACCCATCACTTTTCTAGCAATGGTTGGTGCCAATGATGCTAGAATAACATGTCTGGCTTTTTAATTATAACTCATAAGCTTCTTCTCATTTAGATCGGTTGGAGCATTATTTGGGATTACATAGCCATTTACAACTGAGTACCAAATGTCGACTCCCAAAGCCGTTAGGTAAGTTTTCACTCTATCACTCCAGTATGCATAATTTCTTCCATCAAATTTTTGAATCCCATTTGAAATGTGCTCATGGTCATCCATATCTGCTCAGGATTTTCCTTCTAGTGGTTAAACTGTTCTGAAGGCAACCTACTCTGATACCAATTGTTGATACTAAGAGGGGGGTGAATCAATATCAAGTACAATTTAAAAACCTTTTTCAACTTATACTTAAACCATTCAATTATATCCAATGAAAAATAGTATAAGAGTTACACCAACACACCACAATACACCATGCACAATATATGAGAAATAATCAATAGTTTTTGTTCAAGGGAAGTAATGACTTCCAAAGGTAGCTACAGCTTCCAAATGTAAATGGAGGGATAAACCTCCAAGAGGAATATACAATCCTCCAATATCAAGAGATAGTTGAACTCCCCATCCTTTCCCCTTCCTTCCACCCAAGAATATATGAGAGATAATAAAACCTTACATTAAATCATCACCATCAACCAATCATCACATAGAACCTGATAATGCTTCCTGAGACTTCTTCAATTTATGAAATTATTCAATTCTTGGAGTACCCTAATCCTATAGATAACATTACTCAATGTATTCTCTGAAAATCCTCCAAGTTTCACTGCTTGAATCCTCCTCAAAAAGAAGTTATAGAAAGAATGGTAGACTTTATTCAATTCTGGTCTATTCAGAAGACCCAACTTGTACAACATGCCCCACGCTCAATATTTAACATCCGATTCTGAAACTCTCACACAAGAAACTAAAGTCCATACTCTTTCCAATGGAAGTGTTCCCACTTCATTTGGATTCTGTATGAAGAAGTTATGACTGTTTTACCCGAAACTCCTGTTTATTGATTAGCTTCAACACTGGTCACAAACCCTATCTTCCACAGAGTGTATCTCCATAATTATAGCGAATCAAGAGCTGAAATTTTTACCAGAGGTACCTTGATATGTCTTCTCAATACCTTAGAGAGTTCACCATTTGAATCATTCTAGAAAAAAAGTTATAGCAAAAATGGTAAGATGACTTGAAAATAACATACCTTAGAACACATCACCAAAAGACTTCATCCTCCCTTGAAATCCGACCTTCTTTTTCTTCTTATTTCCTCTGAAATTCAACTTGTATCAAATGAATGCTTAATGATGTTTATTTATACCATTTATGTCACTTACTTTTAACATTAGGGCCGACCTGACACTTTCTTATTTTGTAATTCTTTTCTTTAATTATCTTCAGGGCCTACATGTACTTCCTTCTTCAATTCACTTTGTCATCTTCAAAAATTCATTTCTCCTTAACCATGAGGATCCACGTGACGTGCCACATACCACCGGAAACAACATGATGTATAATATACATCCATGGGTGTTGTATCTGCATGTGCATTTTCCTTCATGTCCAAATACCTTCATCAATCTTGCGGTCTAAAACCCATGACTAGGGTTGACATCAATGACAACAACTAGTTTTCCAACAAGTACGTGTAATTCATGTTTAATGATTGTATCAAGTGTAATTCATCATGTTTTATAATTTCTAAGAGCTAATTCACATTTTTCTGGTGTTACAGGGAAAAAACGCACTACGTTTCTAGTTCCGACACTGATTCCGGCACTCGTTCCGACACTCGATCTGACACTCCGTCCAACACCTCTTCCTGCACAAAAATGGAGGGTGATTTGGCGCTTATGGTATTGACGACCAGTGGGGGGAGAATCATAGACGTGGGTTTTGTTCATCCTTATCCCCTCCAGCTACTAAACTCTTGACAACTCGATTTTGGGTTGTTATGGTGGGTGATTATTGGCTAGCTCTATTTCGGAAGTTAGGGCACCATTAATGAAATTTGCCAATTTTAGAAGTGGTTCGAACCTCTTGTGGTCAACCACGTGGTATGTAAACATTATAAATACCACCGTGGTGGTAAAATAATTGTTAAGCAGTAGAAGAAGTCGTGTGTTAGAGCAAAAACGATTTTGGCTCTGGTTTTGCATTTTTCAATTGCCATAATTGTATAAAACTGTGTTGTTGCGTTTTAATGGTGAATTCCTTTTGTTGAGCTCGTGGTGTGATTTTAGGGAGTGAACACGACTTGATGGGGGGCCCACCAGTATTCTGGTAACTCTTCGATGTGTTGTTTGTACATTTCATAGCTTAGACATCTCTCTTTTTCGTTTCCTATACATGTATTGCTATTTTTCTTCTGTTATATAATTTGTTGTTGTAGCTTAATGATTTGGTTCTTTTGCAGGTTAGTATAAAGGCGTGTGTTAATATGCATTGATTTGATAGATAGAGATGAATTTGCAAATTCATCTACTAACCCCGTGTGCAAGTAGATATTAGATTACATTTTATTCATGCTTTTGAAATTTGAATTAAAATAAGAATTAAAACATAGTAGAACAAAGTTTTAGTTTATGTTTTCTTTAACCAAGGCTTCGGTGGATGGATAGGGTTAGTTTCATCTTTTATTGCCTATTCAATTGTTAATTAGATTTTTCTTAATGTTATAACCCTAAATTGCACCACACATGCTTACCTGGCATGCCAACTCATGTCTCTTCATTGCCAAAGCCATGCTGAATAAAACCTTGAAAAACCTCTTAAATTAAGTAACCCGCGCCCTAACCCATTACTAGGCGCGTTGGAACGCTAACATGCCTACTACTGCACGCGTTGGAACGCTGGCTGGCCCACTACAACCCGTGTTTACCTAACAAAGCACAAAAACAGGAATGTTGCCGACGGGACGAAAAGCTTTGGGTCAGTTAACTGGAACTCCCGACCATGCATGGCCGAGAGTTCGTCCAAAACCCTAGCTCCTTCTAGCCTATAAAAGAAGGGGTAGGGGTACTATTTGGAAGAGGAAAAAGATAGCAAAGAAACTCTACCCAATTGCCGAATCCATTTTGTCCCAACCCTTTAGCCTTTCCTCAAGCCTAAGAAGAATTCAAGCAAAGCAGTTGGAGGACAAAGAAGAGGAGGAGCCCAGGATCAGGATTGAGGAATGGTGGCCGGTCTCTATCATTATTGTAAGTTGATTCATCTTGAGATTAATAAAAGAATACTTTTCTCGTCCCAATGCACGAGTGATATATATTTCATTTGATTTATGCTTAATCTCTAACCCTTAGGTAGAAGAATAGCATGCATGCATAGTGTTTTGTCTTGATTGCAGGATTGTCTTTGGAAGGAGCAGCGAGAGCAAGCGGATAATGCGCAACGGAGGATCTGCATCAAACATCAATAGAAAAAGGTTAATAGATCTTTTCCATGCTTGTGTGTGAAAAAGGGGTTTGAGTATTGGGGTGATAGGTTAAGAGTGTTTTCTTTGAGGTCATGATTTGCGTACAAGTTCAGCCCTAGCTTGTTAGTCCGTAGGGTATTATTTCCCAACAACAGAATTGGCGACTCCACTGGGGATATTACTCTTAGGGTTTCCAGATTTCATTGAGGTTCTTGGGTAGTTTAATGAATTATATTTTCTGCTTCTTTGTTTGTTTGTTTTCTATTAGGTCAGAGCTAGCAGGGAACCTAGTTCGCAATACCAGCTTTTCCTTGACTGTGCTTGACATTTATTATCGGGACACACAGAGGTACACGCAGCCTGCAAAAGGCCTGCACGCGTGTAACCTGCGCCCTAACCTTCTGTAGCCAGCGTTTGAACGCTTGCTGCAGAGGTTTCAGTAGCGTGTAGGACTCAGAAATCTTGAGAGGCAGTCTCCTCTTCCCTGTCAGAAGTTTACCTTCTCAGGGGGATTTCTGGATCCTGTCTGGGTCTTGCTGGTTTACTGTCTTGTTTTCAGTCTTCTTTATTGTGTTTGTTATCTGTTGCATTTATTTTTTCCTTTTCTGTTAAAGAAGAAGCATCCAAGCCTTTAAGAGACCCTGGTTGTCAATATCAGGGGCCTTTTTCAGGTCTGGGCTGCCTGTGTTTTGTTTTGTCTTAACTTTTATACAGACCCACGGCCTGTTAAAGTTTATCCCGCGGGTACCCGCGCGCTGTTATAGCTCAGCACGCGTTTGCACGCGTGCTGTTTCAGTGACAGTCGCGGGCTTGATTGGTTGCTTTTCAGCCTGGGTGGGGCAGTCATCCCCTTCTGTGGTGAGAAGTGTTCCTCTCAGGGGTTTGATTTTGGGGCTGCACAGTCAGCAGGTTAGGGCCTCTTATCCTTAGCCGGTGTTTTTATTAGTTGATGTTTTAATAGAAAAGACAAAAGAAAAAAAATTGTTTTATGGTTTTTAGACAAGTATTAGAATCGGTGCTTTCTTGATTGTTTTTTCGCGTCTTTGCTTTGGTTCTTTGCGATCTGCGCTTTAAGCCAGAATTTTATTTTTGTTTTCTTGGTTTTGTGCTTGTCGACATTTTCCCTTTGTTGCGTCATTTTGCAATTAAATAAAAAAAATTCTCTTTTTCATTTTCTTCTTGGTTTGAAGATTGTGTTGTTGCATCAGTAGCTAGGAAGAAGTCTTTTTCATAAGTTTTGCAGTGCATTTAGCACATAAGTAGCTCACAGATTGAGTGAAATTCCCTGATGTTTTTCTGCACGAAATCTTAGAAAATTCAAAAAGAAAAGAAGTCTTTGTTGTTGAAAAGTTGCTGGTTTTTGCATTTTCTGTAAAAGTTTTTGTTTCCAAGCATTTCTTGTTTATTTTGCTTTGAGTATTTACACACCATCAGTTTCACCTTCATACCTTGTGACGTAAAAAATCCCATTAAAAGCAACGCTAATTAAAAACTATTAGACTTTTTGTTTGTAGGGTTCATACACTAGCTCAGGACTAGGGCCTTGGAATAGGTTGGAGAGTAAATTCTCCAAGGCCACTCAAACCAAACATTGGAGTCTGTCATAGGGAGTGTAGAAGTCCAGTTACGGAAAGTTATCTGGGACCCCCCTCTAACACAGAAGCTAACCACGAGGTCGTGTAAGGAAAGGTAGCGGAGATAACCCCTCCAAAGCTGGACCGAGCGTAGTGGAGAACACATATCGAGGATTTGTTAAGGGATTCCGTCGTTTGCATTTTCCACGGGGCTTCGTGGGTCTCGAATCCGTTCGAGGTCCTCAGTTGTCTTCCAGACCATTTGCTCTTGATACCCTTGACAGGTTTCGGGCTTGATACCCTGCTCATTGTGGTCTACCCGACTATCGACTGTACCTGCCTGGTGACTGTTCACGTGCTGGAAAACTAGTTGCCAATCTTTTCTAGGGACATACACAGGTGACTGCGGGGGTATATCGCGGTACCTAGGACAGACATCGGGCCACGCTTTGCAGAGTATACCCGGAGGGTGCTTCCGTATTCGATTTTCACTTGCACCGGTAAGTTGCTCTAGTGTTGGTTGTTGTAACTGTTCTTCAAAATAGTTAGTGTTTGCTTGTCTTATCTCATAGGGGATTCTTTTAGTGTGTGTTACTGTTTGTCCGTGTAGAATACCTTAGCATGTCATGAATCTTCTCACACAGTGGAGGATTCAGAGCTCCGCCGGTCATGAAGGATTCTGGGCCTACCGCCGGTTATACTGGAGCCACCCCCGCCACCATTGAGGCGGAAGTTAGACCAACAAGGGTCTTTCGAAGCAACCGGGTTACCAACCATTGAGCCCGAACAAATCCCGGAGGAATCGACCACCAATCTTGGATTGGTTGAAACCTCAACTACTGATACTTGGCCACAAGTTATTGTGCCAATTCAATTTTACGAACGCCTGTCAGTGCCTCACACAGCTATGGCAACAAACGCTGTTACTTCCTCTGAGAATTCTTCCATTCCCATCACCGTTGCTACCACAGGAGAAGATTCTCCTAACTTGCCTCTGTCGGTGGTCCGGGCCACCATGGTCTCGGCCGCAACTACGTCGCACAGTGGACTGACCCCATCTATCGCGGCAGCGACACCTCCCTTCACACCTAGTGCGACCGACCCTCCATTTTCATACGGGATGCCCAGTTCAGGTACAAGTCCTGCACTCACTCACTCCACTTTACAGACTTTGGGTCTAGGGGCAGGGAGCTCTAATGCTCCTCTGCAAGGTCAACTTGGGGGCATTCCTGTCCCTTTCAACGCTTTCCCTTACGCTCGAGGTCATATCTCTCCTTCGTCCCCTTCGCTCGGTGGTCTGCATCAGCAGTCCGCCGGGCAACCTACACACACAAGTTTCTTTGGAGCCGGAAGTCAAGGAACACCTGCGCAAACTCAGCCGGTGGGTTCGTCACCGTTTGTTTGGAACAGGACGTTTGGTAATAACAG
The DNA here is from genome assembly GCA_009831015.1 of Picea engelmannii. NCBI lineage: Eukaryota > Viridiplantae > Streptophyta > Pinopsida > Pinales > Pinaceae > Picea > Picea engelmannii. Next base: position 63,934 of record ML801785.1, read on the forward strand.
TTTCGCATCTACTGCTTTCCCATCTGGGGGCACACCCATTTTTGGACAGTCTACTCCGGCACATGGTACTATTCCTGCGTTGGGGGCACATATACCAGGACCTTGGAACTCAGGACAAGGATCCGTTCCTTCCTCTGGAATGCCGTTCTAGGGTAATTCTTTCCACAGTCAATAGAACCCCGGACAGACTTCTATGCCTCTCCCATCGGGACCGACATGGGGTAATCCTTCCAAAATTCCTTCAAACACGATGAATGCCCAACATCCTATGTCCTTTATGGGGAATCAACCAATGATGTCTCCTCAGATGAAAAACCCTTATGCTGGTCAGGGCCATGGTTTCTACCAGAATTCGGGCCAGTAGCCAAAATTTTCCTGGCAACCTGGTGCCAGTCAAACTCCAGGACCCTTTTATCTAGGCTATCAGCAGCAACCAAAACTACCATTCTTGGCGACGTTACACTTGCCAGATTTGACACGATTGTTAAATGATCCTATCTGTCACGATCCGCGTTGGCCTCCTATGCCAACGAAGTTGCCTTCGAACATTCCAATGTTCGAGGCCAAGCCTAACGAAGATCCAGGTGATCATGTGACTACTTTCCACCTTTGGTGTTCATCTAACTCACTGAAAGATGACTCCGTCCAGTTGCAATTGTTTCAACGCACTCTTATTGGGAGTGCTGCGAAATGGTACATAGAGCTTGATCATTCACGATACTCTACTTTTGGCGAATTGGCGATGGCCTTCCTTAACCATTTCCAGTTACCTGTGAGATACGACGCCGACACAGAGTTGCTAGCCAATTTCGAGCAGACAACAACAGACCATATCTCTGATCATATCTGAGAGTGGCGACGCCGAAAGAGTCTAATCAAAGTACCAGTTCCACCAGCATTCCTGCTTGAGTGGTTCCTTAAGTCTTTAGTACCGCAATTATCCAAAGACGTCGCAACTTATGGGGTTTTCTCCGAAGAAGATGCCATCATGAGGGCTCAACAATTTGAGCTTATCTATTCTCAGTCTGGTTTACTGTACAACATCTTGCCGGATGCACCACGATCGATACCGGATAAAACCAGATAGAGAGTCGGACCACATGTCGATGGTATCGTTGGTTCGACACAAACCAAGCCCGCTGAGCAATTGACAAAGCAATTGCAACAATTATCTATACAACACTCAGCGGCCAGCCATACTACTACTTTGGCTGCTCCTCCTACCCAAATGTTGGAAGTACACTCCGTGCAGATGACTAACCCAAAGGCCAACCATCAGCCCGAAGGGAAGAAAAAACAATGAAGGAAGGGTAAGGGGGAGAAGAAACCCACTGATAATGCTGGCGAGGGCACTACGGAAAAATGGAAGGCGAGGTATCCGTGCAACTTGTGTGCGGAAGACCACCTGACCCATTTATGTCCTCAACTTGCAGAGGCCCAGAAGTTTGTCACACAACAACCGCAAGCTGTGTTGACTAATCCCTTTCAGCATGGGCAAAATTTAACTCAAGCCTCTACAAGTGTCGAAGGGGGCAGCCAGGAAAACTGCCCCCCTCCAAATAACTCCTCTTTCGCGAACGTATATATGGTTAGGGGTGATGCTTTAATTATGACTAGAGTGCATGACTATAGTAAACCAAGTGCCTCTGAGAAGGGAAAAGAAGCCGAGATCGCATCTCTTCCTCTACAGATCGAGAAGACGTTGGGTGAAATAATGACACGCATTCGAAAATGTGCGTTTAAGAGAGCTTCTCACAATCCAAACGCAAGGGCCGCCTAGAATTACTCTGTGGTGGAAGATTTATCCCAAACCCCTTGTGCTATGTCCACTTTGGAGGTCCTCCAAAGTTGCCCCGCTCAGAGGAAAGCCTTGTTGACTGCTTTAGGCTCTACTGAGACTTGTAACCCGGGTACCATCATGTTAGATACGACTGACTTGAAACCTCGTTTGCCTTACCACGTCGCGTTTCAGATAGTAGTGGCTCACCCCACGAATTTTTTTACACGGAATATCTTCCGCACGGTGGTCGACGAGGGCGCTTCGACTTGCGTTATGTCGTTAGCATGCTGGAAAGCCATTGGTCAGCCTGAGTTGTCTCCATCACCTACTCTCCTCACTGCGTTCGACGGTCATTCTTTCCGACCACATGGCATCATTCCTTCTTTCCCTGTGCAGTTAGGGGGGAAGACCGTGTGCGTCGAAGTAGAGGTAGTCGATGTCTCCATCGACTACAATCTTTTGTTAGGTCGTAGTTGGACTTATGCTATGCAAGCGATAGTCGCTACAATTTTTCGAGTCTTATTGTTTCCACATGAAGGCCGGATAGTGACCATTGATCAGTTGTCCTTCTCTCGACCTGACCCAGCCTTGGGGGCATCCACGGTTCCCATGATAGATAATCCTCAAGCCGGTGTCGTTAACATAGGAGTTGGCTTGTGCCCATCTTTGATGGGTACTTTCGATTACCCACCTCCTCATGGCGATGTCAAGTTTATATCGACTCACCACAAGGCTGAGATTTTCCATGTTTCGTCGTTCCGCACGACTTACTTTGAGGATCCGTGGATTCTTCCTTCCCCATTAGCCACGATGGATGAGACAGGGCACTCCGACATGTCCATGCCCTTGTCGACTGCTGAAGTAGCGTACTCTTTAGTCTAGCAAGCTTCAACTACTCCCGATCCGACTCCCGCACAAGAGTTGGATCCACTTCCAGAGCCTATTTGGGCTCAGGGTTCTCTTGCTACCACCGATTCGTTAGACTTAGTCTTGCCTTCTGACGAAGCTATAATTGAATAAATGACTAGTCCAGACAGACCTTGGGAAGATCTTCATCACAGATCATACTTCCTCCTAGAGTTACACCGAATCGAGGCAGGAGAATTCACTATCACCATGACGGGAGATCAGCCATGTCCCATTAACCTCTTAGCTACACATGAGATTTATGCTGAGGGGAATATGGTGACTATCGCTGCCACTATACCTATCAACATATCCCAAAACCCTGGCGTCGTGGAGAATGTCTTCGTCGGAGCGGATTGCTCCCCCGAAGAGATTCAGACTTACACAAATCTTTTCAAAGAATTTCGCGACGTTTTTGCCTGGTCTTATGAGGAAATGCCAGGCATCGATCCGAAAATAGTTGAACATGAGATCACTACGTATCCTGATGCTAAGCCTGTTCGACAAAAACTTTGTCTAGTTAATCCTAGGAAAGCAACAGCCATCAAAGCTGAGGTTGAGAAATTGCTCAAGGCAAGGTTCATTTACCCTATACATTTGACTCAATGGGTGTCAAACCCCGTGCTGGTCGATAAAAAACAAGGCACGATTCGTGTTTGTACAGATTTTCGTGATTTGAACAAGGCATGTCCAAAAGATAATTATCCAACCCCATTCATCGACCAGATCATTGATGAGTGCGGTGGTTGTGAATCCTTTTCGTTCATGGATGGTTTTTCGGGCTATAATCAAATCCAAATCAAACCCGAGGACCAACACATAACGACATTCATTTGTCCGTGGGGTACATTCGCTTATCGTAAGATGCCTTTTGGCCTAAAAAATGCTGGAGCCACTTTCCAGCGGGCCATGTCTTTTGCATTTCATGATCTCAAACATATAGTTGAGGCCTATCTAGATGATTTAGCATCACGCTCTCGCAAGCGAAAGGATCATCCTATGCACCTCCGACTAATCTTCGAACGCTGTCGCTACTTCATGATTCGCTTGAATCCCAACAAGTGCAACTTTTGCGTCACATCAGGACGTTTGTTAGGTTTCATCGTTTCAACAAGAGGGATCATGGTGGATCCTCTTAAGGTGGAGGCAATAGTCCAGTTGCCCCCCCCACGCACAATCTTACAACTTCAAAGTCTTCAAGGCAAGGCGAACTTCTTACGACGCTTCATCTCCAACTATGCCGAAATCACCAAGGGCTTCATGCGTTTACTGAAGAAAGATGTTCCCTTTTTCTGGGACGAAGCAACGCAACACTCTTTCAACGCATTGAAACACGCTCTTACAACCGCACCTCTGCTACGACCACCGAATTATAACAAGGATTTCCTATTATATCTGGCTGCCGCAGAGTCAACCATAGGCATGGTTTTAGTTCAGGAAGATGATTCATTTTCTGAATACGTGATCTATTACCTGAGCCGAGGCCTCATAGGACCGGAACTTAATTATACTCATCTCGAAAAACTTGCGTTGGCAGCAGTTCATGCTGTTCAACGGTTCCGTCACTATGTTCTGTTTCGCAAGACCACCGTCGTAGATGTCGTGAATCCATTCCAGTACATGTTGACACGATGAGTTATCGGCGGAAAAATCAGTAGATGGATGGTCATCCTCCAAGAATTCGACTTAGACTTCGTTTCAACAAAGTCCAAGAAGTCATTGGTCTTCGCAGAACTCATTTCGGAACTTCCAGTTGAGTCAGGTGATGTTATGCCTGAGGAATAGCCTATCCGGGGGGATATGTTTTTGATTGAATCATCAGACCCCTGGTACGGAGATATACTGATCTATCTCCAGACTTTGAAGTGCCCCACCTCTGCTTCTCGTGATGAGCGTCGATGGATACGCCATCAGGCCAAGAACTATCTCATACTCAATGATACGTTGTATCGGAGAGGTGTAGACTGTATCTTGCGTCGATGTCTCACTCATGAGGAGGCCGTCATAGTACTCAACGATTGTCATACAGGAGCTTGTGGCAGTCATTTATCTGGGTTGGAAACAACCCAAAATATTTTACGAGCAGGTTACTTCTGGCCCACACTTATTAAAGATTGTATTGAGTCGGTCAAGAAGTGCCATTCGTGCCAAATCTTCTCACGGAAGATGAGGGCACATCCCGCTCATATGTTTCCTATCATCACAGTTGGTCCCTTCACGAAGTGGGGGATTGATTACACTACTTGCAACCCCCCATCTTCCAGGGGGCACCGCTATATCATCGTAGCTGTCGACTACTTCACTAAGTGGGTCGAAGCTATGCCGACGTTCAAAGATGCTGGAGAGACTACAACTCTCTTCTTATTTAACCAGATTATAGCACGGTTCGGCGTCCCGAGAGAGATTGTCACTGACCATGGCAGTCACTTTCAGAACCAAATGATGTCCGAGTTAACATCAAATCTTGGGTTACGGCAAGAACATTCCTCACCTTACTATCCCCAAGCCAATGGGTAGGTGGAAGTTGTTAACAAAACTCTTAAGACAATGCTACAACGCACTATCAACTCAGCCAAGTGAAATTGGCATTTGATGTTATACTCGACATTATGGGCTTACCGAACCTCAGTTAAGACTGCAACCGGTTTCTCACCTTTCCAACTCGTTTACGGGCTGGAGGCAGTCTTTCCCATCGAATGTCAAATCCCATCTCTGAAATTGGCAGTACAGTTATTGCCAGACACTTCGCCGCTTGAAGAACGGTTAGTACACCTTGAGCAGCTTGATGAACAACGTCGTGATGCGGCTCTGGCCAACGAGGCTCATAAACATAAGGTTAAGTGTCAATATGATAGGTCCGTTCGTCCTCAGGTTTTCTCTGAGGGCGACCTTGTCCAGGTTTATGACCAAGATAAGGACCCCCTGGGGGCAGGAAAGTTTAAACCCATGTGGTTCAGACCCTTCATTATTAAGGAGGTTTTAAAAAAGGGCGCTTATCGTTTGGTCGATTTCGAAGGGAATGCTTTGGCGGAGCCTAGAAATGGGCTCTACCTCAAGAAGTATTACTCATAGAACAGTCACTGTGGTTAACTTTTTGTAACATATGTATAGTCTTTTGCACTATTACTTTTTTACATTTCTTTTGAAAAATGTGTTATGGACGTGTCATTGATGTTATCTTTCGTCAATATGGCAGATGTCAAGTGAGTCCAAGGTGTTCGTTGGGTATG
>ML801785.1:73523-108643 GCA_009831015.1 Picea engelmannii
TACATCGAAGGACGTTACCATTGTGTGTTCTATCAACCGCATTTGCATCCTTTACCCATCAACCTAGTAACAGTTTGCCTTTGCGTCTTAACACCTTTGGCCACTGGAGGATTTTTCCCGAGTATCATTTCCTAGAACATCAGCCTTGTCCTTGTGCCTTGAGCTTGTATGTTTGTTGTGCTCATTCCTCCATTGTAACGTAATATTCCTTTATTCTTTTTCCAACTCAACAAAAAGAACAAAAAAATCAAATATACCCCAAAAAGAGGATGGGAAAAGTATTTTCTTTATTGGCAGCATCATGAGTCGCCCTTGGATAAAGCACATCTGTCCGTTTGATTCATCAGACTTTGGGATGTAGTACGACCTTAGGAAGCTTTGCTCGCTATACAGAGTTGTGTCCTCCACTGTTTGGTTACTCTTCCAAACATATAGAGAGTTTGCGTTGCCTCCTGCTTCATAGACTTATGATTAACATATATGCTGTCTGAGTCTTATCACTTGTCGTGCTATTAATCAAGGGAAGTTTGTTACTAAGCCTGAGTCGGCCCCTCTGCATATGTCTCTTGTCCGCATACCCGACCGTCCTGAACGTCCAATCAAGTCTTTGTTCGAAATCACTGAAGCCTTTAGTCCGATCATCAAGATTATAAAGTCCATAACCGACGAGCTGTCGAAGACCTCTGGGTAGTGCAGTCGTACACTCATATTACAATCCTAATCGAGTTTAGAAGATTTTGAAGTTGTTTCTCGAGCTCTGAAGTACAACCATCAGGTCGAATCAGCTTCTGGGAGATGGATACTTTATATGTATATATTTCTGAGTTCGAGATGTAGCTCCGCTGTGTATTATTCGCGACTACTCTCTATAGTTATTTGACATGGATCTACAGTGTGTTTGATTGGTAGCCATGGTTCTATTTTATTCCGAGCATGGGTATGCCCGCCTCGGTGAGACATTTGATATTTTTTGGAGACGGCACCTCCTGATTCCTGGTTCCTGGGCTCACTCATTCAGCATATCAGTACAGATTGGTAAAGAATTGGTAATGTATTTCGGCCATCAGATGTTATTCTAACCTCACACATTAGGGGGCATCTGTTATAACCCTAAATTGCACCACACATGCTTACCTGGCATCAGGCCAACTCATGTCTCTTCATTACCAAAGACATGCTGAATAAAACCTTGAAAAACCTCTTAAATTTAGTAACCCGCGCCCTAACCCATTACTGGGCGCGTTGGAACGCTGGCATGCCTACTACTGCATGCGTTGGAACGCTGGCTGGCCTACTATAGCCCGCGTTTACCTAACAAAGTACAAAAACAAGAAAGTTGCCGACGGGACGAAAAGCTTTGGGTCAGTTAACTGGAACTCCCAGCCATGCATGGCCGAGAGTTCTTCCGAAACCCTAGCTCCTTCTAGCCTATAAAAGAAGGGGTAGGGGTACTATTTGGAAGAGGAAAAAGATAGCAAAGAAACTCTGCCTAATTGCCGAATCCATTTTGTCCCAACCCTTTAGCCTTTCCTCAAGCCTAAGAAGAATTCAAGCAAAGCAGTTGGAGGACAAAGAAGAGGAGGAGCCCAGGATCAGGATCGAGGAACGATGGCCGATCTCTATCATTATTGTAAGTTGATTCATCTTGAGATTAATAAAAGATTAAGATGCACGAGTGATATATATTTCATTTGATTTATGCTTAATCTCTAACCCTTAGGTAGAAGAATAGCATGCATGCGTAATGTTTTGTCTTGATTGCAGGATTGTCTTTGGAAGGAGCAGTGAGAGCAAGCGGATAAAGCGCAACGGATGATCTGCATCAAACATCGATAGAAAAAGGTTAGTAGATCTTTTCCATGCTTGTGTGTGAAAAAGAGGTTTGAGTATTGGGGTGATAGGTTAAGAGTGTTTTCTTTGAGGTCATGATCTGCGTACAAGTTCAGCCCTAGCTTGTTAGTCTGTAGGGTATTATTTCCCAACAACACTTAATTAGTTGTTGATTAATTTATTCATTAGTTTATTTTGTCATGCTTTAATTTATGTTTTAAGCATTTTCCTTATTACATTTTGAATTGTTAAGATAGAGCTAGTTTAGTTTATGTTATGTAATTTCTTGCCTAGAATTAGATTGCAATTATATTTCTTAGTTAATGGTTGAATCTAGTTTTCTTTGAGTTTTCATAGATTTAAAATATAGTTTTCTTTCTTTCATAGAGTAAAAGAATAGTTTCTTGCTTTCATAGAGTAAAAGAGATAGTTTCTTGCTTTCATAGTTTAGAAAATAGTCTTATTTGCTGCTGTAGGATAGATAGACTTTGCTTTGATAGATTATATAGTAGTTTGCTTATCATAGATTAAGAATTAGTTGTTAATCTTTATTGCTTTCAATAGAATAAATTTCCTTTCATGCATTGCATTGCACATTTAGATTTCCTTTCACGCATTAGAAATAGTTTTGCATTAGGCCTTTAGTTCACTTGCCTCTTAGGCTAGATAGTTGTTCAATGAGAAGTTTTACTTGCAGTAGTTAGTTGCCTTTGCTCACTTGTCTTTTGCTTTAGTAGGTTAGTTAGGTGCCTTTGCTTACTTGTCTTTTGCTTTAGTAGGTTAGTTAGGTGTCTTTGCTTACTTGTCTATTTGTTTTAATAGGTTAGATAGGTGCTTTTGTTTACTTGCTTATTTATTTGCTTTCATAGGGTAGTTTCTCATTGAATGTAGGTTGGCAAGTTAAAGAAGTTTGCTTTTGTCATTTGCTTATTATGCTTAGTAATTTGATTTTGCTTATTGTTGAACTAGTTTGATTTACATAGGGTTTTACTTGCTTTCTTAGGAACTATCCATCAATCCTTGGCCCAAAAGTACTTAGGTTACCTAGTTTCATTTTTCTTAGTAGAGTTTGCTCATTAGATAGCTTTGCTTGAGTATATTAGCCTTAGATAGCTACCTTCCTTAGTTAGACTATACTCCTACCAGCCTTCTACCTTTGGCATATATTTTGCTACAACTCTAAGTGTACTTACCCCGGGTTGACAATTTAATTGAGGGTTTTTATTGTGTTTTTTGTGCATATATAACACCCATCATTTTTGGCGCCGTTGCCGGTGAGTTGTCTCAAGGTAAGAAGTAGTTAGGAAATATATCATCATTAGACCTTAGCATTATCTTGGTGGCGGGGGGACTTTAAGATGAGAGGTAAGAACCTGTGCATCTGCTATAGCAGGTTCCCTTTTACCCAATGATAGTTTTTCTTTTGTTTTTTTTTTTCTTTCATGAATAGACCTAGAAACCAAATCGTATCTTTTTCTTTTGATTTTTCTTTCTTTCATGAATAGGCCTAGATACCCACAAGGTAGATACATTAAATCTAAATCAGACCTTTCAGACAAGGTTCCTTCTGATCTCTTTGGGGGAAGGAACGTTCCGCTTATAAAATCCACAGACCGATATTGAAAAATAGGAGCTAGCTCAACCGAAAGAGCTAAAGAAATCTCTAAAAGAGACTAAAATAGGGAGCACTATAGAATAAGAAATTGAAGCATCAGTAATAGTGGGATAGGAGGCAAGACCACTCGAGCCTTCTGTAGAACCAAACAATACAACCTTTGTTTTCTTACCACCATCAGGAGATCCTAACTTTGTGGACATCATCTTTGTGTGAACCGAGTTTTATCAAATGGCAAGATGAACTCAGAAGAAACTTTTAACTTGAGGGAACTTTCTCAAATCCTAGAAATAGCTGGGATCTCTTCTTCCCAAGAAGAACACATCTTGACAATAGAAAAGAACTTGAATACCTCTCCAGAAATATTAGACGAATCAAGGTCCTATGAGCTACAAAGTGATTTTCCTTTCCAAAATGCGAAGGAAACTGAGAAATTATGGACTACACCTAGTAGAGAGAAATAATTAAGACCTGAGATTGAGGAGTTCCAAACATCCATCTCAGCAGATCCTTTATGTACTTCAGAAATCAATCATCCAAAAGAAGAGGATCTGCATATCATGATGAAAGAGAGCATATAAATTACTGTTGATAAACATCAAGATTACATTGAAATTTGGTTTCAAGAGGTCATCAGGCCACAATACTATTCTCTTCTTCAACACCTTCTGATGCCAAAACAAGTAGGTTGGTTGGTTCTTCATATCTAGGTAATCACTGCGGTAACTTTTTCATATATGGATATGAGTATGTTTCTTATCTTGCTCCGCACATGGTTACATTGGAAGAGTTCTTACACTTGAATAAATATTTTCCCTTTCTTTTTAGGTAGGGTAGGATAGTAAATAAAAGCTGCATATTGTTAGTTTAGCTTAGAGTCTAATGCAACCTAATTTAACATTTTTTTTAATAAAAGAACTATGAGATGCATGTTCCTATGACTTGATCTCATTGATCTCATTAGTTTATTATATTTTAGAGTGTGGTTTTTGTAAACATTTTTAGAGATCTCTCTAGGTATTTATTTCACTAGGAGTAGACGGTTTCAAGGAGATATGAAAGAAGAATTTTTCTTCAAAACATTGCTATACTTGAAACTTGTTGTCTGCTAAGCATCAACTGAATAATGACTTGCTGTAATTAGCCATATTTTTGCAAAGACTTTCATCTTGTTTTTCTCAAGGCATCTTAAATAGCAGTTGCTCTTGAAACTCTTCACCACTGTATAAGGAAGTGATACCATAACTATCAAACCTAGAGGTCTCTCGTACAATTTTTCCAAGAAACCTGAGTAAGTGAGTCAAGTGTCTTTATCAAAGAGTAACAAGGAGGTCCGATTAGCGGTTAGTCATGGAAACATCACAATAACTTACAAAAGAAGAAAGTAAGTTGAGCCTAGAGATACCTTTCCGTTCTTTCTCAATGGTACCATCCACTACACACTAAATAGATTGATTATATCATATCTTTAGATAGGCCACGTCAACTTAAGTACCACTTACATCGAGAAAATCACTATGTAATATAACGAAAAGTCATCCTCTAACATAAATACCATCCCAATTGAAAAAAAGACAAAGAAAAAGTTGTTTTCAGAGTTGTTCCCCCATCTTATTGCATAAGAAATATTATACTAAAATCTTAAAGGATGGAGGGCCAGTCTCTGAGGATTTAAGAGGCTAACCCGCTGGGATACTGAACAGGTCTGCTAGCAGCGGGTACCGGCATGTGGTATGACTAGGTAAATCTGCCAGAGTACTGAACAGGCTTGCTGGAAGCGGGTCATTCTACCTAGCGAGGATGCTAATATTCCAAAAATAAATAATAAATTTAAACTTGTCCTGATGTACGACATTACTTGCAGACAAAAATGACATGAAGTATGTGTGGTTAAGCTAAGATTAATGAATCTCATACACTTTCCATTGGGAAATAACTCTAATACTATCTTGAAACTCTCTTGCCTATCTCTTCTTATCTATATATAGGATCTCTTATCCTATAGGTGGGGCCATCTTCTAACCATCTCGTTAGACCAATATGTGAAATTTTATCTTTACACTTGACATACTATAAATCTTCGACTATTGGGGGATACTGACTGGTTTCCTATACTTTTGATTATGAGGTGTCACAATACTTAGGTGTGGGGGAGGGGTTCATGAATTGACAAATTATCATTGCCTAGAGAAGTAAATCTTTGTAAAAATTTTGTATTATTTTCATGATACAGGTTATTACATCAGCAGTCATTTTATCTTGAAGTGCTAAACTCCTGTGTGCTATAAATTGTTATATATTTACTTAATAGACCACTCTGTTGGTTTATTTTTGTTACATGCTGTTCATTGTAGGTTTGACATTACATTTTTGTTACAGGCTGTTCATTGTAGGTTTGACATTACATGTTCTATGCAAGAGGATTGAGTGAGCATGGTGGAAAAATCAACAACAATGGAACACTCTTAGCCTGCCTCAACTCCTATTCACTATGTTCCTGGCCTCTGAGGAATCAATTGCCTCAACCACAAATATCCCAAGAGTTGGAGACCGCTGATTTAACCACCATCAGTTGCCAAGAGCAAGCTATAACAGGGTTTTCAAAATTGAATTTCAGAACATCTTTGGAGCTAAGGGATACTCCAAGGAGTAGATAAAATAGGAGCTAATCAACCCTCTCATAGTCATCACCAGATTGATTATATGTGAAGGTAGATATTCCGTCTTTAAATCCTGTCAATTTCTATTATTAGCTCACTTTCAGTTCAATAAGCCATTGTAACTTTCCCTTTTACTTCTTGAAGAGTCTAGAGAAGATGTCTTCCCAAGTGAGGAAGGATGTAACCAATCCCCATAACAACCTATTTTACCACGACCTTATCAAACTACTTGTCTTAGCCAAGTTGGAAAAATAGGAGAAAACGCAGGATGAGTTCATTTACCAATTTGAAAACCCTCATCTTACAATCAAGACTAGCAAGAAGACTCTTGATCTAGGGACTGTTACTCCACCCAAACCCTCATGCTCAAGCTATTCCTTTATCAGAGAAACTTGTTGATACCCCTGCAGCCTCATCGGGAAAAAAAACCAAGAAGCCTATTGCTAATTCATGGCACGAGGACGTGCCATATCTTCGGTCTGGGGGGGGGTTTCCTGAGCTAAAAATGCTAAGCATTGCCCATTTGTATAGCAAACCCATGAGAAGAGAAAGTAGCATTTCTGTCAAAATTCTGTCATACTGTCTTTTTACAAAGTCTTGGGATATTATATCAGTAGTTTTTTGTATTGGTATGCTAAATTATATACTGCTGACATCATTGTGTGTTTTATAATCTCCTGTGCATTTTTATGTTTATTCTATGGAAGACTGCTTCTACTTAACTACTCTTTGTGACAAATATAGAGCGATTCCAACTACTAAATACTTACTGTCATCTGTATTCCAAGCTTATGAAAAGAGGATCAGTTGTTTGAATTGTTACATATTGATGACATACAATAACAATTCTCATGTTCACCATGCCTACCAGTAAAAACCAAGCCTTTTGTTAGTATCTGTCAGTTCTGTCAGTCACCAGTGATCAAATTTACTCTTTCATGTGATTGATAGGATTATTAGGTCAAATTGTTATATTTTCAAGATAAAATTCTCAAATACAATTTGACATATCTTGGTTGTAAAATTTTCATTGGTGTGTTTAGATGTAATTACTACTCCCTCCACTCATCCAAGGTCATAAATTATCATCATGGTCATGTCATCATTCCTTGTCATAAATTTTCAAATGATTGTCTTGGTCAAAGTTCTACTTAAAAATTGGTTTTTGACTTAAGGAAGATGAATTTGACAAAAGTGAAAGAGGTGTTTGTCAATAATAGACCAAGAAACAAAAACCTCCTTCATTTTATGCACAGGTGTTATTGTTTGAGATAAATCCCCCAAATACAGTCACTATAGGAGGGTTTCTACACATTTGAACAACTTGACTTGAAGTCAGTTTTTCATAGGTTTGGAGAAGGCATTTGTAGTGATTGATGGTTCCATTGTGTAGTAGACATCATGAAATTTATACCCATACCATTTTCAACCCAAAATCCTCTGGGAAGGCCTCCAAAATCCCTATCAAAGAACACGCTGCGCTTCTGCTAAGAGCACGCCGCGCTTCTGCAAGTTTTGAGTAACCAACTTCAAGCTGAGATTCTGAGCAAATGGGAAAGTAATTTTGAAACCTGGAGGAGGTTTTTGTTCATAACATACCAAAATACAATAAAATCTCTCATTTTGTGAATATACTATAAGGTTTGGGATATATTCTATCATCTTAGAGGCCTATGCTTTTAGAAAATAAAACACTCTGTTTTTTTCCTGTTATAGTCATATTTTCTTTTTGTGTTTTCCTAATAACAGGGAATGAATTTTTGGAAACCAAGAGAGGTTTTTATCAAGGACATATTAAAAAAAAATAAACTCTCTCAGTTTATAAATATACATTATGGTTTTGGATATATTAGATTCTCTTAGAGGCCTAGTTTTTCAGGAAATAAAACACTCTGTTTTTCCTGTTTTAGTCATGTTTTCTTGGCGTGTTTTCCTAACAACCAAAAGTGAATTTTTGAAAACCAAGACAGGTTTTTGTCAAGGACATATTAAGAAACAAAAACCTCTCTCAGTTTTTACACAGGTTTACTGTATTGTATTTATAGGTGTCACTTTGATACCTATTTTTCACAAGTTCGCCAGGCCAAAATTGTTGCGCTTATGGGAAGTCACTTTTGGAACTAATTTTGCAGAGGTAAAATTGCTGTTTTGCATGGTTTAAAGGATCAAGGGTATAATATACATCTCAAGGCATCCTCACATGTCATCAATAGCCTCCAAAAACTCCAAACCCTCCCGTTCAAACTTAGAGATCATGAAACACTAAGTTTCTATTTACGCCATGATAACGTTGTCCTACAAGCCAATATGAATTCTCTACAGTGTTAGGTTGATGATATTAACTGCCACCAATAATAGTCTCTTGATGCAATTGAAACAACACAAAAATCCTAAGTCAAAATTCCCCGGGCAAGAGGGAGAAGCTTCTAAAGCTAATCCACCCCTTCCTTCGCAAGTTTAGTCATAAAGGGAAATTGCTTTTTGTTTGCAGTGGGACCTGCAAAATCCTAGGTGTGGGGGTAATGTTGGGCCCAAGATATGATCAATTTTATGATAATTATTATACACTTTTGCCGCATGTACATATGTGTTTTTCATATTTTAAAGGAGCTTTTTGAAGAATTTCATGATAAAACGGTATGATCGGCATAAGGTACATGCAATTCATGTTTAATGATTGTATCAAGTCTAATTCATCATGTTTTATGATTTCCAAGAGCTAATTCACATTTTTTGGTGTTACAGGGAAAAAACGCACTACGTTTCTAGTTCCAACACTTGATCCGACACTTGTTTCGACACTTAATCCGACACTCCGTCCAACACCTCTTCCTGCACAAAAACGAAGGGTGATTTGGCAGTTATGGTATTGGCGGCCAGTGGGGGGCGAATCAAAGACATGGGTTTTGTTCATCCTTATGCCCTCCAGCTACTGAACTCTTGACAACTCAATTTTGGGTTGTTATGGTGGGTGATTATTGGCTAGCTCTGTTTCGGTAGTTAGGGCACCATTAATGAAATTTGCCAATTTTAGAAGTGGTTCAAACCTCCTGTGGTTGACCACTTGGTCTGTAAACATTATAAATACCACCGTGGTGGTTAGATAATTGTTAAGTAGTAGAAGAAGTCATGTGTTAGAGCCAAAAATGATTTTGGCTCTGTTTTTGCATTTTTCAATTGCCAAAATTGTATAAAACTGTGTTTCTACATTTTAATGGTGAATTCCTTTTGCTGAGTTTGTGGTGTGCTTTTAGGGAGTGACCACGACTTTCCAGGGGGCCCACCAGTAGTCTGGTAACTCTTCCATGTGTTGTTTGTACATTTCATAGCTTATACATCTCTCTTTTTCATTTCCTGTACATGTATTGCTATCTTTCTTCTGTTATATAATTTGTTGTTGTAGCTTAATGATTTGGTTCTTTTGCAGGTTAGTATAAAGGCGTGTGTTAATATGCATTGATTTGATAGATAGAGATGAATTTGCAAATTCATCTACTAACCCCGTGTGCAAGTAGATATTAGATTACATTTTATTCATGCTTTTGAAATTTGATTTAAAATAAGAATTTTAGTTTATGTTTTCTTTAACCAAGGCTTCGGTGGATGGATAGGGTTAGTTTCAACTTTTATTGCCTATTCAATTGTTAATTATATTTTGCTTAATTAGTTTTTGATTAATTTATTCATTAGTTTATTTTGTCATGCTTTAATTTCTGTTTTAAGCATTTTCCTTATTACATTTTGAATTGTTAAGATAAAGCTAGTTTAGTTTATGTTATGTAATTTCTTGCCTAGAATTAGATTGCAATTATATTTCTTAGTTAATGGTTGAATCTAGTTTTCTTTGAGTTTTCATAGATTTAAAATATAGTTTTCTTGCTTTCATAGAGTAAAATAATAGTTTCCTGCTTTCATAGAGTAAAAGAGATAGTTTCTTGCTTTCATAGTTTAGAAAATAGTCTTATTTGCTGCTGTAGGATAGATAGACTTTGCTTTGATAGATTAGATAGTAGTTTTCTTATCATAGATTAATAATTAGTTGTTAATTTTTATTGCTTTCAATAGAATAGATTTCCTTTCATGCATTGCATTGAGCATTTAGATTTCCTTTCACGCATTAGAAATAGTTTTGCATTAGGCATTTAGTTTACTTGCCTCTTAGGCTAGATAGTTTTGCAGTAGTAGGTTAGTTAGGTGCCTTTGCTTACTTGTCTTTTTCTTTAGTAGGTTAGTTAGGTGTCTTTGCTTACTTGTCTATTTGTTTTAATAGGTTAGATATGTGCTTTTGTTTACTTGCTTATTTATTTGCTTTCATAGGGTAGTTTCTCATTGAATGTAGGTTGGCAAGTTAAAGAAGTTTTCTTTTGTCATTTTCTTATTATGCTTAGTAGTTTGCTTTTGCTTATTGTTGAACTAGTTTTCTTTACATAGGGTTTTACTTGCTTTCTTAGGAACTATCCATTGATCCTTGGCCCAAAAGTACTTAGGTTACCTAGTTTCATTTTGCTTAGTAGGGTTTTCTCATTAGATAGCTTTGCTTGATTAGATTAGACTTAGATAGCTGCCTTCCTTAGTTAGATTATACTCCTACCAGCCTTCTACCTTTGGCATATATTTTTCTACAACTCTAACTGTACTTACCCCGGGTTGACAATTTAATTGAGGGTTTTTACTGTGTTTTTAGTGCATATATAACACCCATCACTAGGCATAGTCTTCAAAAGACAAAAGACTTGAGGTGCTAGAGGTGAACAATGTCTCCCTCGTTGACAAGGAGTGTTGATGTTTGGATAACATCGGGAATACATTCTCCCAGATTAATAATTAATAATATTATTAATATATAATAATAATAATAATAATAATAAATAGTTATTATAATTATTAGAGACACATCCTTTCATGGATGGTCACCATATGTGCCTTTAAGTTCTCTATATATTTGGCACATTCATCATTGTAATAACGAATCAATCACAATCAATATCATATACATCATATACAAGAATCTATCACAACATCTAATATACAATATTATCTCATATAAAAAATCAACAATTTGTTCCTAAAATAATAATATTAAGTTTATGAAGAGGAAGATTGAATCAATGCTCTTTTTCAAAGAGACACAATGATTCAAATGTCATACATCTTTTGGAAGTTTATATAAACATAAAGGGATGGTGAGAAGAAAGTGTCTCTGTGGTCCAATTCAGAAGATCAAAATAGAATCAGAGTCCAAGTAAGGAATTAAACATGTTGATGAAGTGAGGGTGGAAAGGAGGAGCAAGGGAGGATTGCTGTCCTCTACAGGTTGAATCCTGAAACAAGGGAGTTGGTGCTTCCTAGAGTTGGTGCTATAAACGAGGAGTTGGTGCTTCCTAGAGTTGGTGCTCTGAAACAGGGGGTTGGTGTCTCCTTGAGTCGACGCTCGAAAGAAGAGAAATTGGCGTCTCGTACATATTGTAACTTGTACATTTTGTGATTGTTAAAATTAAATTTTGTTTTTAGTACATTCTTGTTGATAAATTGTTGTGATTAATAAGTTTAATAATTAATTATTATTAAAATATTGAAAAAGAATAAATATTAATTCACCCCCTCCTCTCAGTATTGGTCAATATTTCAACAATTGGTATCAGAGAAGGTTCCTTGACCACAGTCTAACCACTTGAAGGAAATATCGTGATAAATCACTATGGATCAACAAGAAGGAATGTCCTCTAACAAAGCACCATTATTCAAAGGAAATGGTTATGCATTTTGGAGTATAAGGATGAAAATTTATATGATGGCTCTTGGATGTGATTTTTGGCTATTTGTGGTAGATGGTTACACTACACCAACTATTGCACCTTCAGACACTACGACAAAGAAACTCATCAATGATAATTCAAGCGTTGTTAATGCAATTCTGGGTGGATTAGAAAACTCTATATTTGTAAAAGTGAAGCATTGTAAATAAACAAAAGAAATTTGGGACAAACTTAAAATCATCTATGAAGGAGATACCAAAGTCAAGCAAGCAAAAATTAAAACATACAGAGGGTAGTTTGAATGTCTGAAGAAGAAAGAGGAAGAAAACATTATAGAATATCTTCAAAGAGTGGATGGAATTGCCAATTCAATCAGAGCACTGTGAGAAGATCTAGAAGACAAAATTATTGTTCAAAAGGTGTTGATATCACTACCAATGAGATATGATGCCAAGATATATACCTTGGAAGATCGAGAAGACCATGAAAAACTTACAATGGATGAACTTCATGGGATCGTTATAGCCCATGAAATGAGAACCAAACAAGAAAAGTAATCAAAATGAGAAACAACCTTCAAAGCATAAAAAACAACAAATAACCATGAGAATGTGCCAGATGAAAATCACTTAGACATATTAGATGAAGAAGTGGCTAAATTCATAAGGAAACTCAAGAAAGGGTCTGGAAAATACAAAGGGAAGTTACCTTTCAAATGATTCAACTGTGGAAAAATTGGACACTTTGCTAACAAATGTCCTTATCCCAAGGAGGATAGTGATGATGAAGATACCTATAACCCTAAAAAGGGAAAAACTGGAAACGAGAATAAATTCAACAAGAAAAAGAAGAACTTTTACTCCAAAGAAGACAATAGTTCATCTGGCATGAGTGAAGATGATGAAACATATCTTCTATTTATGGGAATATAAACTAAAATTAATATTGCTGATGACAATGAAAAAAACTTTGAAGTTGATGGAGAATTAAACCTTGAAGAAGAACTTATTAGTGCTCTTGAAGAACTGAGGAAGTATAAAAAGAACAACAAGTCATTGAAATAACAACTAGTGGAATATGAAGGAAAAAAAAAATCAAGAGAAAATGAAGGTTAAAAAACTCTCAAAGAATGAGAATAAATTATTATTGAGTAGAAGACTGAACTCCAAGAAGCAAAAATAATTGAAGAAGTCATTTTAAAACAACTCAATGATAAACAAAAAGATTGTGAAAAGCTAGAGGTTGAAATTGTATTTCTAAAAAGGAAACTTGAGAAAGGGAAGAACCTCTCAAGTTTTGAAGACAACTCAAAAATATTGGACAATATTATTAGCAGTCAAAGATCACCATGCAATAAGACAGGGCTGGGTTATGACCAAAATAAGTCTAACAAAGGATATAACTCTACATCTTAGGAATTTGACAAAAATCCAAAAGGTTATGTAGCTTCCCTTCAGAGCTCTCTCAAAAGGGAAGAAGACAATATAAAAGTTGATTCTAATATACATAAATCTGCTCTACTTTCAAAAGAAAATGAATTCATATGGAATACAAGTACAAGAAGAGTCCCCCCCAAAATGTATCAACATCTTTTTCTTGGATATTTCTTCTCTTGCAATAAATTTGGGCATAAGGCAATAGATTATAGAACTTATGGAAAGAACAATCATAAAAGTCCTAAAAGACATGGCTATAAGAATGAAAATAATAATAATAATCAAAGAAATAGAAACTATAATTCATTTTCTCCTTTACAAGATTACAATGTTGAATGTTGCAAATGCAACAATTATGTTCATAAAACCAATGAGTGTAGACTATCAAAATATTCCATGAAGACAAGTATCTCCAACATTCAAGAAAATTATAAGAAGACATGGAGAAGAAAATCTGAAGTACAAAGCAAGATAGAGAAACAAGATACTAAAATTGATGAAGTTGATAATAGGAGAATGATAGGTGAAGTTCCAAATAAGGAATGTGAAAATTAGAGTTTTGCATATAAAGTGGATCAAGCTCAAGAAACAAGAGTTCCTAAAGAAGAATATAATACATTTGTAGATCTTGATGATGTCCTGCAAATCAATAATCCATTAGCCTCTAAAAGAAAAAATGAAAAAATAAAACTCTAAAGAAGAAGATGAAGAAGCTTATGTTGCAAAAAACAGTGGTGATGATGATGAACTCCCAGATGCAGATCAACTAGTAGAATTGAGAAATGAATATCTTGGAAGTTTTTCAATTTTAATTTGATGATCTACTAAACTCTCCCTCAACAAAAAATACGAATAAAAGAAAGGAGGGAGGATTGAGGAAAATGCTAGAGTACAACCCAAGGACAATTTACTTTGATTACTCATTGAAGTATTAGAAAAGGTTCATAGACTCATGAAACAATTTATGAGATCAGAAACATAGTAGTGACAATAATATTTTGTTGAAGCAAGTCTACATCGTTGATCTTATCTAAGATTTAGGTTGAGAATGTTTAGTAAATCCATGTTGAGGAAGATGCCTTAGTTGTGTTGAGTAGTTGAAGCATTGTTTGACTATATTTGAAGGGACACCATAGGAATGGATTAAATAAATGACTGCAATCTCAGTATCATGAATTGAATATGAAGCAAAACTTGATGACAAATTTGACCATTCCCTTAAAAGTTGTTGGGCATTACAAATTGATGTTAATGGAATATGCTTCAGAACTTGTTTGACATGAATAATCAAGGAAGGTCAGGATTGTTAGAAATCAACAATGAAGATGTTGGTATGAAAACCCTTGAAATTTGTCCATAAAGATGAATGAACAACCTGAAATGTGATGAAATCTTCAACAATTGGATCAGACTTAAAAAGACTATCAACCTTGTTAAGTCACATAAAGAAACCAACATTCTCTTTGATGATGGCATTCCCAAAATAATAAGAAACTTATGAAGAAGACTCTTACAACCAACAACAAGAGGTTATTGAGAAAAATATCGTGGTTTAAGGAACTACATGGCAACAACATTAATATTAGATTTACTTCTATTTGAGCAAAATCTGAATGTGAAGAAGATATCTATGATTGTATGGGAACTGAACCATACCACTGTTTGAGACAAGAAAAACAAATGAAGAGGCTCTTGGGTTACAGATGAATGAATATATAACTAGTATCATAAAGAAATTGGGAGTAGTTTGGAAGGAAAATGAAGGTAGTTCTTGAGCAACATTTGTATAATCTTAACACACTCTTGAAGGAAGCCAAAGGGAAAACAAAATTAAAGGATATCTAGTGCATCATTGAAGCATCCTGATTAGAAGAGGATTATAGCTTAAGTATCATGGAAGACTAAAACATGTCTCGAGTACTTGAGGCAACAATACAACAACATATGAAAGGACTAATTTAATTTTGTTTCTAAGGGGACAAAAGTTGAAATTGATTTCTGCAGAATCAAAGGACTATGATAGAGCATTGATTTGACATATGTTGACAAAGGTCCAGTTTCTCTTGGAAGGTATTGAGTGTCTAGGATTAGTTGTAGCAGGGTATATTGTAGAAGGAGAATCTTTGACAGGGGGAGTCACACAGGTTTAAGTGAAGATGAAGGTTTTGCAAAACAATTTATTAGATTGGTTTATAAGAAGGGGAGACATGTCCTTATCTTTTTAAATTACACAAGTTTCACTAGAAAAGAAGTACATGGACAGGGGGAGTATAATCTCAGGGGGAGAAAAACAATATCCCTTCTATCATTGCTGTGAAAGGGGGAGAATAAAAAAACTCAGTTAAAATAAGGGATTTTTTACTTTTCCCCCATCAATGCCAAAGGGGGAGAATGTTGGACATGGTGTTGGCATTGATGTCAAAAGGGGTCAATATGCTCAATGTTGAACATGATGTTTTTGGAGTTGGCATGAATGTCAAAGAGGGTATATTGTGTTGGTGTTGGCATTGATGCAAAGAGGATCAATATGATCACCATTATATTTTTGTATTGTCATTAAGATAAAAGGATGGATATGGTGCACCTTTGATGTTAAAAAGAGTGTCAATATCATTGTGTGTTATAGAAATATTTTCCTCACCCTATGCAATCTTGCACATAAGGCCTTTTTCCATTTCCCTATGTAGACTTATCATCCCTATTTGTGAAATCCAGAGCTAAAAATACATATTTTTCCACATGTATGCATCTTTCCTACTATACAACATGTGTATACGCAGGCTTCTCCACTACAACCTACATTGAGATTTGTGCCAAAAAATGAAAATTAATGTCGGGTTTCCATTTCATGAAATGAGATCTATGATCCTTGGCCTTCCATATACTAGAAACGTTCCGACTCAGACCTTTAGTTCCATTTTGAAGGCTATAAATGGGACAATTCTGAGCTATGAAAAGATGAGAAAGAATTCAACTTTGAGAGCAAAGTTACTCTAGAGAAATTATTTACTTCATTTTGAGTCTGCATCCCTTTGTCCTTTAAGTTTGAACACAGTGTTCAACCCCCAAGCTCTTCCCTTATTGATTGAGAACCTCATTGTTTCTCTTTTATGAGCTTGCCTTTGGTGGAGGATTGAAGTGGTGGAGGCCCAGCTGGAAGGAACTTAGTTTCTTGGTTCCGAACCGTGCCGACATGGAAGTCTGCAATATTTCACTTCTGCTGATCATTTATTAATATAAATACTCCTTTCTCGTCCAATTGATATCTTGCAAATATTTGAGTTATTATCCATGGGCGTATTTGTTATGTATATTAATGGATTATGCTATCTAATGTGCTAACCTTTTGTATTATCACCATATGCTTGATTTGCTTGGTTGTTGAGAACTAGTTGTAGGTATATAGATTTGGGTCAAAGTGCTCAACGATGGACTTCATCGAACATCTGGACGAGGTAGGCCTCTTTCTTATCTCGCTTGCATATTAGTTTATATAACATGTCTTATTAGATAGAGTTGATTTATGAAGTCATTTCCATCTGTTGTGGTTTACACTAGCCATAGAGAGATTTTCCTCGTAACAAAATTGGCGACCATACTGGGGATTGAATCTTATTTCTTAGGGTTTGGAGTACTTTTCTCCTTAGATTGATCTCGTTCCTATTGCATTTCTTGTCACACCATTGCTTGATAGACTGTGTTCACTCTGGGTCTGAGCTTTCAGCCTTCTCCCTTGCCTAGCCTTGTTTTTTGAAGCATATATGCGGTTTTTGTCTTGACAGTCACGTATATATGCATATTGTCCCTCTGCAAGCTGCATACATACACTCTATTTCCTCAAACAATCAGGTACATCAACTTTCCTTTCTTGTTTTCTAGGTCTGGTGGTTTCTGGGTGGGATTTAATGTTTGCTGAGTCTTCTTAGGTCTCTGTAGTTCCTATTAACTGCTTGTGGGATGACAGGAAACCTATCTTTGGTTGAATTTTTGGGCGGAGTCTTTCTCCTCTTGTTTAATCCTCTTGCTTTTGGGTGGAACAAAAAGCCTGGTGGACACGATTCTTCCCAAGTTCCGTCCTACGCCCCTACCTCCTCGGTGCCGATTCCGACCAACACATTTGGCATGATGAATCCACCTCTATCCTCTAGATTCACACCTAGAGGAGGTCAGTTTCACGCTTTGAGCAACCCCCAGCCCGGATCCAATCCAGCTGGGGGAAATTTTTATAACCCCCAACAGAACATTCCTATTGGAATGATGCCCAACCAACATTTTATGAATCATCCTAGAGGAGGGACTTACAATCTTGGACAGGGCCATGGTGCTTACTAGAACCCTGGATGGGCTATGGTTCCTCAAACACAATCTCTCCCGAGAGCTTGGGGCCAGATGCCGCAACCCGGTATCCCTTTTCTGGACACGCTTAATCTGCCAAACTTGTCTAAGTTGATGAATGACCCTGTGAGTCATGATCCTACATGCCCCCCCATCCCCACCAAGCTTCTTTTGGACATTACGAAGTTTGAAGGTAAGAATGGTGAGGATCCTGGTGATCATGTTACTACCTTTCACCTATGGTGCTCCTCGAATTCCCTTAATGACGATTCTATTCGATTAAGATTGTTTCAACGCACCCTCATTGGGATTGCTGCGAAATAGTATATCGAGTTACCTAGGGGGAACATGGGACCTTTAGTTAGCCGGTGTTTGTCTTCCTTAACCACTTCCAATTGCCGGTTCGTTACGATGTTGGCCTAGAACTTCTGTCGACTTTACGCCAGAACACCGCCACTCATATCTCATAACATATCTAGGGGTGTCGTAGACGGAAGAGGTTGATTAAGACCTCCATACCCCATCCTTTCTTTTAGAATGGTTCCTTAAATCGTTGCACCATCCTATCTCAAAGGATGTTTCTACTGCCGGGGTTACCACTGAGGAAGAAGCGATCTTTAAATCCCAACAACTAGATCTGATATATGCTCAGTCTGGGATGTTATACCACATTATTCCAGATGCACCATGGTCAACTTACGACCCTAGAAAAAATCCCAGACCTCATGCCGATGGCATTGTAGGCTCCGCCAATGTGAAATCCGTAGACTTGGTGACAAACCATTTGAAAGAGTTGTCTCTAAACCAGTCTGCAGGAGGGCCAACGTCTTCTATGTCTTCCAACCCCACTCATTTGGCGGATGTACATTCTGTGCAATCGTCGACCAACCCAAATGGTAACCAACAACCAGGTGGGAATAAGAAGAAAGGACACAATAATCGTAAGGATGGGAAAAATGGAAATAAACCCAAGGACAATGGTAATAATGAGAGGACAAATAATAATGCTGGAGAGGGAAAATGAGAAATACATAAGGTGAAGTTTCCCTGTAAGCTTTTTACAGACAACCACCTTACTCATTTATGCCCCAAACTTGAGGAAGATTCGAGGCTATTATCTCTATCGCCTGCCGTGCTGGCAAATCCTTTTCCACATAACCAACACATGGCCTCGAGTTCCTCAAACACCGGAAATGCAACTTGTGGGAGACAAAACCCATCGTTGCAAGACATCAACCATTTGTGTATCAATATGGTCGATGTGAAAGTTAATGTAGCCACTTGATCTCGAGCTTATAGCTCTTCACAAGCTATTCCTGGTCTAGAATCTCCTCCTCTTCCCCTAGAGATGAATTTACAGATTGAAAAACCAGAGCGATCGACTCGTATTCCGAAAGGAGTAATCAAGCGCTCTACCCACAATCCAAATGCTAGATCCACCCATAACTACTCTATTGTTGAGGACCTGGGTCAAACCCCCTGTGCGATGTTGGATTTGGAGGTACTCTAGACACGTCCTTCACAGAATAATGCCTTACTATCTGCGTTAGGAGCTCTAGAACCTAGTGGCTCAAAAGTTATCAAGTTTGACGTCATGGATGTGAAGCCTTACTTGCCTTACCATGTGTCTTTCCAAATCCACGTGGAGTAATCAAAGTATACCATCAAACGTGCGGTTGTTGATGAAGGCTCTACAACTTGTGTGATGTCCCTGATCTGTTGGAAAGCTCTCAGTTCTCCGACTCTTTCTAATTCATTGAACATGTTTACTGCTTTTGATGGTCATTCCTTCGCCCCTCATGGTATTCTTCCTGCCTTTCCGGTCCAGTTAGGTGGGAAGATGGTAGAGGTGGAGGTCGAGGTAGTTGATGCACCTCTTGATTATAACTTGTTACTAGGACGCAATTGGACCTATGCTATGGTTGCCTTCGTATCGTCCGTCTTCTGTACTCTTTGTTTTCCTCATGAAGGGAAGATCGTGACGATCGACCAATTATCCTTTGCGTACTCTAGTCCTAATGCATCTATTGGACCGTCGATCCATGCGATCGACAATTCTCAGTTGACAACTGAGAATATCGGTTTCAAAATGTATTCTTCTCTTATGGGTACTTTTGACTTCACGACACCGAGTCACCACGTTTACGCCATGTCCAGTAGTCCCGTTTGAACAGGGAGGTCCATTCCTTTCTGCACTTCCTATTTTAGTGATCCATGGAACCTACCTTCCCCGACTTCATCTTGTGAAGTTGAGTTGCATAATGGAATGGCCATGCCATTATGGACAACGAAGATTGTGTATCAAGCTATTCTTGACTCTTCCGCCGATCCTGATCCTGTCACCTCACCGACGGACGAGGAGTATCCCGTTCTTAGGCCCGTGTGGGACACTTTGTTGTCTTGCTCACATGATTGCCTCGATGAGACTTTTCCTTTAGACAAATATATCATTGAATCCATGAATGGTTCCGACAAACCCTGGGATGATATGCATCACCGCTCTTATTTTCTCCCAGAGCTTGAAAGAATCAAACAAGATGCTTTTTTATCTACTTTGAGTGAGATAGTCGGTCACGCTGTAGTTGCACTTGATATGCACGACATTTATGCCGAAGGAAATATGGCGAGTGTTTCTCCTACCATCATGATTGATATATCTCGTACTCCTGGCAAGGTTGAAAACATAAATATCGGTGCAGATTGTTCACCAAAAGAAATCCTGATCTACACCGTACTCTTCAAGGAATTTCGAGATGTATTTGCTTGGTCATATGAAGAAATGCCAGGAATCAACCCTCGTATTGTCGAGCATGAGATTATAGCTTATCCGGATGCTAAACCTGTTCAACAACATCTTAGAGCTATCAATCCCTGGAAGGCCCCTGCTATTAAGGCAGAGGTGGAGAAGCTACTTAATGTTGGCTTCATCTACCCGGTTCCAATGACTGAATGGATATTCAATCCCATTCCCGTGAATAAAAAGAAATGCACTATCCATGTATGTATGGAATTTCGTGACCTGAACAAGGCCTATCCTAAAGACAACTTCCTGACACCTTTCATCGATCATATTCTCGACGAGTGTGTGGGAAGAGAAGTATTTTATTTTATGGACGAATTTTCAGGATATAATCAAATTCAAATTAAACCCGAGGACCAACACAAGATGAAATTTATTTATCCTTGGGGTACTTTCGCATATCAGAAAATGCCTTTCGGCCTTAAAAACACTAAAGCAACCTTCCAACGTGCCATGAACTTCGATTTTCACAATCTTAAGCATATATTCGAAGATTACCTTGACGATCTTGCTGCTCACTCTCGTAAGAGAGCGGATCATGCTATGCACCTTCGACTTGTTTTTGAAAGATGTCGTTACTATAGAATCTGGTTGAACCCTAATAAGTGCATCTTTTGCGTTAGGTCTGGTCATCTTTCAGGATTTCCAGTTTCTGAGACCGGGATCATTGTAGATCCGTTAAAGGTTAAGGCAATACTTCGATTGCCTCCCCCGCACACTATTAGACAACTTCAAGGTTTACAGGGGAAAGCTAACTTTCTATGTTGGTTTATAGTAAACTATGCCAATATCACTAAGGGTTTCATGCATCTTTTGAAGAAGGACACCCTTTTCATCTGGGATGAGAAATCCTAGGAGTCCTTCGATGCTTTGAAGAAAGCCTTGGTATTGATGCCTCTACTGAAGTCTCCTGACTACAGTAGGGATTACTTGCTTTATATCACTGCGTTTGAGGAGACAATTGGTATGGTTTTGGTTCAGGAGGATGATGAGCTCTGCGAGCATGTCATCTACTATCTTAGTCGGTCCTGAGCTTAATTATTCTCACGTTGAAAAGATAGCTTTGGTTGCCGTTCATGCAGTCCAACATTTGCATCATTATATATTACTTTGCAAGACCAATGTGGTATCCGATATCAATCCATTTCAATATGTCCTTACCAGACATATCATAGGGGGAAAATATAATAAATGGATTGTTATTTTACAAGAGTTTGATCTCGATTTTAGTTATGCGAAGTCCAAAAATCACTGGTCTTCACAGAGTTAATATCCGATTTTCCACGATTAGATGAGGATGTTATCCATGTTGATTCATTTGTGGATGAACACATTTTTCTTGTCTCATTGTTTGACTCCTGGTATGGAGACATTGTTCTCTATCTTCAAACTTTGAAGTTACCTCAGCATATCTCACGAGATGACTGACAACGTGTAAGATACCAAGCTAAGAATTATACTATCATCAGTGACACTTTGTATCTCCGAGGAATATACAATATCTTACATCGTTGTTTAACTCACAGAGAAGCCGAATCTGTCTTGAACGATTTCCATAATGGGGCTTGTGGTGGTCATCTATCCACGATTGCGACAACCCAAAAAGTTTTGCGAGCCAGTTATTTCTGGCCTACTATCTTTAAAGATTGTATTGAAGTGGTTAAGAAGTGTCACCCCTGCCAGGTGGTCACTCAGAAAATGCGCTTGCATCCAACCCCTCTTCACCCAGTCATTACCGTCGGTCCCTTCACTAAGTGGGGGGTGGACTTCGTGGATTGCAACCCAACTTCGGTTGGGGGGAATCAACACATTATCATGGTCGTCGACTAATTTACTAAGTGGGAAGAGGCCATGCCTACAATTAAATCCGACGGGAAGACTGCCACCTTCTTTATATTCAATCAAATTATCGCCCGGTTCAGTATCCCGTGTGAGATTGTCACTGATCATGGCAGTCACTTTCAGAACCAAATGATGGAAGAGCTATCATCTAAGATGGGGTTTATACATGGTCATTCTTCTCCTTATTATCCCCAGGAAAATGGACAAGAAGAGGCTGTCAACATGTCTCTCAAGACCATTTTGCAAAAACTACCAGCCAGAGTAAATACGACTAGCACATTATGCTATATACCGTACTCTGGGCATGCCGAACCTCGGTCAAGACTGCCACCATATTTTTCCCTTTCCAGTTAGTACATGGTGTGGATTCGATATTATCTATTGAATGTGAAATCCCTTCTCTTAATTTGGCACTCGCGCTCCTACCTAACACTTCCGATCTCGAGCGACGCCTTATACACCTAGAGAGTCTTGACGAGCAATGTCGATATGCCTCTATGGCTATCGAGGCAAACAAAAGACGTGTCAAGGTCCAATACGATAAGTCTGTCTATCCTCAATTGTACACCGAAGGTGACTTGGTCCTCTTGTATGATAAATCCAAAGAACCACTGGGGGAAGGAAAGTTTAAACCCATGTGGCACGATCCTTATATCATGCGGCATGTTCTAGAAAAAGGATCCTATGAGTTAGAATATTTTGAAGGGAATATGTTGGTCGAGCTCATGAATGGGATCTACTTGAAAATATATTATTCTTGAGCCCCAAGCTTGGGTGGAACTCTTTGTATACTAATGTAATTTAGTGTATATATCTTCTCCCTTTCTTTTCATCTTCAACTTGCTTATCGAGTTTTCACTTGGTTGGAAAATTTCAATGGAGTCTTTGGTCTACCTAGGATTTGCAGACGGAGCTATTCGTCATACACAGAACTTGGCTTTCGATGCTTGGGTGGTTTACTCACCCGAGTGTCTTCTGGTGTCTTTAGGTGGTGTATGGCTAGGGCCATCCACGAATAATGTGGCCGAATATAACTCCGTTATATAAATTTTGTGTGATGCTATCTCACATGGTATTCTCTCTTTAGAGGTTTGTCTGGATTCCCATTTAGTAGTATGTCAGTTGAACGACAGTTACCATGTGCGCGATCCTACTTTACGCCGACTATTCCTACGGGTACGTCTTTTAGAACGATAGTTTGATTTTATTACTTATTATCACATTCCTAGGAGTTCTAATCATGTATCCGATGCTTATGCTAATTTCATTTTAGATTGGCATTTTCCACATAACTAAAGTAAATAAAACTGTCTCATCAATGTACAAATTGTAAATATAAGTAAAGCCGAAGATCCCAATTTTATATATATTTCAAAAAATATGGTGTTTATAGTACAAAATTGGGGCTAATACCCTCAATACACATATATAACCGATACTACAATATCCACGACATATATTCCAGTGGCACCGGATGTGTGTCATGGTAACAAACTACGACATTTGCGAGATGACGAAAGAGTTGCACCCAAGCTTTGGGCACACCAACCACTTGCCGCTGCATGGATTTTGGAAAATCCTCTACCTGAACCATGGGAATCCTATGAGTCAAACGGGATAGGTTGCCCTGCACATTTTGTAAGACTCTCTCAGCTTCTCCTCCTGCTGCCTCATCTCCCTGGTTCCTCCGTCGATGTCGAGGAATCCCTTCTGGCCGTCGTGGACCCACGTCTGCATTACACAAGTGTCTAATTAGTACTTAAGCATCATCCAAAAATATTTTTGTTTCACTATACAAAAATAAAAAAAAATAAAATATTTAAAAACATGTGACATACCTATGTCCCCATAGGTGGTCCCTAGTGGGAGTGGCATGTCTGTATCCCCTCTGAAGTCAATCCCTGCATAGGGATAGTCATCCAGAGTGATGACCTGTTGCTGCCACCAGTAGAAGAAATCCTCGTTGTAGGGTGTCGACACCCTACTTCCCCCCCGCCATATCATTACCTCGGTCCATCGTGCCATGGATGGATCGCGAGGTCCTCTCAGAAGAATCTCGACTCTAGGTCCCAAACCTGGAACCCGCTCGAAGAAGAAACTGCATAAGATAGAGGCAAACCCAAAATTCCTCTTACTCCCCTGTTTGCACTCTGTCAACTGGCTCTTCATATTTTTCAGCAGTGAGGTACACCAGTCATATACTGTGGGTCTCAAACACTGTACTGCATAGAACATGAGCGACCTCGATTCTTGGTGCAATGAGGTTGAACCTGTGATCCTGGTCAATATGAGGACAACAATGTTCAGGCTTAGACTGTTTATCGCTTGGATTGGGAGTTGACTCTTGACCTTCGAAGTCCCTGCTACATAGTGGGTGTCTATGTACTCCTCTATTTTCATTCCGCTCCCTGCTCCTCATGATTTTAGGTTTACAAGCTCTCCCCAACATGATAATCCAGTCAAAAAGTAGGTATCCTCTACTTCAATCCTCAATGGTTTCCTATCGAGGTTGAAGCTTTCACTCTCAGGCTCCTAGTATCCCACAATCATCTCAAGAAACCTCACCTGGGCCGTCATTCCTTTGAGTGCCCAAAATTTATATAAGACACGTCTTTTTAAGGCCATTTGGGCCCCCAAATCTCGATCCACAACAACACCGATCTCCTCGTGCTCTCTCTCTCTCTCCATTCAACAACCATCCTGCCAGAGGAAAATCAAAATTTGAGTTAGCAACCATAGAAATCATTGTTTGCGTGCTTGTACGTGATATGCTTCACTTATAGTCGCATATAGGGCTGGGTATACGTGCCATGTGGTTTTCACAGGTGTGTATAACCCATCGTATATGTGACCCGATAAGAGACAACCCACGTACATTGAATTTCACAATTTACACCCTAAATTTCTCAAAAATTGGAACCTAATTTAAAAATTTAATCCACTGGAAATGAAGAGGAAGAGAAGAAGAGTTACCTAGTCCAGACTGTTTTTGATTTCGTTTCCTGATTCTCCCGCAATCACCAGTTGAATCTCAGAGGTATTTTGGTCCAATTTTCACTATTTGGGTAAAAAATCAAAATGACATTGTAATTTTTTTGTTTTTGTTACTATTTATAACAATTTTTACCCACTTTCTATAGTTTTGAGTGATTTTTTTGCCTAATGGACTAATAAAAAGGTGGATTGAGTTGGTTTTTGTAGTTTTTAATATGGATTCTTGCGTATTCTAATGTTATGTTGGCCTTTCGTCACCACGGGCAGGTATTTTCATTTCTGAGCATATAGGATAGGTATCCGTTCCATCATGCATTATCCTATAATTGTCACTTTTTTCCTTAGGTACGAACCCATTTGTTGCAACAAAGAACCTTCTATCTGCTATAAATAGTGTCGTTATCAAGTGGTAGATACTTACCTAACATGGGTGCCCTAGTTAGATCCCCTGCTTCATTTGGTGCCCATGCAGAGTTTTTTCCATAGGACCGGGAGTCCCTCATATATAGTACATGAATTTATGCTGAGCCTCATTCCCCACTCATAAACATGCTGCCTTATACCCTGAGGACTCCCAACCGAGTTTAATTTAAGCTCTTTTCCAACTCGTCTTCAAAGAGAGAAAATATTTCCGAGTGAACTTGTCTCTTTCACACTCATAAATTGGATTTGAAAGGACGTCTATTTGGCACAAGTTTATCCCTTTTTCACACCAAGTTGACTAAATGACATAAAAAATGACATTTTTTGGCGGTAATTTGTGATTGCACCTCATGCCCTTGCTTGCAGTATTGAGCCTATAGCCGGTTCTCGATTCGCGTTATAAACCGTTTGCCTCAACAATTTTTGCATCCTCAACCAAGTAGATCCTTGTTTATATCCTTCACAATTTGACACCCTATACCCAGGAGGGAACATTCCCCCAAGTGTCCATCTCCTGCATGCATCTCCTTGCATTGAGCATAGGCATGTTCCACTGCTGGAACTAGTTTTTCTTACTTGTGACACTCATTTCCTCCTTTGTATCATAACATTCATTTGTCTATGACAAAAAAAAAAAAGACGGGCGGGAAGGGAGTATTATCTTATATTGGCAGCAGTCATGTTGCCTTTGAACATAACACAAAGTTATTGAGTCCATTTATCATCACAATTTTGGGATTAGCATGGCCTTAGGAAGATGAGCTCATTACAGAGTATTCTCTACCAAATGGTTACTCTTCCAGTCCCTATAGAGAATTTCATTGATGCCTCCTGCATATCATGGTTTCATCAT
Source organism: Picea engelmannii (assembly GCA_009831015.1). NCBI lineage: Eukaryota > Viridiplantae > Streptophyta > Pinopsida > Pinales > Pinaceae > Picea > Picea engelmannii. The sequence goes on from ML801785.1 coordinate 100,068, forward strand.
TGGGTCTATGCTGCAAGATTCCTCCATATGTCTTATGCTCTTGCTCAAAGGAAGTCTATCAACCTGTGTTAGCCACTTCTTAGAACTATTGACTTTGCATGTTGGCCATACCCTCAATTTGTCTCATAATCACATGATACTGTAGTCTTATCATGAACCCTGATCCTACTTTCATCATTGGTAGGTAACCTTGAACCCAACAATCGACACTTCATCATTGGTCGTTGACTAGGTGGTTTCCCTTGTGTTCGACGATAAGACATCTATTCACACATTGGGATTTGTGCAGTGTCTTGGATTCCATTATCCTTATTGGTGGTTTCCTTGCCTTTGTCAATAGTTTTCATCATTGGCTTCTATTCAGAGGGTCTTTTTCATGTATCAATTGCACTTGGCGCACACGAAATACAGACAGGGTCGTTGGTTCGTGAACATGTTCTTCATCCAATTTCCACCAAATCATGAAGCTCCTACTTTGTACCTTGTGCTGATTGATAAGAGATGCCTTAATGCTCTCCTTTCACCAGGTCTCCTTCCATCGACTTCAACTCATCTATTCTGGAAACGAGACCTAGAGTCTTATGAGTACCTTGAGGCTTACAGTCATTAGTGGCAGGTTATCTCGCCATTGACAATTGAGAATACATCAATGTATCCTAATCGATGGATTCTTCATGTGTTTGACATCGACTCCTCTATTCACACTTGTAAGAATGTACTCGGTGCCGTGATACCTACTTTGATTATCGGTAGTATGTCTCGCGTTTGTTAACGATATACCTCAATGACCGGTAATCAAACAATGTCTCATTGTGTTCGACCTCAACTCCTTTATTCACATGATGTAGAATTGCACCCTTGGCGGATTGTGTAGAAGACTTGAAGACACCAGTAATTGGCTGCAACTTTCCTAAGATGTTGCTTTCTTTTCATTGGACCAGTACCTATATGACTTCAATGGTCATGGGAGATCATATTGTACTCCATTGTATACATATATCTTCAGATTGGTTTTTGAGACTGGTTCTACTGGGCCTTGTTCGTGACTATGACAACCATTGGCATATAACTGCATTTGTATTTGCCTATTCATGGCCACATACACTTGTTTGGTATATTTTTACATGGATCTGCAGTGTAATCCTATTGGAAGCCATGTATGTAAAGTCAGTGCAGAATATAATGCGTAACTAGTTCCTCCATTTGGTTCCCCATCACTCCACTTCTGGGTTGTTTATAATGTATTCCATCACATATACTCCTCTGACCTCACACATTAGGGGGCATCTATTATAGAAAGATTTGCCTCACCCTATGCAATCTTGCACATAATTCCTTTTCCCATTTCCCTATGTAGACTTATCATCCCTGTTTGTGAAATCCAGAGCTAAAAATACATATTTTTCCACATGTATGCATATTGCCTACTATACAACATGTGTATACGTAGGCTGCTCCACTACAACCCGTGTACATCGGGATTTGTGCCAGAAAATGAAAATTAATGTCGGGTTTCCATGTCACGACAGGAGATATTTGATCCTTGGCCATCCATATATTGGAAACATTTCGACTCGGCCCTTCAGTTCCATTTTGTAGGCTATAAATGGGCCAATTCCAAGCTATGGAGAGAGGAGAAATAATTCAACTTTGAGAGCAAAGTTACTCTAGAGAAATTATACTTCATATTGAGTTTGCATCCCTTTGTCCTTTAAGTCTTAACACAGTGTTCAACCCCCAAGCTCTTCCCTTATTGATTGAGAACCTCATTGTTTCTCTTTTATGAGCTTGCCTTTGGTGGAGGATTGAAGTGGTGGAGGCCCAAATGGAAGGAACTTAGTTTCTCGATTTCGAACCATGCCGACACAAAAGTTTGTAATATTTTCACTTCTGCTGCTCATTTATTAATAGAAATACTCCTTTCCCATCCAATTGATATCTTTCAAATATTTGAGTTATTATCCATAGGCGTATTTGTTATGTATATTAATGGATTATTCTATCTAATGTGCTAACCTTTTATATTATCACCATATGCTTGCTTTGCTTGGTTGTTGAGAACTAGTTGCAGGTATATAGCTTTGGGTCAAAGTTCTCAATGATGGACTTCATCGAACATCTGGATGAGGTAGGCCTCTTTCTTATCTCTCTTTCATATTGGTTTATATAGCATGTTTTTGAGATAGAGTTGATTTGTGCAATCATTTCCGTCTATTGTGGTTTATCCTAGCCATAGAGAGATTTTTCTTGTAACATTGTGAATATGGTATGATATTTTGGGAGACATCCCACCATCCAAAAATTCCAATATCTATGGATAGCTTTGAATGCAATTCAGGCCAAGAAGGCATTGAAAGTGTGCACATTTGAGTAATGAAAATAATTTGTTTTTAGTATGATTGGTTGATGAGATCTTAGGTTTATTATGTATATGTCAAAAACTCTATCAAATTGATTAATTCAGGTCGCTAAAATATCTGTGGAGAATTGTGGTCAATGAGTTCAGTATGCATTCCTTACATGAGAAATCAGGTTTCCTATTCTCTTGTCAACATTAAATGTTACCGAAATCGTCACTATCAGGTTTCCTATTCCATCCAATGTTTGATTAAGTCCCAGTTTTCAGATTGCTTGTAAAGTCTAGAAGTAATCTCAAACATTGATCGAGATCAGAGAGGAGAATATCAATGGATGATAGGGGTATTTCACGTTGAAACTAGCGTGAAAGTTAATGAGGAAGGTGAAACTGAAGGTGATATTAAGTCAAATTGAATAATCCACGTGTCAACATGAAGTTCTTTCACGTCTTGGGTTGGGATTAATTCAAGTACATCTTTCAAACACAAATTTGGATGCCAACCATCTACTCAATGGTTGATCAAGACACAACCATTGATTTTATTGAAGCATAGATCATCCACTCAAATGTTGATTATAACCCATCCACTGATTCAGTTAAAACATCAAGATAGTGTTCATCCTCAATCACATTGGTTGGTCACATAGGAAGGAGATCGTCAGATTAGAATGTGAGCAGATCAGACGACCTGAATCCAATCGCAGTTTGAACTTGTGCAAAGGATACTTACCAAGGGAAGACGCGAAGTTACATTGTTCCAAATCTAAATATCCTTGTGTCAGCTTAAAGATTCATCACATTTTGGCTTGGGGAGTAATTTGAGTCCATGTTTCATTTGCAAAATCCATGTGGACTATCCACACAAATCTTAATCAAGTCACAATCATGTATCTGTCTAAGCACCCAGATCATCCTGGACCATCCACTCAATCGTTGATAAAAAATGAACTGTCGATTTGATTAAAATGGTGATCCACTGTTGAAAGTGATATTTCGTAGGGGAAGATTGATCCATATATTCCTATAGGAGATCAATGGATTTCATTGAACTCACATTGGAAGAGTGCTCAAGGTTTAAAAAAAGGCTTGTTATCCGCGTGGTGGTTTAATGAGACCGCCTTTGAAGGTGGAAAGTGAATGCGGGTCTCCACTCTAGTGGTTTTTAAATCACTGGTTGACCATCTGCGATAAGCCTCATATGTGTTCACCCTCGGTCTCAGGTGGAGGTCATTTGAAAAGTTACGATGAGTTAAAGTGCAAATCGGGATAACTCCTAGTTGTAAGGCATGATCACCTAGTGAATTAAAAAAAAGGGTTCCTTCGGGCTAGGTCACATAATAGGCCCGTGAGTCTTGGTTGTTTATTTTTTGGTCACAACGATTGATTCTATGAAAAAGGGGCCACGAGTTTAGCACCCATCCATCACAACAACACAAGAAATGTACCAGAGAGCATTAAAAAGTTCAAAATTTGTCTATTAAATAACCGAGAATGCAACGAAGAAGTGTGAGATCGAAATAAAAAGGGGTTGATCTATCAAAGACTAAGAGATTTAATAAGACAAGGAAAATAAGGGTTCAAAACTATAAATGAACAGGTTTTGTAAAATAATAAAAGTAATTTGTTCCTAAAATAATAATATTAAGTTTATGAAGAGGCACATTAAATCAATGCTCTTTTTCAGAGAGACAATGATTCAAATGTCATACATATTTTGGAAGTTTATATAAAAAAAAGGGATGCTGAGAAGAAAGTGTCTCTATGGTCCAATTCAGAAGATCAAAACAGAATCAGAGTCCAAATAAGAAATTAAATATGATAATGAAGTGAGGGTGGAAGGGAGGATCAAGGGAGGATTGCAATCCTCTACAGGTTGAAGCTTGAAACAAGGGAGTTGGTGCTTCCTAGAGTTGGTTCTCTAAATAGGGAGTTGGTGCTTCCTAGAGTTGGTGCTCTAAACAAGGAGTTGGTGCTTCCTAGAGTTGGTCCTCTAAATAGGGAGTTGGTGCTTCCTAGAGTTGGTCCTCTAAATAGGGAGTTGGTGCTTCCTAGAGTTGGTCCTCTAAATAGGGAGTTGGTGCTTCCTAGAGTTGGTTCTCAAACATGGAGTTGGTGCTCTAAAACATGGGGTTGGTGTCTCCTTGAGTCAGTGCTCAAAATAAGAGAAATTGGTGTCTCCTACATATTGTAACTTGTACATTTTGTGATTGTTAAAATTAATTTTTGTTTTCAGTACGTTCCTGTTGATCAATTTTTGTGATTAATAAGTTTAATAATTAATTATTATTAAAATATTGAAAAAGAAGCAATATTGATTCACCCCTCCCTAATATTGACCAATATTTCAACAATGGAGGTGTTACATAAGGGTTATGTTTATACTAGACCATTTTATTAACCCTTTTGTGAATCTATAGAAGTAGATCCCAAAACCTTAGGGTCTCCCTAAGTATTTTTAGTCAATAATTTGTTTTGGATGTGGTTTGAGCTTCCAATCATGAGCGCCTTAGCTTTTTTTTTCCTATGTTCACACTTGGATGGTTTTATTATGAGGTAGAGTATTGAATTAGGTGGAGCACTTATCCTCTTTGGCATACTTATCTATATCACCCTCCTCTTATGCGCATTGTTTTGGGAAAAAAAACACATGGTTTTGCAAATCAGTGCATGGTTTTGGCTCTCGCTTTGAAGATATTAATGATAGATCTAACCACTTTGAACACTCTTCAAGAACACTCCTATTGATTGGATAATTTGATTGTTTTTTGTGGTTAAGGTGGCCCAATTATGCACAGTCTCCTAGGTCAAGTTGGTGGAGGAGTATTTTACTACTTTTTGCATGTTGGTTGAGCCTTGGAGAAAACACCCTAACCAATTGCTTCTCTTTTAGGCTTGTGTTGACTACTCCATGATGTTGACCCTTTGAATTTCCCTCATTACTCATACCCTTGGAATGTTTGAGAAGAGTATTGGCATGGTGGAGAGTGGCTATGGAATTTATGTATGTCATTTTTATGCACAATTGTGGATACTTGGAAATAACACCCAACCATTGATTACTATTTTGAGCACATGGTTGACTTGGCATGGTTTTGTTCGTAATTTATTTATGGAGTGCTCCAAAAATTTGGAATATGTGAACACTTATGAGATACTCTTGGATATACGTACCACTTTTTAGGGGAGACACATATGCTGCTAAGGAGAAGTTTGTTGCTTGGTCAAACCCTCATCTAAAGGAGGCGCCCTACCTTTTAGCTCTATTTTTGGAGGTGTTTACTAAATAAATCCATTATTTTATTATTGTGGAATTGTATCATGGAGTTAATTACTTGAGAACTCTATAATATTTTTTTCCTTAGAGATAAACATGATTATTTTATTGTTTCTTATAGAAGAGGAAAGTGGATCTCAAAAACTCATTTAGTAAGGAGTTTTTTGAGGAGGTTAGAAATGTAATATTTTGTTTAATTTCTTGGAGAAATAATGGATATAGGAAAATAATTACGTGTTTATTGTTGAAGTATTTGAGCTAAAACCTATATAATGGTTTTCTCTCTCCCTCATTTGTTATGGTAGGATTTGGGGGGTTCTCCCCTATTGATATTTTGTTGAAGATTTGTTAAGAACTAAATATCAAAATAGCATAAAAACCTCAAAATAAGTACTCCACGCCTTGACAAAGAGAGAAATTCAAATAATAAGCCTCTTCGAGGGGGAAACCTCCTTATACATCACATGAATTAAAAAATACCAGATTATTCCAAATGAAAAGGTCTCCTTTGTATATATAAGAGACTAGGAGGTACAATTACAACTAATGGACCCAAGCCGACATAAATAAAATAACAATACTAATGTAATATGCCCAAATTAAGGGGTAATGTGCCACGATTTAGGGCTTAACATGCCCCTCCCCTTCAAACAAGTGTTGCTCTCAATGCTTGAGTAGTTATGGATGTTTCTGTATAAAAGACTCATTTTCCCACATGGTATCTTCAACATGTAGTTTCTTCCACTTAATGAGATACTTTGAAATTGATCTATTCCTCAACTGGCGAATTCTTGTGTCAGTGATAACTTGATGATTCAATATGATTTTTCCTTCCTCATCAAATTCTGGAAATATAGTTTGAATTGAGATCTTGTCACCTATAACCTTCTTTAAGCACGAAACATGGAAAACTGAGTGTACTCACAAATATGCAGGAAACTCTAGTTTGTATGCCATAGTACCAATATTTTGCAACACCTTATAAGGGACATAGTACTTTGGTGATAATTTATTATCCTTCTTAGCTTGCTTGAGGGACATCTATTTGTATGGTTGTAGTCATATGCGTACTTGGTAAGACTTATCCTTCTTAGCTTACTTGAGGGACTCTGAAGGAAAGAGTGTCATCATGGTGATGGTTGATAGACTTACCAAGTACACGTACTTGGTAAGACTTATCATTCTTATCTTGCTTGAGGGACTCTGAAGGAAAGAGTGTCATCATGGTGATTGTTGATAGACTTACCAAGTATGCACACTTTTGTGCACTCTCTCACCATGATGACACTATTTCCTCCAGACTTTGGTAACCCTGTGATGAAATCCATGGAAACCTCCTCCCAGCGTTGACTTGGAATGTATATTGGTTGTAAAAGACCCGGGGTATTGATTGTTTCCACTTCATTTTGTTGGAAAACCAAACATTATGCCACAAAACTTTGAACATCAGTTTTAAGGCCATCCCAGAAAAATTCCCTCTTGACCCTATGATAGGTTTTCAAAAATCTTGAGTGCCCTCCTATAGAAGAGGTGTGCAATTCAAAAAGTACCTTTTGTTTGAGTTGGGATTTCTTACATAAATATAAGAAATATTTGTACCATAGTGAATCATTTTTCCATGTAAATGTATCAGATGCACTGGAATCCTCCTGCAACCTTTGAATGAGAGCCCACAGTTCTCCGTCATTCTTCCATTCATCCCTTTCTTATGTTATCCAATTAGGTTGGATGATAGAGATAACAAAGAGAAATTCCTCAACATCTTCATCCTTTCTTGAGAGTTCATCTTCCACAACATTTTTCTTCCCTTTTTTGAAGATGATTTCAAAGTCATAACCCAACATCTTGGCCACCCATTTTTGTTTCTCTTCTGAAGATAGTCTTTGTTCCAAGAAGTATATAAGACTGTCATTATTTGTTTTTACCTTGAATTTCATACCTATTAGGTAAGGGCGCCATTGCTTCATTACATTTAGTATTTCCATCATTTCATTCTCATAAATGGGTTTGTGTATGCCCTTTCCCTTGAGTGGTCGACTTTAAAAAAAAAGGGGCCTTCCTTGTTGCATTAGAACAACACCAATGCCATTTCCCAAGGAATCACATTCCACAATAAAGGTTTTTGTGAAGTCTGGTGTGGTCAAGACAAGAGATTTGGACATTGCCTCTTTAAGTTATTAAAAATCTTGAGTTTCCTTTGGAGTCCATGAAAATGCATCCTTCTTAGTTAATGCAGTTAAAGGCGTTTCTATTCTTCCATAGTTCCAAACAAACTTGCGGTAGTAACCTGTCAAACCCAAAAATCCTCTAAGATTATTCAATGTTTTGGGAATCTGAAGTCCATCATGGATTTAATATTGTTAGGGTATACCTTTGTTGGACACACCTACCACACTTAGCGGAGGGGGGGGGGGNGAATGAGTGTGGGGATCTTTTTCCCAAAACTTCCCTCTTACACAAAACTCATTAGTTAGCATTCAAAATTTAATCATTACTCATTGCTGCCATTAATAATCAGTTATATGTGAATACATATCAACAACATATATCAGCAATATATCATCAACAAATCATCTCCACAAGGAACACAAGGAACACAAGGAACACAAGATGTATGTACAATTTTTCTTCTTATTATGGACTTCAATTCAGGGGTTTTTCAGCAACAACTGGATATAGTACAACTCTACAAGAGAACCATCTCTATATGCAAGAATCAAATTACATTCTCAGCACCAACTGAGATGAGGAAACAATCCTCAACAGATATCAATCTGTACCATAAACAAGAGCATCAACAATGCACCAACCTGTGCCAAACAACCTGTAATCAACCTGTACCATAAACAAGTGCATCCAACCATGTACCAAGTATATACCAATAATGTGTCAACTACTCATCAACAATGACTCATCAATATGTACCAACATCATCAACTATAC
>ML801785.1:109801-134510 GCA_009831015.1 Picea engelmannii
TCTCTTTATTATTTAAATAATCCACCTTGACTTTGTCACTTTACTTTATCATTTAAATAATGATTTCTTCTTTGAGGTCACTTTGACTTCTTTGACCTTGGGGGCTTCAAGCCTTCATGTGGGGGTCCTTCATCTTCGTAAGGCCATAACTCAAACCATGAGGAGTTATGTGACATTCCACATACCACCAGAAATGGCATGATAAACACTATCCATCTCGGATAGTTTCACCAACAATTTCCTTGATCTTCATCTTGTTATTCCTCATAAAAGCATGGGTCCTCAAACCATTCTTCTAGGATAACTCAATCTGTAAAGCGTCTTCCCGTGAGGGCTTTCACCATAAGGGGACCACTTTGGAGTTCATCCGTTTGTGCACCTTATCAGTCATGATAAGACAATAATGAGTCATCTATACATTTTTCCAACAATGCATCATATACCAATGAAACCACATCGATCCATCTTCATCATGTATCAATGACAACTCATTGATCCATCTTCATCTATGCATTCTCATCAAGGACAATACATATTATATTACATCAATGATCAATCAATCAATCCTTTGACATCAATCAATCACTTGACACCAATAAATCAAACCATTGGCATCAATGACAACATGATCCAACGACCTTGACACCTTCATGAGATACAATATGACCCAAATACTCTACCTCCTTCACCCCAAAGAAGCATTTGGACGGTTTGGCATATAGTTGTTACTCCTTTAGTAGTTGTAGCACCCTGTCAACATGTCGAACATGATATTACCAAGACTTGCTATAGATTAGTATATCATCAAAAAATACTAACAAAATTTTTCAAAGGAAGGGCTTGAAAATGGAATTCATCAACCCTTGGAATGTGGAAGGTGCATTTATAAGGCCTTCATGAGTTCTGAATTTTTTTTTTGGGATATCTTCTTCCTTCATTCTAACCTAATGATACTTTGAATGAATATCCAACTTTGTGAAGTATATTTCTCCATGTACTTCATCTAACAATTCATCAATGACGGAAATGAGAAACTTATCTTTAATGGTGATCTTTTTGATCTCTCTATAATCTGTACACATACAACATGATCCATATTTCTTGAGTACCATTACTACCAGTGCAGAGTAAGAAATTTGTCTAGGTCTAATAATGCCATCTTCTAACATTTCTTCAACCATACGCTCAATTTCACTCTTTTGGAAATAAGGGTATCTGTAAGGCCTAATGTTAGGAGGAACACTCCCAGGAATTAAGTGAATAACATGATCATGATCTCAAGTGGGTGGAAGACCTCTCAGAATATCTTCAAATACTTTGGAATGCTTATCAATTATCCCTTAGCTATCTAGGGAATATATGCATTATATGTTTGAACATCTAATGAGAATAGTTGTACAATTACACCTCGATGCCCCTTTTTCAATAATATTTTCATGCCATTAGAGCTTACCACCTTACTAGGTTTCGTTGCGATACCCCTTAACTCAAATTCCTTTCATTCCAATGAAAATTTCATAAAAAGTTCTTGAAAATTAAAATCCACTGTTCCCAATGATTGTAACCATTGGACCCCTAGTACAACATGAAAATCCCCCATGGGTATAAAAATCATTGGACTATTCATTACATATTCCCCCATAGTAAGATTTATCTTATGGCATTTTCATGAGCAATTGATAGTTCCTCCATTTGAAATCATTACTTGAAACTTTGGAACTGGATATATAAAGCAATTGAGAGATTTGGCTAATTTATAGTGAATGAAATTATGAGTACTACCATAATCAATTAGCACTATTACATTTTTCTTTTTTATATATCCTTCGATCTTAAGGGTTTAAGGTGTGCTAATTCAAACCAAGTCATGAAATGATATGGTGGGAGTCATCTCCTCAAAAGAAATATCTTATACATATTCATCTTGATATGGTTCTTGTTCTTTTTCTTCTTCTTCTTCCTCTTCACAATCTATGTAGAATAATTTCTTCTCACCATAGTTATGTCCCTTACTGCACTTGTTGTCACAATTAAATCATAAACATTTTTCTTTTCTTTCCGCCAATTGTTGAGGTGTCAACCTTGTAGGTTGAGGTGGTTTATAAGAAGGAACATTATTCTCTAAATAGATGTTAGGGTGATCCTTCTAGTAGACATAGCAAGATGTTTACTTTCAACATTTCTCACCACCCTGAACGCATTTTCCAATGATTTGGGTTCTCAAAGGTGAAACTCATGTTGAATGATATCCTTTAAAGTTCCGATGAAGAAATCAATCAGGTGCTCATATGGAATATTCGTTACCTTTATATTCAATATTTGGAAGTTCTCAATGTGCTCCGCAACTGAACCCTTTTTCTTGAGATTTATCAATTGGATGAAGAAGGTATTTCTCCTTGTATCCTCATAGTGTTCTATCATTTATTCCATGAAAATTTTCCAAGTGGCAAGTGATTTGTGAGAACAAATCCATCGACACCACACAAACATATTAGGTTCTAAATATAAGGACACAATTTGTACCTTTTGTGTGTGAGGAACATCATGTAGATCAAAGAACTTCTCCATATGGAGTATCCACGTGATTAGATCCTTGCCATCAAACTCCCTCATATCGATCTTAGGAAAGTGGTTTGTCTTCAACCCAAAGCTAGAGTTTCTCTAGTCATGATTCATCTTCCTTGTGTCCTCATCATGAATTTCATGGGATACATTGTCACTTTCAGGTGGCCTCTCTATTTGCAACTTTTCCAACCCTTCCATGATCTCCCTTGTTGACGCTCAAAAGCGCAACATAGGGTAATTGCTTGCAAATGGTTACAAACGACTTATGACTTATTATTTAACTATATCTAATAATATAATAATAGGTGGGACCCCTGGTAAAACTTGTGTGACTATGACGAAGAAAAAACAATTATGTTTTACATGCTTATGAATTGGATGAGATGAGCCCTACAATTTATTTGCATTTAAAATATCCGTCAGAATGATTAATCAAATATGATGATAAAAACGATATGATTTAAAAGGGAATGGTATTGTTTTTATATAACATTCACAAGTATTATTATGTTACAAGACCTAAACTCCATGCTTAAGTTATATGTGTGATATGGTGACTTCATACCACAAGGGTATATACATTGTTTGAATTGAAATCCATGTTGGAATATGTTATCCACAACAAAATATTTGAGTTATGTCACATTGGAGGTTATAAACAATTTTTTTGTGCATTGGTTTAATTGCAAGATTAGTTGTATCCCTAGCAAATTGTTCTATGTGAAATGGGGTAGTGACAAGGGTTGACACATTGATAAATTGCAACATATGGAAACTTTGGTATAGTTGGTTGCACTAATCGATTTGGATGTCAATAGTGGACTTGGATCGTACTAGCCATGAATGAAATGTGAAGGGAGAAGTAGCGTGCAGTAAATGTACGTCACTCAAACTCACCTTGAGCCTGCCACCCTAGTCATTCTTGCATTTCAATTTGTTGGTTGTTGTTGCTCCGATTTGATCGGTTGTGGAGGAGGTATACAAGTTGGTATTTTCCGCTTAGGAAATATTTTGCACAGTTATGGGGTTTTCTTTCTCTTCCATTGATGAACAATTGCTCTTCTCTTTAAGTCAATAGTTGGCTCTTGTTTGCTCACATTCTATGTATTTCCAAAGTTGTTAAAATGAATTCGACTGTGTGTTGGTTGATTTTCAAGTTTTGTTTTCCTGTGGTGGTTGTTGTGAGACCATTGGAATTAAAAGAGTTGTGGGTGCCTTTTACTGGTGTAGTTGTTAGCATTTTTTCTATGAAAAGAATGTAGCTGGGGACTCCCGGGCCTACTTTTCTTATGGTACCTTGTTTTAGGTTTTCTTCCCTCTTTGAAAATGGGTTCTCTTTGCCTCTTGCCTGTGGGATTTTGTGGACACTCTGCCTGTATGTTAATATTGTTGGTCTTCATGGATAATATGCCCACACATAGTCCCGAATCTGTGAGTATTAATGTGGAATATTGTGAGTGGAGTAATACTATTTTTTGCTCTTTTTGGGCCAAACCCTTAGGTCGTTAGCCCTCTTTATTTTTCCACCTACTTTCCACTGTTGCATTGAACCCTATGCATTATCGTGGAAGTGTTTCTTACTCATAATTTGATGGAAAGTACTGTTTCATGCTCTTTTGTTTGGGCACGGGTTTTGATTGGTCATTTTCTATGCAAGTATGAGGAAGTATTGGAATCACTTATTTGCTTGAATTTACAGTCTGTCCATATGAAGTTATGAAGTCGATAGCAATGTGGGAATTATTGTTATAATATAAACTTGCCATGTTTTATTGTAATTACAAAAGGCACATGTTTATAAGTTATGTGATGCTTGAATGAAGTCTGCGAACCAAAATTCAAATAGGATGAGGAATTTTGATGAACTGTGGTTCGATTAAAATTATGGTTATAGACAAGGATTTGTTTTGGTGCACTTCACGAGACCCTATGGTCTTTAAGTACTTTGCTGATTTTGATATTATGGTTGTAGCTTGTCCACTTCAAAACTGTTGTTGTATTTCGTGTGGTGATTATGATGTTGTTCATTTTTTAATTCCATTATATACAGATAATATTGTTAGTATGGTTATTTTTTTCTGGGCAATTGGTTACTGTGTCATACAATTCTAAGGCAAGTAAGCATTTTTGTGAAGCAAGCACCAGTTTTGGGTTGTTTTTATGGAAACAAAGTATTGTTTAAATTTTATATTTTTGAATAGTAAGAAAGTTTGATTGCAAATTGATATCAGAGATGGAATGCTTGATGAATCATTTGAACAATATCCATGAGATTTACCCCTCCATTCTACCATTTTTCGATAAATACACCCCCTTCATGATCCCAATTTCACTTCTTCATTCCATGTTCTGTGATATTTTTTTTGAAGAGGAGTTTGTGTGGAAATGAAAGGAAGTTGATAGTGGCAAGGGTTGAGGACTGATGTTCTGGTTATTATTATTTTTAAATACATAGTTGATTTTTTTATTAATTGTTTGAACAATATTTGTATATCAATTCCCTTCCATGATATCATTTTTCGCTAAATACAAGCCCTCCATATTTTCCATGAGCCCTATCAATTCCATGTTCACGTGGCAATTAATAAATGACATGTTAGGGATGGATTGCATGTGTCTAGTAGTAAATTCTAGAGACAACTATTGGTTTATGTAAACAGAGTTTCATGTATGTTTTATTAAGAACTTCATGACTGTCAAATTGTTACTACATGATGAGTTTTTTCAGTAGAGGCAACAATGACCGAAATAACAAAGGCATGGGTAACTGTCAGTGAGGCCATATAATGCCTCAATTTTCTATTCATTTTGATGTTGATCCACAATAGTTGAACCAAATGTTCCAAGTTGGGTTTTTTTAATTTGTTTGGCCATGGTATCTTGCATCCCCAACTAGAGAGGCCTCCTTTTCAACCTCCTCATAATTTCCATGGCATTCCCGTTCCTCCACATATGTCATTGCATCCCAAAGTTCCCGCTAATGACAGTTGGCAAGGAATTGTCCACCATCTTGTCTCTCACCACCGTGGTTGGCCCACTGTGTCATTGCCTCTACCACCACCAATTAATCCCAATGTTCAAATTTCTCTTGTTATTTCGCCAGTACAATCTTCGCAAGCTAGCAAGAGATTACAAACTGATATCCTGCAACCTGTGCAAGACAAGGGAAAGCAACAACCTCCCCCTCTAGTACATCCACTGAGTCCTATAAATTTGTTTCTTCACGCCTCCACCTCAAGGATGACTTCTCCCATGTGATCATTGAAATACAACCTCAAAGGTCTAACCAACCAAGGGCCACTCAAGAAAATTCAGTTGGGAACAACAATGAGAAGATCAAATATGCCTCACAAAGCAACAACTATGGGTTCTAAATGCTTTTTTTTATGATGAGTTTCAGTGATCTACACAACGTTTAATGGTTTTCAGTATGTTTTGGACAACAAGCCTTATTTTTGGATATTTTGTGGATAATGGGAATATATTCTTTTTGGGATATGATATAAATTATGGTTGATATTTAATATTCAATTTAAGTGATATCAACATGATTTACAAGGGTGTAATATGGTCTAAATGATTATTTTTTTTATATACTTTGCATTTGATGGTAAAAAGAAGAAATGATGGGAGTCACAAGGGGTCCCACCTGTTTAGTCATTATTAATTAAGAGCCTTATTTATATATTATTATTATTATTATTTATTTCTCCTAAACTAATTTGTTAAGTCAATTTGACTTAACTAAAGAAAGTAGTTGAACTACTTCAACTGATTGGGAAAGAATAAAAGCTCAATTGTATGAAGAGACAAGTGGAGAATAGAAGGGGAGAAAGACAAGACTAAGGTTTTCTCTTTAGTTAAATGAGATAGTTTCAATTTTCATTCATTTCTGAGTTTACTTGAAAGCCTAATCCTCTTGTTGACAAACAGGGTCTCATTGTAGATGACAAGGTTTGGGACTGAATTATATTTTTTAGCCATTTTTTTAGAGGTGTTGATTCACCCTTGATAGTCTGTGTATTCTTGTCTGTTTGTGAATTAATTTTCATGGCTGATAAAGAATATCTTGCAGATTCAAAAGGGCATCAATTTGTGGCAAGCTGATTTGGATAATTGATTTCAATTTTATTTTAGTGTCAGAATCTTTTTGTATGGTTCCCATAAGAGATATCTAAATTTGACTTTGGTCCATACCCTCGCAAGGGTTTGTAAAGAGAAATACACTTTTGGTATCTCAGAATGAAATAAAATCAGATTGTTGTTCTGCCTCATACTTATGTTTTCATGATTTGGTTCCTCTTTTCGCTTTTGGTCTCCAAGTTTGATTTATTGTAAAATATGTATACATTCCGGTAGCTTTGTATAAATTTTATTTTACATTGCAACATATACAAATTATAAAACCAGACTTAATCCTTGTAATTAATACTCACGGATTGAGTGAATGTTTTTGAGGCTATAAATCCTGGGTAACATTCCCAACTATCTTGTCATATCCAGGAAAGATCTGAAAATGATTGAGTAAGGTGTTTTATACCTTTTACTCAACATTTATTTGGCGACCAAACTATGGATATCTTCCATATCTCTTTAGTTGATTGTATTCATGATTATCTTTGAATCTTTCTGTTTTTTTCATATTCTCTTTGATTGATTTTTCTCATGACAATACGTTCTACAAGGAAGCCTAATATTGAAAACGGTCTTAAGGACCAAACTAGAATTTCCTTGACTTTATTCAATACCATTCTAGACACTGTTAGTACCCAAGATGATCTTGAACACTCTTGGAAAGTAGTTGAAAAATATATAAGTATTCGTGAACGTTGGGAAGACAGACAAAGGTAGCCTAGAAATCAACATTAAACTCCATTCTTCTGAGTCTTTGGTTTTCATTTTCATGTCCTCATATCCTCACATTTCTATAAGAAGAAGATGATTGTCCCTTGAAGCTATTCCTATCATTGAAATAGGAAGGAGGAAAGCCAGTTTGTTGACCCAAGGAAGTACGCTAAGGAGGACTTTGTTTGACTCTGCCAACTCACCCTTTTCTCCCTTACCCATCACTCCCAAAATGGCATCCACAGGTGGTTCTAGTGGCGTTGGAAGTTCTTCATCATCCCAAAATTCATACTCATCAGTAATAGGTAGTCTATATAGTCATCAAGTTCCTATCCAATCTGCTACCAACCCTGTGAAATTTATAAAGAAGTACGAGCTTTTCCAATTTGAGGAAGATGTTACTACCACCCCATGGAATATATCTTCTCCCTTGAATCTAGCACCTTCTACTCGTCTGTTACCCAAGTTTAAAGAGAATCTTCCTAAGTTCTCAAGGAATAATATTGTTCCTACAAATGAACACCTAGTGGCATTTTCTAATGCTTGTCATAATATTGGGGCTAACGACAATGACACATGCATGCACTTATTTGTTAACTCCCTTGAAGGGAAAGAAACAACTGATTTCTTTGACCTCCCTCCAAAGATTCTTTCCACTTGGGAATAGTTGGTTTATTGGTTCAAGTCCACTTATGGACAATTTAAGAGCCCGACCGAACAGTTAAGGGAATACACCAATATTTCTTACAAAGATGGTGAGACTATTAAGTCCTTTAACCTCCGCTTCACCAAATTGCACAATCAAATCCATGAATTAATCCACCCCCAAAACCAAGCCACCTTCATGCATTACTATAACACGCTTCCCTCTCCTTATCATCATAGGCTCGAAGAAAAGGCTATTGACAATCTTGGCTCCACTCTCCACACTTGCCTGGAGTACGAAGAGCAACTTGAAATAACAGGTCTCCCTAAAGGAGACTCAGTCAAACAAACATATATGTATGCCCTCTTACAACTTGTACAAGATATGAACAACCAAATGATAGCCTATGAACGAAAGGAGAATGTTCCCTCACTTACTCCTGGGCATCATATTCTTCAACAATGCCTTTTAGGAATACCAATGATTTTTTTTTCATCCCAAGGCTATTATGTCTCGTAGTTGGTGTAACTTTTGCGAAGAAAATCACGGATAAAGTACTTTTGAGGTTAAGAAGAGTGCCAGAGATAAAATGATGGAATATCCAACAATACTGAGAGGGGGGGGGGGTGAATCAGTATTGCCTACTTTTTCTTATTAATTCCTTCAATATTAAGAACACATATTAATTATTCATTTAAAAAATATATGATGAAAAACAAACCCTTATGAACACAAGATTTATCGTGGAAACCAACAGGGAAAACCACCAACTCTTTTCTATTAACTGCAAAATTCCTTTTCTTACAAGTTACATGGAAGGAAGATGTTCTTCCTCTTCGATCAACACCAACTGATCAGGATTCACCCACACCCTTGTTCACCAACAACAACTGGTAGGAGGTTACGACCCCCTGTTTAGTCAGCTACAACTGACAAGGAAGCACCAACTCCCTTTGTTCACTAACATGAACTGGTAGGAGGCTACAACCTCCTATTTAGTCAAATACAACTGACAAGGAAGCACCAATTCCCCTGCAGGCTCCAACCTTCCCTTGCACCACCCAACCACCCTTAATTTTACAATGTAATTCAATCTCTTCTTCTCTTCATTGATTTTGAGTCAAGCATCTATTAACACAAGTCCTATCAGATTTGACCTTTGGAATTCAACTTGTTTTCCCTTGCTCCACCCTTCCTCCCTTTATGTAAGTTATAACACGTATAACACTTCTCCTATATTGTCTGCTTGCAAGGTCTTCTGGTTATCTGTAGACAAAATTCATCTCTTTCTCTCTGGCTTCTGTCATTTAATCTTTAATGACTCTGCTACAGTCCAATAAAGGTCTTCTATAACATATAATGGATTTCATAATTGCTACTCTGACTTCCTTTGTTCTTTATCTTCAATAAGATATTGATATGCCCATTAGAACAAACAATTCTTCTGCTTCAACTTTGTTTCTCATTTTTATCTTATTATATGGACTGCAGAGACGCAACCTTCTCATAACTCTTCCTCATTTATATAATCCTCAAAAACAACTTGAGTTTGAGATGCACTGTGTTCTTTTGTTTGGACCATCGCACCTTTTCGTTTAACTAAACTATAATCACTGTTTTATCATTTCTACCGTGAAGGCTTTTCATAAATTGATCACATATGGATCAATTTCATCCTTTAAACTCGATCCCAAATCTCTGCTATTTTCACAGAGACCGAATTCTGCAGAGGCGCTTCCTTCAAACCATTACATGTGACCGAGCGTTACAGAACCACGAGCTTACCAACTACAACGATGTATTATAATTTATTTTTAAAACTCTTATATCATATGACCAACAACAATGACCAGATGCTAGGCTAGACGAGCGCTTGAGCACTTATGTGAATCAATGGTCATGATTTTAACCTCTTGAAATGGATGACTATCGTAACTTTGATGCTTCACCCTTCGGAACATTTGGAATTGAAACCTTTCAAAACTTACGAATCATATTTCCCTAATAGATCAGACAGTTTACATTTATTTCGCGGAAACTGATCAATCGTTAGATTTGATTCTTACAAGGATTAATCCAATGGCTAGATCTTATTCGAGCATTGAGATGGATGGCCACATATTACTTCATGACTTCATCTATTATACTTACGCTATACTTCCACTGTGTTTTTATCAACGGTTGAGAATGTAACCGAAGTATTATTCAGATCGAACGACCCATGTCCACTTCGGGACTTCAGAGGCTTCGAATAGACGCCGCTCCATTTTCCTCCAGAGTGATCACCTGCTGAGTAAGTCATAATATGGTGGAGACCGCTTGCTTTTGGTTATCACTTCCACTTACTCTATCCTTCCACTGTAGTAGATCGACGGATGAGAATTCTCCGGAAGTGTTTCTTTAGATCGGACGAACCATGTCTACTTCGGGATTTCGTCCTTCGAGACTTAAGAGCTTTTGTCATTTTCTAGTGGTGAAACTCCCGAAGTAAAACTCCCAAAGTGACGTAACTTTCTTATGTCACTTGATGATGTGTAACAAGCCGAGTAGCTGCCACGTGTCACTTAGATTCATGATTTGAACGTACCTGAAATATTGATTTCAACTTGACACTTGTCATTCTCTGACTATGCCACGTGTCCTTGCTGACGTGGTCTGTCGACATAGATCTCTCGATGTGACACATATTCATCTCCTTGATTTAATGGTCAAAATAGTATCCAAAGGGTATTTCAGATCAACGACTGAGAGTGACTTCAGAACTTCATCCTTCATGACTTTTGACATTTCTTGGTGGTGAAACTCCCGAAGTAATTCTCCCGGAGTGACGTAACTTATTGACGTCACGTGTTGACATGGAACGAGCCAATTTCCTCTTGACACATGTCATCATCTGATTATGCCATGTGTAATTGCTGACATGGTCTGCCACGTGTCCTTGCTGAGATGATTTGCTGACCAACAACCCTGATCCAACGGTCATCGTATATCCTCCAGATCCGATGGTCATTATTCATTTTGGATTTTGGGACTTCGGGTATTTCGACTTTTCAAGTTGCCAATTCTTCCGAAGTGATTTTCCCTGAACAATAACCTCCTCGCTACTTTTAACCCAAACTTAATGTTGTTCGTTGATCATGTTTTATATCAATGGCTCGATCTTTCTATGATGCAATTTTGCCTTGGTTTAAATCGAACGGTCCTTCTTCTTAGCTTATCCTGTCCTTCCACTTTAGAATCATCTGACGACTGACAAAAGTTCACATAATTGTGATCTTAGATATTTTACCTCGCTTATCCTATCCTTCTACGTGATTTGATCTAATGGTCGATGTGGACTCTTCGAAGCATATTAACGGTCGACGATGATTATGGAACCACAACTTGTGAGTGATTTAACTCGACACCCAAACTACGCAATTTGAATTTGTGCATTGTTGGTGATTCAACCACAATCGTCGATCTTTGAATTTGTAAGATATGAGGGTCCTGACTAATTGTGGGATTGGAAATAGCATGATGTTTAATACTTATTATGATCTCCGCAATCTATCCCTGTCATTGATATGGTGATTGTGCATCCGACGGTCACGACTTGATTTGACTTAATATGATCTGATGATCTAGACCGATTGCGGTATTGTAACTAGCGAGTAGTTTAATTCTTCTTTCTCTCTCTGCAATTCATCCCTGCCGTTGATATGGTGATTGTACATCAACGATATTGTTTTGATCTTATTTTCATCGTGCCATACCTACTGATTTTCAATTCACCATCTCTTCTGAGCTTTCATCTTCATTCATTAACTCTCCTGAGATTTAATCTCTGCATATCGTCCAACTGTTTGACATCAGTCATTATATACTATTGACTAGTGCTCCAACGATTCTTCTAAAATTAATTGTGTCATCTCTTATGAGATTTGATCTTCATTCACTAACCCTCCAGATATTTTATCTCAACTTATCATCACATCAATGATATCGACTGTTGACATCAATGACACTGTGTCCAACATAAAATATTTGGCAAGAATCCCAAAACCACCATTGTTGTTCTAGATTGGGTAGAACCAAATGATGTCATGATTATAAATACTAGGAACAAAACTTATGCTCCTAAAGGAGAATACGACCCTCTTCATGCTTCTTCCACTCAATCCTCATCTTTACAAGGTACTAATGTACAAACTGTCAAAATTCCTGATATTCAAGGAGTTCCTCCCCTTCTTCCCCCTTCCAAGTATAACATTCTTAACCAATTAGATAACATCAATGCTGATTCTACTCTTTTGAACATGGTTGTCATCCCTGAACAACAAAAGCATCTCAAGAATTTTATGGAAGGAAAATATTCCACCATAGCCAATATTTCCGAAGAGGAAAAAGAAGAGGATTCCACTGTAAATACAATAGGTGTAAATAATTTTAGACACCCTATAAAAACCCTCCATTTTTCATTTATGTAAAAATTATGGACAAGATAGCCCATTGTTTCCTAATTGATGGCGGTTTGGGTCCAGGCGTAATGTTAAAAATCATTATGGAAGAGCTAGGCTTATCATGTACCAATGAAAATTCTAGAAGCATGCTCTCCTATAACAATCCGCAACAGTCAACAATAGGTGAAATAAAAAACGTGACATTAGTTCTATGTGCACATCCTGAAATAAGGACAACCCTTAGCATTTAAGTAATCGACATGCCAGTAAGAAACTATTATATTATCCTAGTAAGAGACTAAAAACCCCTAACAATTGGATATCTTTCGCTTGATGGGACACACTTATCCATTCCCCGAAATGGAAAGAATATCATAGTCCTAAGAGAAGGAATAATTTCACCATACATAGAGAGTATTACTCAACCGAATGTAAATTATTTTGAGGAAGACTTAGGGGTATAATCTATCCTTGTTTCTGAGGGTGACACAACTTTATAACAAATTGATTTAGAAGATGGTATGTGGAACATGCATTTCGATGGATCATGCTCAAACGAAGGTAATGGAGCTGGCATTATCTTGTACTCACCTATAGGTAAAATCCACAACTTTTATTATAGGTTAGAGTTTGCTTGCACAAACAATGTCACTGAATTTGAAGCCTTACTGCTAGGCACAAAAAATGATTATAACCTTGGTTGTGGCCACCTTACATTTTTTTGTGATTCTAAACCTGTTGTAAACCTTGTGCATAAAATCTACTGTCCTAGCAATAAGTTGATGAAATGCTATACCCAATTTGTTTGGGCTCTTATCTCGAATTTGCTATCATTTAACATCACTCACGTTAAGAGGGAACTTAATTCAATGGTTGATAGGTTAGTTGTATTTGTGACATCCCCTACTCAGAAACTTCTACCTCAAAGGACTGATTGTACTTTTCAATCTTTATATTGTCCTCACATTTCAGATAATGTAGAATCATGGTAGGTTTTACCTAATGATGAAGGCATCTATGCTTTCATACAAAATGAACCATTTAATCCTAAGGAAATCATATCTATGGAATATGACAAATTTCCAAAAGGATTGACTCAACTTGATAGTTCATTTTCGTCGAGTGATGTGAGAAACAAAGAAACACGTAAAGAAGAGGAGTCAAAAAGGAAAGTGTGTGATACCATTTCCTTGAACCTTGGGACCTTCGAATCTCCAAATATGGTTAAAATAGGTGCCCAATGTTCTGACGAAGAAAAGGTGAAATTCACAGAACTATTACGTGAATTTCAAGATTTTTTTCCTTGGTCATACAAGGATCTTCGTGGTTTTGATCCCGCTCTCATACAACATGCCATTCCTATAAAGGAAGGGATAAAACTAGTTAGGTACAAACAAATTCCCACTAACCCCGCACTTGAAGCTACTATTAGAAAGGAGTTGGAAAAACTTTTGAAAGATGGTATAATCTTTCCAGTTAAGTGTTCTGAGTGGGTTTCAAATTTAGTTGACAACTAGTCAAATTCGATTATGCGTTGATTTTCACACACTAAATAGAGCAAGTGTTAAATATCATTTTCCTCTCCCTAACATGGAAATGATTCCGCAACAGGTTGCAGAGTCACAAATGTTGTCCTTACTTGATGGTTTCTCTGGATATAATCAAATCAAGGTAAAAAGGACTGATAGGTACAAAACCACCTTTACTACATGATGGGGCACATTTGCTTATGAACACATTCCTTTTGGCTTGTCTAATGCAGGTGCCACTTTTCAAAGAGATATGAAAATAGATTTCGACGATATGATTGGTAAGATTGTCCAGGTTTATCTTGATGATTTGACCGTCTATTCAAAGAATCGATCAAATCACTTTGGTCATATAAAAAACGTTCTCACGTGATGAAGAAAATTCAGAATTTCATTAAATCCTTCTAAATCTATTTTTGGTGTCACCAAGGGAAAACTCCTTGGACATATCATTTCTTATTTAGAGATAAGCATAGATCTTGAAAGAATTGCTGCTATCCTGAACCTTCCTGCCCCCACTTCCACAAAAGAGGTTCAAGCCTTTATGGGTATTATCAACTTTGTCCGCACGTTTGTTCCCGATTTTGCTTTAATGGTTAAACTGATTTATAATCTTCTAAAGAAAGATCACTCCTTTTCTTGGACATATGATGTTGGAAATTATTTCGTAAGGATTAAGAAGGAAATTAGTTTCGCACTAGTTCTGGCGAAACCAGACTTTGAGAAAGATTTTATCATATACTCTAATGCCACTGAGGAAGCAGTTTATGCTATTCTCTTACAATGTGATGACCAGAATAATGAAAAAATTGTAGCTTACATGAGCCAAAGTTTATAAGATGATGAGTTAAAATACTCTTATATTGAGAAACATGCCTTTTCTCTTGTTAAAGCTGTAGATAAATTTCACCACTTTATCCTAGGCAAGTACACGTAGGTAAAAGTCCCTTTTCCTGCTGTCAAATTTTTTCTTTCACAAACTTATCTTTCAGGGAAGCTTGCACATTGGTTTGCCAAAATCCAGGAGCATGATTTAACCATCATGAATTCGAAAAAAATTAAGGGATGAGACTTAGCCCTTCACTTAGCTCAACATGATGAAGCAAGTGAAGAAATTGACGATCAAGATAATCCTCTTTCAACACTGTTTTATATTGAGAGTCAAACCCTTTCCATAGTTGAACATCCCTGGTATAAAAATATGGTGTATTACTTGCAATATCAGAAAATTCCCAGATGACTTAAATACTCATCAAAGGAGAAGGCTTCGTCTTGAGTCTTCTAGATATATTATTTTAGGAGACTTTTTGTTCAGGAGGTCTGCTGATGGTATATTACTTCGATGTGTGAATAATCATGAAGCACATAATTGTTACAAGAAACTCATGGATCTTTAGATTCCGTTATTCATGTTGCTGGCCACTTTTCAGCTAAATCTACTGCTTTTAAAATCACCAGAAAAGATTATTATTGGCCTTCAATTTTTCGAGATTCTTAAAAGTTCGCAAGATCTTGTGACAAGTGCCAAAAATTCGCTGGGAAATAACGTTTTTCTTCTATTCCTTTGTAACATGTCCTCCCTGATTTTCCTTTTTCTAAATGGGGTATGGACTTTATTGGTCCTATTAATCCTCCGTCTTCAGTAGGGTAGGTTTTTATATTGACAACCGTAGAGTGTTTCACTAAGTGGACTAAATTTGTCCCTCTTAGGCACTCACAGGATGAACAAGTAATTTCTTTCTTGGAAACTAATATCTTCTCCAGATTTGGCATTCCTTTAGAGATTATTACAGAAAACGGTCCCTCTTTCATTTCCGCTAAATTGACTCAATTTTTAGCTAAATTGGGGGTCAAACATTTCACCTCATCAACTTATAACCCTCAAGGAAATGGGCAAGCCGAGTCTACTAACAAAAATCTGGTTAGGATCATAAAGAGGCTCATTGAAGATAAGCCTCGTCAATGGCACACCCTCCTCACTTACACCCTTTGGGAAGATTGCACTACCACCAGGGTAAGCACACGTTGCACTCCCTTTCAACTTGTCTATGGTCAAGAAGCCATTATTCCTACTGAGATGGTACTTTATTCTCTATGGCTGATGCTATAGATCGAATAATTAAATTCTTCCAATGTCCCTCAAAGGATAAATGCACTATTAGCCTTAGAAGAACAAACAATGTTTGCCTTGGAAAACATAAAGAGAAGAAAACAAACCATGAAGAAATATTTTAACAAACAAGCAAAATCTATCAAATTTGAAGTAAATGAGAAAAGTCTTGCTTTGGGACTCAGCCCATGTTGACAGAGGAAGATATTCAAAGTTTCAGAAATTATGGCTAGGTCCTTTCAAAATCGCTTTTGTCCTAGGCGGAAATTCATATCTTCTAAAAGACTTGGAAGAGCGATTGTTTTCCTATAGTACCAACGGTTCCCACTTGAAACATTATGTGGAACCAACTTGAATGATAAACGCTACATGGAAATCATTGTTGTATATAGTTTTCTATTTTGTTGTTTTGTTTTTCTTTGTTTAATTGATTGTTCATTTTCTGTTGTTTCATTTATACCATTTCAATTTTTGTTGTTTTCCTTTTGTTGTTTCCTTTTGTTTATCAGAAATAAATTTTGGATCAGTTTCACCACAATGATGTCATTCTGTAAGTATTGTTGATAAATAACAATTAAGTTACACAACCGTCATGATGTCCTCCTTTTAGACATCGCTGAAATTGCTTTATGCTCCAATACTGTTGTTAGATAGATGATTTGATTTTCTTCCCTACTTTATTCTATCCCTTTCTTCCCTCCATCCTGAGATTCAAAAGAGCATACCATAAAATTTCTCCTTAAAAAAAGAAACTCTTTTACTGTAACCAATCGAATGTTATGCATGCAGGTCCAAACACCTTCATACGTAACACTTTTCATGAGCTATTCCCAAAATCCTGGATACAATTTTCCTTTAAGCCATCTTTTTCCCCCTATTGCATAATCATTCTGGTCAATAATTATTTGATCTATGTTCATCGGTTTGTGAAACCGAATATTCCGAGTTCTTAATCTATCGGAAACAAATTTCCCCGTGGAGTCGCCAGTTTGTTGACGCTCAAAAGTGAAACATAGGGTAAATGCTTGCAAATGCCTTATGACTTATTATTTAACTATATCTAATAATATACTAATAGGTGGGACCTCTGGTGAAACTTGTGTGACTATGACAAAGAAACAACAATTATGTTTTACATGCTTATGAGTTGGTTGAGATGAGCCCTACACTTTATTTGCGTTTAAAATATCCATTGGAATGATTAATCAAATATGATGATAAAGGTGATATGATTTAAAAGGGAACGGTGTTGTTTTTATATAACATTCGCAAGTATTATTATGTTACAGGACCTAAACTCCATGCTTAAGTTATATGTGTGATATGGTGACTTCATACCACAAGGGTATATGCATTGTTTGAATTGAAAGCCATGTTGGAATATGTTATCCACAACAAAATATTTGATTTATGTCACATTGGAGGTTATAAACAATTTTTGTGAGCATTGGTTTAATTGCAAGATTAGTTGTATCCCTAGCAAATTTTTCTATGTGAAATGGGGTAGTGACAAGTGTTGGCGCATTGATAAATTGCAACATATGGAAACTTTGGTATAGTTGGTTGCATTAATCGATTTGGATGTTAAGAGTGGACTTGGATTGTACTATCCATGAATGAAATGTGAAGGGAGAAGCGACGTGCAGTAAATCCACATCACTCAAACTCACCTCGAGCCCGCCACCCTAGTCATTATTCCATTTCGCTCTGTTGGTTGATGCTGCTATGATTCGCTCGATCGTGGAGGAGGTAAACAAGATGGTACTTTCTGCTTAGGAAATATTTTCCACATGTATTGGGTTTTCTTGCTCTGCCATCCATGAAAAATTGCTCTGCTCTTTAAGTCAATAGTTGGCTCTTGTTTTCTCATGGTCTGTGTATTTCCAAATTTGTTAAAATGAATTCGGATGTGTGTTGGTTGATTTTCAAGTTTTGTTTTCCTGTGGTGGTTGTTGTGAGACTATTGACATCAAAAGAGTTGTGGGAGCCTTTTACTGGTGTAGCTGTTCACGGTTTTTCTATGAAAAGAATGTGGTTGGGGACTTATGGGCCTGCTTTGCCTCTGGTCCCTTGTTTTGGGTTTTCTTCCCTGTTCAAAAATGGGTTCTCTCTGTCTCTTTCCTGTGGGATTTTGTGGACACTCTGCCTGTATGTTAAGATTGTTGGTCTTCGTGGCTAATATGCCCACACTTAGTTCTGAATCTATGAGTATTAATGTGGAATATTATGAGTGGAGTAATATTGTTTCATGCTCTTTTTTGGCCAAACCATCAGGTTGTTAGCCCACTTTCTTCTGCCACCTACTGTCCACTATTGCATTGAACCCTATGCATTATCGTGGAAGTGTTTCTTACTCATAATTTGATGGAAAGAACTGTTTCATGCTATGTTGTTTGGGCGCAGTTTTTGATTGGTCATTTTCTATGAAAGTATGAGAAAGTATTGGACTCACTTATTCGCTTGAAGTTACAGTCTGTCCATATCATGAAGTTATGAAGCCGATAGAAATATGCGAATTATTGTTATAATATAAACTTGCCATGTTTTATTGTAATTACAAAAGGCACCTGTTTATAAGTTATGTGATGCTTGAATGAAGTTTGCAAACTAGAATGCAAAGAGGATGAGGAAGTTTGATGAACCATGGTTTGATTAAAATTATGGTTATAGACAAGGATTTGTTTTGGTGCATTTCACGGGACTCTGTGGGATTTAAGGACTTTGCTGATTTTGATATTATGGTTGTAGCCTGTCCACTTCAAAACTGTTGTTGTATTTCCTGTAGGCACCATCAGGGGGTTTTCTTGTGAGTTCTCCACAATATCCCACAACTCACACTCCTGCAGAAACAACACAATCCTCTCCTTCCATGAGCTGAAATTCACAGCTCCATCCAACCTGTCCTCAACCCTCAAACCAGTGGCCATTGACCCTCTCAACTGAAACACAAGCCCAAAGTTTTCTACATGGTGAAGTACCTTCTCTTCTCAGTAAAATCCCTGCACTCCGTGGCTGATATATTTATGTTCCTTTCACACCTTAAGCTATGATTCCATGTATAAATTTTAGACCCCAACCTGGTTTCAAGTCTCAATGAGACACATAGTTTAATTCCCAACCCACATTGAAAATTTAGGATGAAAATTAGTTTGCAGAAAATTAAATGCTCATGAACATAAAACACACGAAGTCTGCTACAGCAAAAAACTCAGAAATAACTACACCCAAAAAATTTATACTCATAGATTTTTTCTCTAACTTCGACCCTGGAAAAACCCACAAGGGGAAAACCAGTCAGAGAGGGGATTTTTTATTATTTTCGGAGCTCTAAGAAATAATTTCTTACAACAATATTCTTCATAAATTAATACACAAACTTATCTCGATTTATGTGCCCACATAGAACCTCAAAATGCATGCTAAACAACTCGTCGATTTCTATGCAAAGAAATGTGTACTGCGTACGACTGTCACTACAATTATTGTGGTGTGATTGTCTCAAAAATCATGCCTATCTGTTGTTGCTATTTTCCATAAATTAATGGCAGTTAGGTTCCTCGATTTCTATGCCAAACATGCCCAAAAAAACATGCAGATAACCTCCTCAATTTTTGGGCCAATTTTTTGTTGTACGACTTGCTCAGAATTTGTACAGTACAACTCAATACTCATTGTACCTTCTCTTCGAATTATGTGTTGTTACTCGCTGCTACTCTGCTACAAATTGTTGTAACTCTGCCGCTACTCGTTGTTACTTTGCTGCAACTCACTATAATATTGTTGCTACTCATTGTAACACTTGTTGCAACTCGTTGTTACTCCGCTTTGCTCTTTCTCAACTCGACTCTCTCTTCTCTTTCTCTCTCCAAATCACATGAATAAGAATACCAAGTGAATGGGGTGCCCTTTCCCTAATTCGACCTCATGAGGGAAGGTGAAGATGCATCTAATCTAATGGTGGAGGATAGATTAGATGGATGGATGAGATGAAATGAATTTTCATTCACCCATTTCATTTCACTTTCATAAAGTCTCATTTAATTTCATATCTCATGAAATTAATGCACTAGGGACCACATTGGACACTTTCTCATCCCTAGGTGCCTAAGTGATGAGAAACACTTGTCCCTTGTACTTTAATTCAACATTCAAGAATTTCAAAGCTTTTATTTATTAAAGCTTGAGAATCTCTCTTGATTCTCCTTCGATAAATATTTTCCAGGTCAAAGTATCTCAAATAAATTTTATGAGAAAAACTCCTTTTGGAGTACCTCCTATTTGAACTTTCTTCTTGTGGAGTCACCAAATGAGTGTTTAAATTAGGGTATTGGTTTTCCACTCATCAAGTGTGTTGAATCATAATATTCTACATCATGAAATGGACTTTATCCCTGGTAATAGTGCCAAATTGTTATTGTTACCACACAATTTATCACCTTAGTGCACAACCCTCACAAGGAAAAAGACTAGTGGAACATCAGAAGATGTCACCTAGGCAACAATTTCCCTCTCTTCAGTGAATGAGTGAAATCCAACACAAGGGAGGATTCCCTAGTAGCCTCCAAGAATCCCTAGGCACAATCAAGTATAGCACCTCCTGGTTAGCTACTCAATCCACCACCAATGAAGTAAGATAAACAAAGTAGGGATAAGGTGGTGAGTTAAAACAAATTCCATATTTGAAGAGATGAGGATCTAGGACAATCTAAGATGTTTTCCAAGTCAAGTCAAGGATCAAGAGGATCCCCAAACATTTAAAATGAATAAAAGGATAAGGGTTGTTGTAAAACTTGGAAAAATATATCAAATTACAACAACAAATAAAGTATCCCTTTGACAAGTAAAAATTCAATGAATGAAGAGGGATAAAACATGAGCTAAATTAGGGTTTCACTAACTAAAAAAATCATAAAATTAAGGGGCATATAAAAATTACCACTCGAGGTATCACCTATGATGTAAAGTATCCACCAAGTGAAACCTAAAGAAGAACTATGAAAGGTTATAACTATCACCTTAGCAACACTCTCCATCACTTTAAAATGGTTTGTCACCAACAAAAGGGGGGCTTCCATAAGGTCACTAAGTCCAAAGGAATATGAAAATAAATGAAGGTTTTAGGGACTTAGGAAAAATCTGTTTGTGTTATTTTTTAAGGTAGCAGATTTGTAGGACATAATTTTAAGTCTAGTATTAGATGCAGTAACATAGATGTTCTCTATACTTAAGGAAAAATATGAAGTATGATAATGAGATGTAATTTCCAGATTTATTAAACATAAATAAAATGTGTCTTTTAAAGGTTTTATATGGTGGTTGAAATTAATACTAGTGCCTAGGAAACTACATTTGGCATATGGGGTCAAATAAGGCTCATGGGAGGCTATCTTATTAAATAAAAGAGGGAAACTAAGGATGAAAAGGACAAGCTGAATTGGTCCTATTCTTGCTGCCCCAAACTATAGAATTTTACGTAAGGAAATCACGTGTAGATGAACTCCAATGATTATGAAGATTATATTTATCAGGTATGAAATATAAGTGCACCTAACCAATCCAAGAGAAACCTGCATCCGTAGACAACATCCCAATGATAAAAATAAGAGAATAAGGAGTGATGTTACTCGATTAAATACTTCATAAATGCATGTCAAAGAAATTTCAGCAACAAGAAATAGCATCAAAGTATGGAAGACAAAAAAGTGATTTATTCATCCATACTATAGCTCCAATACAAAATGTTAAACAAAAATGGTCTCAAGATTTCAATACCCAAACTTTCAACAACCATTACAAATGGAGAAGCCTTTTTTTTATAGAGTTCTAGGCTCAAAACCTCTAACATAAATTAATAATATATAATCCAAAACCCTAGATCTAGTCTAGGAATGAATAAACTAACAATATCCACCTAACTAACTTAGTGAACAAGTCAAACAAATGATAAAATACTAATGGAAATGTCACATATACAAATCTCACTACATGAGTGCTCCATAAGATAGGACGAATCCCCCAAAAAATTGGATGACCAAGTAAACTAATCTAATATCCTCCTAGATCTCTTTGAGGCAAATTGCCCCACCAACTAAAACATCAAAATATGTGCCAACGACCTCTCCAAAACAGTAGGCGAGATCTCCAAGGTGCGCATTCCATCAAAGATGCAATAGAAAGTTTTCAAAGGCCAAATAAAACATCTCCAAAGTGGCACATGTGGCTCCTAAAGGTAGACATTCCATCAAGAAAATCATAAAATAATCCATGGTCCAATATCTCAGGTATAACAACTTTTTAAAATAGATGTCAATGGTTATATCCATGTGTGGAGGGTCAAAACCATGAATAACACCATAGATTCATGTGCAAGGAATCAACTGATATCACAAAGAGAGGGGAAGACCCCATCGACTAAGAAAAAAATCAATAAAATATGAAGTGCATCTAAACATATGTGCCATAACATGAGTGCTCCACCTAACCAAGGCTCAATCATCAAGAGAAACCCCTCCAAATGTGGAAATATGAAAAATAAGCCCAAGTGTTACATGAGAAAGCTTCTCAAGATTTCAAAAGAGATTTAAAGTAGTTGTTGGAGGGATAGAAACACCTAAATATGTTTGAAATATGTGAGCGCTCCAGAAAGGATCATAGTACATGACATAACAAAGGGGAATATGTGTGAAATATATAAATATCTCCTAGGGTGTTCGCACTAAGAAACCTCCAACCATAAGAAACTACATAAAATACCTCCAAAACCATGATGGAAACATGTAAAAAGAATGAGTATGGTAGGTTCTCCTCAAGTGAGTGATATAAACCATGTAAGTGTGCCATACTCCTGAAAAATAATCCTAACATGCTAAGAAGATCATTCACGAGAAATCTGTATTGCCTCAACATATAAATGTTGTCCCATCGACTAGCACAAAATAAGAAAAGGGTACCATGTGGAACATCCCCTCATAGTGACAATACCATGCACCAACATGTGGCCCTCATGCTAAAATATTACAATACCTATGGTACTCAATAATAATGAACCAATGGAATCCTACTAGGATCAAGGGGCATAAGAGAATAACTGTGAACCAACCACTTCCCTCTGGACATAATGCACTCACCATTGAGGTAGTGGTCATACATACCATAAGGGTAATGCCAAGGAAAGTGTGTGTGACCATAAAATAGCCCCAATATATGCCAACTAATCCATCAGTTCCATTAAGAAATGCATATATTGTGCAACTAGATTGTGATGAAAATCATAGGTGGAACCTCATGTAATATGAGAGTAGCATGACCCTTAATAAATGAGCAACCCATATAGAGGGCATGACATATTCTTTTTTCCAAAAATGTTTTATCAATGGTCTAAAGAAATAAATTAGAGAACAAGTCATAATGGATCATCCAACTACTTGGTAGGATGCCTCCCAACAAGCTAGGGGAGAACATGTGGTGTTAAATGCAAAAACCCCATTGTATTCCCTTCATATGCGCTACTCTTGTATCTACACCTAACTTTGTTCCTCAACCCTTGAGGGTCCACAAGAAATATGCGACAAAAGCACTTGAATGTCAATGTCTCAACCTTTTTTGTAATTTTGATGAGAAGCATTTCAAAGGGAATAAATGTAAGGAAGAAATATTATTTCAAATAGATGTGACACAATCTAACCAAGCCACATAAATTTTAGAAGAAGCCACTCAAAATATGGAATTTATGGAGACTAGACATCCTTCTCCTAAAAAACCACCCTGGATTCTCTTTGTGAGGAACCCAAATTTCCCTCCATGCTTTATCAAGAATTTCATCCCACCAAACCTTGAAATTGGTGTGTTGTATTAATCACAAAAAGTTAATTGTATTAATCAATAGTGGAAACACCCACAATTTATTCATCGTAGAGTGGCTCAAGAAACCCATTATCCATGTGGTACATTTTATCATAGGAATTGTACATGTACAAAGCCCTCCACAAGATCCCAATCTTGTGTAACAATCAGAAGAATCTACCACTGTGACCTAAGTAGAGACTTCCCTCATTTTAGTGATGGAAGAGGCCCACCACAAGGGAGGCTTCCCTAGTTCTCAAGGGATCAAATAGAAATATTATCCAAGAATACAACCCCCTATCTTGGTCACTTGATGGTTATGTTTAGGTCTAGGAGAGGAAATGAGAGGTAACGAGTTATTTGTTTCACCTGTATGAGACAATAAACACTTACAACATAATATAGACAAATACCGAGTTATATAGTTCAACGATGACCTCTTACACACTAATGATCAATAAATACTATGACTGTTGCAAATTACAACAGTAAACAATTTGTACAATATCAATTAATGTTTTACAACAACAACAAGAAAATGTACTCATAAATGTAGCAAAATAACATGAAAATTAAGACTTTAACATGCATAATATTATCCAATTGCTAGATAAGATGTATGAGCACTTTAAGCCACTTTTCAAAGTGTGTATGCAGAAAATTAAAGTAAATTTCAATGGTTGTAGAAAAAATTTGTAACATCATCAATAACTAATGTTTGTTTGCTAAG
>ML801785.1:134602-147251 GCA_009831015.1 Picea engelmannii
AGAGAGAGAGAGAGAGAGAGAGAATTTATTTTAATTGCTAATTTCACCACAATAACAACTCTAGACTAGTGTCGTTGTCCTCTAGGTCTTATGGAGTCAAACATGCACAACCTTGAATATTGAACTAGATGAAATGAGAAGGACTAGGTATACACCCTAAGGTGAAAATACTCTTGGTCTTAGGACTATACCTTGAATAAAATGGTCTTATAATGCAAATACTCTTGGGAACTAGGTGTCATTTTCCTTCCTCTTATTCCACTTAGGTCCATGATCAAAGACTAACATTAAAAACCTAAGGTGCAAACACTTTTGGGCCTTAGGTTATTAACCCTAGTAAAGAATGCTTTCACAAAACTTGGACATTAAAACTTTGTGAAGGAGAGAAGCACATATGTCTCCTTCCTAGGGTTTCAACAAGGCAAAGAAGTTTGCAACAAGATAGTAATTAACACCTTAAACATTAGAAAAAAACATGAAATTGTAGAAATTACTTAATTCTCTAAGTTGCTAGACCATCCAAATCCTAGTTGCAAAAAATAATCA
Source organism: Picea engelmannii (assembly GCA_009831015.1). NCBI lineage: Eukaryota > Viridiplantae > Streptophyta > Pinopsida > Pinales > Pinaceae > Picea > Picea engelmannii. Next base: position 135,149 of record ML801785.1, read on the forward strand.
TCCAAGAAAGCAAGAACATCCACAAAATATTCTTCTCCAAAGTAGCGCACGAGTTCAAGAGACCAAGAGAGAGATAGCAAAATTTTTAGAGTTTCTCTCCCAAAAGTATGAGAGGAAATGATGATGAAAATGGGTGGAGTGCTAGCCTTATTTATAATGAAAATCCTAGTACTCCAAAATTCACAATATGAAAAGTCATGTCTCTTCAAGTGGGGTCGACCCCTCAAATTTTCCTTTACAAATGATAAATATGAAAATAAATACAAAAAAGGCCACACATGTGGTGATGTCATGCTTTTGATGGGATAGGAGGGCCTCTCCTAGGCCATGTGTCATCATCTGAGGTGTTGTGGTGGTGGAAGAATGTCATTTCCACTCTCAAAATCATCACTGGCATCCAAGTGGCAACAAACCCCATCATCATCCATCAAATTCTAGCATGAAATCATCCTCTAAATGCTTAGTGTCCAAGGTGAAAAGAGTGGTGTTTGAAGAGGAGAAGGTTGTACATCATCCTTGGGTGTCCTCCAATCATCTCCTTATGCAACTTCCTCCATCCAGTGCAATATAACCTCTAGGGTGTAGAGCCTAGGATGTGGGATTTTTCCCCATATTTGTGGCACCATTTCCAAATCTGTAAAAATCAATCCCATATATCCATCGTCCAAGGTCTTGAAGATGTGAGATCCATTGTCTGAATATGTCAATTCATTTGGTGACTCACTGCTTTGCATCACATGTGCCAAATTATGCAATAAAGGCACAACATCCAAGGTGAAATCTTGGGGCATCCTTTAAAGGACCATGCCAGGGGCATCCTTCAAAGAACCATGTCAGGGGCATCCAAATCAAAACATAATATAAAATCAAGTAAACCAATTTTCATAAGATGTATTAGTCCTTAAATCATGCAAAGTAAATTGTTACTTAAGATACCAACCACATGAATAATTCACTTCAGTGTTCCATTCGAGTATCACACTAGCTTGAGACTTTATGTAAGTTGACAAATTTGAATATAGGAGTGCCTTAACCAAACCCTATTAAGTGTGCCAACCAAAATAGTGAAAGAAAAGACCCAGGTAGAGGGATAGGTCCTAATGGAAACAATGAAAGAAACAACCCATTCAAGAGTAAGTGTGATAGTGGTACATGTTGGGCTTACTTCATGGCTTATGGTGTCATTTAATCCATTATATGAGTGTCTTTGTGGAGGGTGCGCTTGATCTTGAGTTACCACTTCCTAAGTACTATTTTTTCGAAAACCCTTTATATTCCTTTTTATTTTGTCTTCTTATGATATTCACAAGTCCCGTTTTATAAGGTTTCAAGCTATAACATCACTACTTGGGATTGGGGTGAGCATGTAAAGGGTAGATCTCAAGTTTGGACTAGATTTTGAAATTCCTTTGCTATTATTCCTTTCTTTCTTTAGCATCATTATTTTATTCTTTTAGCATCAACTACAATCAACCTTTGGGCCTTCAGCCCCTCTTCTCATGAGAGAATGGACCATGACCCATTATTGAAGTTTAGGACACTGTGACAGGCTCCAGGATGGAAAGTTTTAAGTATAGTGGTGAACAAAATGTTATCCTTGTGAGGCCCCCCCGGTAGTACCCCATTTCCCTAGGCGGTGGTAACATGAGACTAGGGCACATAAGTTGTCCACTAAGGTGAAGCTAGGAAACAAACATAACTTCTTGAGCACAACACTTCGCATGAAAGAAGGACTAACATACCTCATGGTGACATTGGCTTACCATCTCCCATACATTGAGTTGTCTAGATGTGATGAACTTGGTTGATCTGCAATAGAGAAGGTAATCTGAGGGGGGCTACAGGGTGGCTATCTATGGACATGTTGATCATCATCATGGTCCATATTATTGTCTCCATTGTGGGCCATGAGACATTTTCTCCTCTTGTTACCTCTAGGTATCGGGGGGGAGGGTAACATCTGGATCCAACATTGGTACATGTTCTCACCATAGAGCACATGATAACCTCATAATCTCTAGTTGTCCAAGACTTGCAATCCTGTGCCATCCACTTCTAACAATACTAACACATTATAAGTATAGGTCAGTGGATGTGATCCACTGGGGTTTGTAGTAAATCAAAATCATGCTGAAAATAAAACTTTCACTGCAACTATGTATGATAAAGTAATGATACAATGATCAAATGCAATTTCCTTAACATGAATGCATAATATACAAATGAAAATGCAAAGTATATACAAGAGAATGCAAGATTACACTAGCATGAATTCATGATTCAAATGCCCTACCTAACCTATACTGTACTCAAGAAGTCAAGTCTCATCCCCATGATGGGGTTTAAGAAGGGATCCACTAATGGGTAGTGGACATCTTCTTCCCTCTATCGTGGATATATATTAGGAATCATTGATGTAATTCTTTTCAATCCTATAGGGGCCTAGACAAAATTTATCAAATTCCTTGCATGTATTAGGATGGCCTTTCTTCTTGTCTCACATTAATACAAACTCTCCTTGTTTATAATCCTCCTTCTTGAGATCCATTGTTTCTTGAATTTCCTTGGAGTCTTGCTTCAAGGGAGGGGGGTGGGACTTTGTTGTAAGAGCATCTCCTTGGATGATTTTACTTAACATTTCCTTATCATCTTTCTTCAATATCATGATGGATCCAACCACTCTGTCCTTGTATTTGTGCAGTTGCTCCTGATAGTCTTCCCATTTGGGCCATACTATATCATCAATATCATCTTCTTGGGAGAAAGGGAGATCATCCGAGAAAAATTTAGGAGGGGAATCCATGAATCCCTCATGGAATTCTTCTAAGGGTCCATCATTTTCAGGGTCAATATCAATTTCTTCAACATGGTCCCCTGTCATTGGTTGATTGTAAAAAAATACATGGGCTTCATCCCCTATGGGTATAATAACATAAGACAATTCCATCTGTAAGTTTCCACCCAATATCACAACCCACTTCCTAGACAAGAGAATCCCCCAAATGTCTGGGATATCTACAACCATAATGTCCAACACAAATACTATCTCAGGATATCTTGCAAGATGAACTTGTAAATTTTCTATCAAACCATATGTACTAATGTCCTTGGACTCAATCCCACAGACATTCCCATAAGGCCTCATGACTTCCAAGCCCAACTGTCTCATTAATTTCAAGTTCATAACATTTGCAAACACCCCAGAGTCAATTATACAATTTTTTAGACACTTTATCATTTAACTTTAAGGGGATGTAAAAAGGTGGAGGTTCCTCATAGTATGGTCTGTGATGATTTGCTTGTATCAATAAAGAGGGGTCTTTATGTTCTCCTTGTACCTTAAATAATTTCTCAACCTTGTTTCTTATTGAAGGAATATTAATCATTTATTTTACAGGTACAAGTATATTTATATTTTCCAAGACACTATCTATGTCAACATTCAAGTCTATTTCATCATTTCTTGGAAAAGGGGAAGTAGGAGGAGCACCATATTTAGGTGGAAGAGGATGTCTTGGTCGAGGAAATATAGGGTCTCTGGGAGGAGCTTGGGGCACATTATTTTGTCTAGTGTACACTTGCAATTCTTTCTTCCTAAGCCTCTCCCTCGATTCCTCATCCATTTGGATCAAGATTTCCATTTTGTCCCTCCTAACAACTTATTTATTTCCTTCTTCAGGCTACTCTAGTGTGATATTGACACACTCTTGGGAGGACATAGCGAAGATGGAGTCCAGGGTATCAAGTAAATTCATGTGGTCAGGCCCCCTGATCATTATTCCTTAGGAACTCATGTTCCCAATGTGCATATCCATAAGGAAAACACCAAGAAGTATCTTCTTGGTCTATAATGATAGTAGGATCTAAGGTATTAGGGACTCTTTGTTCATTTGGAGGCCTAGGTCTATATGCTTGGCCATGTATTTGGGGATGACCCTTATAAGGGGGCCTCATGGTTTTTTGTTGCACCGTTTCTAGATTAGTGATCTTGTTCATCATCAAGATTTGGTTTTGGGTGAGGCCCTTTATTGTTTCTTCAATCCTTTGGGACCATGAAGTGATTATTTCTTGGAGGGGATCAGTATTATGTGATGCTCTTGGTTTTATATCATCCTTAGTCCTTGGGGCATAGAAAGGTTCAACCTTACAGGATGAAATATTAGCCTCAATCCTTGTATCTATTTCTTGGGCCTCTTCAAGGGTTTTTGGGAGCTTGTCCTTGAGCATGAAACCAAAATTCCCTGTAAAGGAATTGATATAGAGGAAAAGAATATGTTATCTTCCAGGGAAAAGATTGTTAGGTATTTGTTGAAGAAAATTTTCAAACCTGGTATCTAACTCTTTGACAATTTCATTTTCTTTCTTTCTCATTTCAGTAAGTCGCAACAATAACATGTTAGGATCCTCTTTAGTACCCCACCTTTTCATGAAGACCTCTTAAAATTGATCCCATTTTTAATACCTTTTCTAGGTGTTGATGTTTTTGGTAGTTGCAGGAGGTATTCACCCACGGGACAACCCTTCTTATAGAAGAATATTCCAAGATGTCAAAGGAAAACTAGTGAAAGAATTAAAGAAGCCACATCATAATTATATTTCTCCAAAAGACAAGTCGGGCTACCAGAAAAGATAAAGTAAAATATATTTTCCAGAAAGGATAGGTCGGCCCCACTAGAAAATGTTCACTGGCAGATTAGTATAAATAAGAGTGGACACTAGCTCTTTTGTACACACACTTTTCACTCTGAGGAAGAGGTGAAATTATAAGTGTGCAAGCTACAACTGCTAGAGGGAGGCACATGTTTGGTTGGTGCCTATCTCTCAGTGATGGTGGTGCACTAGAGGTGGACTAGTGCTGAGTTATGGATGGAATCTTTCTTATTGATTTTTCTCTAGTGAATAGAGCTTGGTTATTCTATGTTTGGGATGGATCTTCTCTATAAGAAGGTATTGGGTTTTCTCCCCTTGTGAAGAAGGGTTTCCCAGGGTAAAATACTATGCTCTGCTCGGGGGTGGAGCTTGAGGATGCCTATGGTTGGGTGGAAATGAAAGAACATTGCCTATGGAAAAATGACCAGTCCCATAATTCATTTTTGTAATTTGTGGTTTCTTAATCTTCTTGAGATACTGATTATTTACTACAATGTTAAACTAGTCTAGAAATTTAACATGGTATCAGAGTTGGTCTTGAAGATGACCATTTGCAAGAAAGCTAAGGACTATTAGAGCCCTGTTGATGGAAGAACAGAAGGGTCGGGCCCCTTAACAGCCCCGTGATGAATTTTTAAGGGTTTTCGCGGGCCTATAAGGTCTGGTCGAACCCATTTCTAGGGTATTAACAATAAACCACATCCAAAGTATCCCTACTAGGGCTACCACATCAAGAAAGAACTGACTTTCTTTTGAGTTAAATTACATGTATCTTTTCTGTGACAGATGGAAGGTTGTAGGGTAAATTCTAAGATGAATTATAGGCTTGATTTCTGAGGTATATTCCAGTGATTTTATGGCTGATTTCTAAGTGAGTTTATGATTTATTTCTGAGACTTCTGAAGAATATTCTAGCTCAAGTTTGGTATAGGATCAGACTATTATTTAAAGAAAGTTTGAGATCCATCCTTTATGAAAATTAAAGATCTATTGTGAAGATTCCAAGTGTGATTATTCTGGGAACATTTTTCAGTATATAATTGAAGCTTACAATGAGAAACATTCAAACAAAATTTGTGATATCGTTTAATGCCTTCCTCTGAGAGATCTTTTACAAAATTCTGAGATGAAAAAAAATGATTTTTGAAGCCTGAACTAAAGCTAATATGAGGCTACTCATTTGAGGATGAAGTTTGCACCAAGACAGGATAATGCTACAATTCCATAGGTATGCACTAGTATATATATATATATATTTTATTTTGTATCATTATCATGAGGGTTCCTGTAGGAGGAGGGACATGTGTATAGGAATCTCAAATCCAGTACACTCATAGGAGCACCACACTCTCCCTGGTAAAGAAGACTCCAGGTTTGATTGTTTTAAATCATCATGCCTCTAACCTACATTTATAATACATCTAACTTGTTACATTACAAGTAGGTCTTGTAGCTGTGATAACAATTTTTTAATTTGCTTTGAATTTATACTAGAGATGTACTTGTTGATCTCCCCTCTAGTAGATATTCTTGTTTTCTTGTTTGATCTTGTTCCGGGTAGGTTATATTGTTAAATTCCATGGAGGTTTCCATGGAGATATTTTTCTTCTTGTTCCTTGTTCTGAGAAGGTTATCACAGTAGCATGTCACTAGTGATAGCTTTGAGAGGGAGATATAGTGATAGTTGCAGAATATAACTTATTATATGATTTCTTGTTTGAGACATGAAGCAGTGTGACCAGAGTTTGTATAGATTGACAATTCACCAGTTATGGAATATGAGACTTGCTCATTTGCATTATAGAGATCTTCTAGTTCTAGGGAATATGGTGATGGGGTTTCCACAACTCCGTGTTGATCATGATGGCATTTGCAGAGGTTGTGCTTTTGGCATGAATGCCAAGGAATATTTTCCAAGCAGTGACAATAGATCCAAGGGAATCTTGGACTTTGTGCATTCATATTTGTGTGGGGCTATGGAAATTTCTTCCTTGAGTGGATTTGGTCTCATGGATGAGAAAATGGTAGTGAATGTGACAAATTGGTTACAGTGACAGGTTGGACACTTCAGGATATTTGGGTGTCCTAGTTACATTCACGTACCCAAGGATAAAAGGATGAAGTCATACCTCTCAGTCAGGTAGGGTACAATTGTTGGGTACCATGAATCATCGAAGGAATATCGGATCTACATCCCCAATCATAGACAGATTGAGTGAGATGCAGGAGGAGATGGTGTCTTCTTCCCCTCACCCTTCCATAGTTCAGAGGGATCAAGTTGAGACCATGGAGATAGTTGAGCATGTTGATCTAGTACATCCTATTAATGTTCCTAGAGATATTTCAGTAGGCTAGAAGAGGCCTACCTGGGTTCATTTAGACTCTGTAGGAGGCAGAGAGATATGCACTCCTCGTGGTACTTTTAGAGAAAGTAAGAGACCTCAGACATTCTTGAGCTATGGTTTAGCTATGAGCCACATCATTGAGCCTTCCTGTTATGAGGAGGAATCCAGTCAACCTATATGGAGAGATGTCGTGATGGAGGAGTATCAATCCATCATGAAGAATGATGTGTGGGATATTGTTTTGAGACCTAAAGGGAAGTCTGTGGTGACTTCCAAGTGGATTTATAAGATAAAACTTGCAGTCGATGAGAGCATCGAGAAACACAAAGCAATATTTTTGGTCAGAGGATTCTCTGAGGTGGAGGGAATAGACTATGATGAGACCTTTTCTCCTGTTGCTCAATATAATTCCATTCAGATGATTATTGCACTTGCTTCAGCCTTGGGTTGGAGATTACTTCAGATGGACATGAAGAAAACTTTCCTCAATGGCGAGATTGAGGAAGAGGTGTATATCGAGTAGCTAGATGGTTTCATGATTCATGGGTAGGAGTCCCATGTCCTCATGCTTGGTATGCGAGGATTGATGGATACTTCATGAGTTTGGGTTCTAGTAAGAGTGTTGCTGATGCCAAATTGTACTATAAGGTTGTTGATGGTGAGTCCCTAATTTTGATCTTGTACATTAATGATTTATTTCTCACCGGAGTAGAGCATCTCATTTCTTGTTGCATGCATGAGTTGGCCTCTGAATTTGATATGAAGGATATTGACATGATTCATTACTTCTTGGGACTTGAGGTGTGGCAGAAAACTGATGAGATCTTCTTGAGTAAGGGGAAATACACAGTTGAGATATTGAGGAGATTTGGATTATGGACTGTAATCCCATAACCACACTGATGGTGATGAATATGAAGAAACTGAGTGAGTCTTCTTTCAATTCAGACTTGACTGTTCTGACTATGTATCGACAGGTGATTGGATCATTTATGTATCTAGTTAACAACATACATGATATTTTCTATGCAGTCAATGCACTTAGCCAGTTCATGAGTCAACCGAGGCAGATACATTGGGTGGTTGCGAAGCATGTGTTGAGATATTTGCGGGACATAGTTGGATGTGTAGGGCCTAAGACATGCTTCCAGTGTTATGTTGATTCAGATTGGGTAGGGAGCGTAGTTGAAAGGAAGAACATCTCAAGGTGTTGCTTCAATTTTTTATCTTCCATGGTTTCTTGGTGTAGCAGGAAACATAATTTTGTGGCTTTGAGTACCACATAAACTGAGTGTATTGCAATATGTATGGTGGTATGCAAAGCAATGTGGTCAGAATCTTCTTGTAGGATTGTCTAATAAGATATTAGATCCCACCATGATTCATTACATTCAAGATATGGTGCATAGGAAGAAAGTACTAGTGGATTGCCTTCCTACAGATGAGAATATTGCAGAAGTTCTCACCGAGCCTCTTGCCAAGTCGAAGTTTGAGTACTTCTGTGATAAAATTGCAAAGAAATGTCCCTCTCGTTAAGAGGGAGTATTAATGGTTGCAGCTTCATGAGATTTTCTTCTATGATGATACTCCTCGATGGACTGAGTTGAGTATGATACTTATCGATGGAATAATAAGTTGAATTGGGATGGTGCCCAAGGACCTTTGGATATTAATCCATTTGGTTGAGATGTCTCTCTAGGTGTTCTCCCCAAAGTAGTGGGTTGGGTTGACCTGTGAGGACACTCTCTAGATCTTCTCCCAAGAGAAGTTGGCTAGGTAAATCTGCGAGTGTGTTGTGCCATCTCCCTATCTTCTCCCCGATGGACTGGGATAGGTTGACCCGAGATGGGTCTTCTCCCTAGGTGGATGGGCTAGGTTGATCTGAGATGGATCTTATCCCCAGGTGGATGGGTTGGGTTGATATGTGGGGACACCCCTGATCTTCTCCCCATATCAGGTTGGGTTGACTTGGAGAACGATCCTCTAAGACAGAGTTGAGCATGACACTTGTCAGAGTAGTGACAAGTTGTCATGTGGTGGCACCCAATGTCCCATGTGAGTAGACCATGAGGACATGTCCCTTGGGAGTTGACCAAGTGGACATGCCATGGGAAAGTAGGTCCTTTACGATGCAATATGAGCGAGTAGGTCCTAGTGCCACACTACAGGCGAGGAGGTCCTAGTGTATTCTAATGGCGACGAGACCATAGAAAAAGTCCACATTGGGTGTAGCCATGTGTGACGTGATGATGCTACTAGTAGCATGGTCTGCATGACGATGGCATGATCATAGGACCATGGAATATCCTGCGAGGCTATGAGAACCAGAGGAAAAAAATCATGGAGAATACCTCCTTGGCTAAGAGGGAGTGTTGATGTTTCTAGTAGCCGCGGGAGGTATTCACCTCTGAGACAACCCTTCTTATACAAGAAGATTCCAAGACGTCAAATTAAAACCACTGAAAGAATTAAAGAAGCCACAAAAGAATTATATTTCTCTAGAAGACAAGTCGGTCTGCCAGAAAAGATAAAGTAAAATGTATTTTCCAGAAAGGACTGGTCGTCCCCACTGGAAAAGGTTCACTGGCAGATTAGTATAAATAAGAGTGTATGCTAGATATTTTGTACACACACTTTTCACTATAAGGAAGAGGTGCAAGTCTAAGTGTGCGAGTTGCAACTTCTAGAGGGAGGCACATGCCTGGTTGGTGTCTATATCTCAGTGATGGTGGTGTGCTAGAGGTGGACTAGTCTCGAGTTATGGATGGAATATTTCTTATTAATTTTTCTCTAGCGAATAGATATTGGTTATTATGTCTTTGGGATGGATCTTCTCTATAAGAAGATATTGGGTTTTCTCCCCTTGTGAAGAAGGGTTTCCTAGGGTAAAATACTATGCTCTGCTCGGGGGTGGCACTTGAGGATGCCTATGGTTGGGTGGAAATGAAAGAACATTTCCTATGGAAAAACGAGCAGTCCCATAATTTATTTTTGTAATTTGTGCTTGGTTAATCTTCTTGAGATTCTGATTATTTACTACAGTGTTAAACTAGTTTAGAAATTTAACACTAGGGAGGCTATTATACCATCTCCTAGCATCACCAATGAAAGTGAACGAAAAGAGTTTCATCATTACATCTTCAACATAATCACTTATGGTATGAATTTGAAAACAAGCCCACAAGTTATCTAAATGCTCTTTGGCGGTAGTCACATCATTACCGGAAAATCTGGGTAACCATTTTTCGAACTTCAGGGGCATGTTATTGTAACAACCCTCTAGTAAACTAAAACCAAAGAGTAAGCGAACATTAAGAAAGTGACATTTTTTCTTTTTCTTTTTTAACATTAATCAATTAATAAGGTAAAACAATCTTACAAGAATACAATCTATCTCATTATTGCTTCTTTAGTGTCAGGCCTAAATACAATATTTTTAATTAATAACGCAAGGATACAATCGTTTAATCTACTTTACCTTTGGAATGCGTAACTTGCACATTTATTTAAGCAAGACAATATTTTGAAAAATTTAAAATTCGATAATAAAAGGGTAACTTTGTAACAATGCAACTACTTTCAAGGTTTTTCTCTAGTAATTCTAAAAGTGATAGTATACATCTTGAGGTTTGCGCAACTTGCGCAATGAATATTTATGATTTCTACAAGGTCTGTAGTAATCGTAAATACACTGCCACATAAAACAAATCTTGCGCCAAGAAAAAATTCTAATCAAATTCCTAAAAACTAACATTTCTTTTAGAGAATTCATTTAATGACGCAATATGGAGTAAGAATACATTTGTCTTATCGTCCTAAATAAATAAATTGCACAACTGCGCACTAATTGGGTATAATTTGTAATTTATATAAAATGTGCAAAGGATAAAATACACTCCAATCCTTTAACATACCATTCATATTTTTCCACAGATGTAAAACCCAAAATAAAATACACAACATAAAGGAAGAACAAATCAATTACTTGTAAGATTATACATATATGAATACATCACTATCGTCGCGAAGAATCATATTTTAATTTATCCATTATTTAATTGTGTTCAAAAAAAGTCAACTCAACTAAGAACTAAATTGAGTTATTTTTACCCTAATTCCAAATGCAATTGCAAGACTACGTTGAATTGTTGTGATGGATTGATTCCATGCATTGGGAACAATGGAATCATTGTGAAAGGCCGGAATAGTTATTCCAACTACCCATAAAAAGGACTGAAGATATAATATCCTTATATTGTGCATGATTCACTTCTAAACAAAAGGGATGTTAATCGTCATGTAAACTTGAATTACCAGTGCTATATTTTCCCTTACTTCTAATGCAGACCCATCCGAGCAAACTAGGTGTGCAAGGAAGACAAGAGATAGAAAAAGTTTGCATCATTTATTCTAATTTTTGCCAATCTATGGGATGCAATATCTAGTTTTGATATCAGGTATAAAACTAAAATTTTAGAATTATTATATGATTACTCGAGAACAATTGATCCATATAAATTCCATACATAAGAAAATTACGTCTAATATTTGGCTGGAAATTCAACAATGTTAATTCCATCAACAACAAAATAATTAGAGTATAAAATACCATAACCAAAGGAATATTGTTTGATGATGATCTTCGAACCTATAACTTCCGCACCATACCTTCTCCTTGCTTTATAATCAATGAACTTCACCCAATACCTCCCAACCAATGTTAGGGGTACTCTTCTTCCCCTTAAGCCCCCCGAGCTGCAAAGGGGTCACACACATAAACAAAATGTAGCTCAAGCTTTCCTTTGCAAGGAGAGGCTTCCACCTCTTGCAAAAGCTTGTAGTCCAACTCACACAAGTAAAATTAGTCAGTATAAACATTAACAACATTTCATTCATCCAACAATAGGGTAAATTCCTCCTCCTCTCCATTCTTTTTATAATAATTTTCACCTTGACACTTATCAATTCATGCACACTTAAATAATTTTTAATAACTAAATTAGAGATTATTCACCCTCAACACATGTCACACTTTCCTCAAGTTGCACATGTTTTAATTTCTTTTAATTAAAATAATTATGCATTTTCCCTCACATCCACAATTAGTT
>ML801785.1:155485-214740 GCA_009831015.1 Picea engelmannii
TTCATGCACACTTAAATAATTTTTAATAACTAAATTAGAGATTATTCACCCTCAACACATGTCACACTTTCCTCAAGTTGCACATGTTTTAATTTCTTTTAATTAAAATAATTATGCATTTTCCCTCACATCCACAATTAGTTATTATATTTTCTCCTAGTTGTCCCTTAGTTCCCCAATTTGTATTTTAATGTGTCTCCTAACTATTTTACAGTTGTAGTTTGATTAAGGATCTTCTCTTAGTTGGGATTTAGAGTCTAGATTGACTTAGGATTCTAAGTCTATGCTAACTACTCATTCTCTCATGAAAATATATCTTTCAATTAAAATTTTCTTTTATTAATTTTTATGCACACATTGTGCACATGTCAAAATATTTTATTCCCTCTATACTAGTTTTATTTAGTCTAAACTTTTAATTAGGCCCCTTTAATATAAATTATATTTTCATAACCATTTAAGACTTTGATTAAATTATATTTCCAATTTATAATTTTTAATATAATTTAATTTCTCTTCTACTCAATTCTAAGTATTCATTTTTTTCCCTAAGGTTTATAGATATTTTTTTCCCTTATTATTTTATTCATGCGATGTGTCCTTCAAGATGCACCTATGTGATCCAAGGGTGCCACTCACCAATTGACTTAGTTTAGAAGTTGTATGACGCTTCGAGTCAATACTCCACTTGTCAACCTTGTGTTAGACTAAGGGCTTACTACGGAATAAGGAATATTCCTTATTGTGTGCCCCTCAAAAACTTCATGAGCGACAATCTCAGTCTGCCCTCACGACATCGTGAACCTCTCAGGAACAAGGTAGTTGTTAACCTTCAGTTCAGGCCACGGTGGGAATGCTAGTAGGCTGTGAAAGGGATGTTGCCACACCTCTCCCTCATATAATTGATATATGTGTATGACCCCTTTACTCCATATGTGAGTTGGATTAGCAAGCATCACCATACCTCCATCTATTGACAAAGATAATATTAATAACTCATATACATGAAATCCATAATTGAATCATCACCATAACACATTCACAAATAAAACGAGTACTCATAATCAAAGTCAATAATCCACTCCCTGACTCAATCTTGAGTCCAAGGAAGTCTCTTTATTCCATCAACATCCTCATCATTATTGGGTATGTGTTATATTATTTGCACTGCCTCAGGAAACATGTCACATATTTAGGTGGTTTTTCGGCACATGGTTTCTTTGCTGATGGTTTTCTATTTCCGGTTAAGGAATTAGGGTTGTTGACTAATCCAAGTCATTGGGTTAGGGTTTTGGATGCCGCTGGCTTCTATATGTATATTGTATTGTAAACAATGTATCACTATGAATGAATATAGAATATGCTGGTTTTCTCGGTTTGGGTTTCCAGGGGAAAAATCTCTGTGTAATGTTTGTATTTTCCATTGTATCTTTTATGTTCTTTTACTGGAAATCTGTTTGCAGTAAATATTGTACAAGGTTAAAATCTACATTTGGTATCGAATTTTTGTTGGCTTCAAGGGGACACCTTTGTGGTCAATGGTTTGGCTCAAGACCGTGATAAGTCTTGTTACAGTGGGATATCTGTGGTATTGATTTTTCAGGTGAAAAGAAATGGTAAGAAATTCGAAGATGGAGATGAAGAAGTTTAATGGAATTTTTTTTGAGCTATGGAAGCTCAAGATGGAAGATCTGTTGGTGGAAAAAGATCAATGGATCATGGTAGATCAAGGTATTTCACCTACAGGAACTTTAGCAGATGACTGGAAAAAGTTGGATCAGAAGGCAAAGATAACAGTCTGACTATGTTTCTAAGATTTTGTATTACTGAATGTGTCAGAGGAAGATACAACCAAGGAGTTATGGGATAGGTTGGGGAAGTTCCATCAATCTGAGTCCCTAGTGAATAAACTATTCCTGAGAAAGAAGTTGTATAACCCAAGGATGAGAGATGGAGACTCGGTGGTAGAGCATTTGAACGCCTTCAATAATGTGGTAAGTCAGTTAGTATCTGTTGAGATTAAAATTTCAGATGAAGATAAATGTATCAGTTTGTTGTGTTCTTTACCAGACTCGTGATATAGTCTGGTTGTGTCCATAGGTAGTAATACACGTGCCTTGAAGTTTGATGAAGTGGTATCATCCTTGTTGTCGGAGGAGATGAGATGAAAGAATATTGAAGGACAGAGCACAGATGCATTATTTGCAAGAGGACGTTCCCAAGAAAGAAATAGATATAAGTTCTCAAGTGGGATATCTAAGTCTAAGGGTAGATCTAAATCTCCCAGAAAGTTTGTAAAGGTATGTTGGATATGTGGAAAAGAAGGGCACTACAAGAAGCAATGTAGATCCAAAGTTGAGAAAAAGAAGGGATCTGAAGAATCTTCTTCTACAAACGAAAAGACCTCCAAGGAAGAAGGAGGGGATGTTTACTTGGCTTCTTCAAGCACACATGCAGATCATGATGCATGGTTGGTTGACTCTGGTGCATTCTTTCATATGACTCCCCATAGGGAGTGGTTTTGCGAATATGAAAGATATGATGGAGGTAATGTTTTCTTAGGTGATGATTCGACAACCAGAATCATAGGATGGGGAAAATTCAAGTTGAGGCTCATAGATGAAAGGATTAGAACAATGCCTGGTGTTCTTCACATCCCAGGTTTGGATAGAAATTGATTTCTATAAGCAAAATGGACGATGCAGGGGTAAAAACAATATTTGAAAAGGAAACCTGTAGGATGGTTCGAGGAGCAATGGTGTTGTTGAAGGGAGTTTGGTTTGGAACTCTTTATAAGATGAAAGGAAGCACTATTAGTGATGGGTGTTATAGTTCCATTGTTCCTGATATTGGATTTAAAGAAGAAATAACTCCTACAGTCTCTGGAGAAAAGTTTATGTTGTAGCATCAAATACTGGGGCATATTGGAGAAAAGGGTCTTCGAATACTACACGGTAAAGGTATGGTTGAAGGTATGCCTAACTTTTCTCTAGATTTTGATTTATGTGAACATTGTCTATATGGGAAGCAAAATCAGGTAAGATTCCCCTCTGGTGCAACAAGGGCAGAAGGAATTTTACAACTAGTTCACAGTGATATTTTTGGACCTGTGTTGGTCCCATCATTGGGAAAATATATGTACTATATCTAATTTATAGATGAATTCTCGAGGAATACTTGGATATATTTCCTCAGGAAGAAATCCGAAGTCTTTGACAGGTTCAAAGAGTTTAAGGCTCTTGTTGAGAGTCAAACAGAGAAAATAATTAAGGTGTTGAGGAAAGATAATGGTGGAGAGTTTTGCGAGAATGAATTTGAAGAATTCTATAAGAAGCATGGTATAGAAGGTAGAAGACTACTCCATATACACCTCAGCAGAATGGATTTGCAGAAAGGATGAACATGATGCTTGTGGAAAAAACAAGGTGCATGCTCAGTGGTGCCAGGTTAGGGAAATAATTTTGGGCAGAGGCAATGGGTACTGCATGTTACCTGGTCAATAGATCACCCTCATTAGCGTTGGATGACGAGACTCCATAAGAGGTATGGACTGGTAAGGAACCTTCTCTCGCACATATCAAGGTATTTGGTTGTGACACATATGTTCATGTTCCAAAGGAAAACATGAGTAAGCTAGATAAGAAGGATGGAAAGTGTATCTTTATTGGATATAAAGATGGTCTCAAAGGTTATAAGCTTTGGAACCCAAAAAATAAGAAGGTAGTGTATAGATGAGATGTGGTATTTAGAAAAATGAAGTATGTTGTTAAACATGAAGTCCTACCAAGTAAGGAAGAACCAGAGAAAATAGATTTTGATTTAAAGGATGATGAGTCAGACTCTACAGAAGAACAAGAATCAGGAGAAGAAGATCCTCATACTCCAGTATTGAGGATATCAGTTCGAGAAAGAAGGCTACCGGAAAGGTATACTCCATCTGATTTCCATTCAAATTTTTCTGTTCTATTATTGATGATGATCCTAGAACCGTCAGGGATACAATGGATTCAGAGGATGGAAATCTATGGAAAAGGGCCATGGATGAAGAAATGGAATCTTTGGATAAGAATGAAGCTTGGGATCTAATGGAGTTTTCGAATAGAAGAAATCCCATTGGGAACAAATGAGTATTTAAAAAGAAGCTGAATGCATAAGGAAAAGTGGAGAAATACAAAGCTCAGATAGTAGCAAAGGGTTATTCCTAGGTTGAGGGAATTGATTTTGGTGATATCTTTTCTCCTATTGCCAAGTTAACCTCTATAATATTCATGTTATCTATTGTTGTTGCATTTGATTTTGATGTAGAACAAATGGATGTGAAGACAACATTCCTACATGGGGATCTGAAAGAAGAAATATTTATGAAGAAACCAGAAGGTTATTTTGTGAAGGGAAAGAAGGAGCTGGTATGCAAGCTGAAAAAGTCCCTGTATGGTTTAAAACAATCACCAAGGATGTGGTATAAAAAAATTGATACTTATATTCTGGGACTTGGCTTCACAAGAAGCAAAGAGGATCAGTGTGTGTATTTTAAATTAATTGGTGATCATTCGATTTATTTGGTCTTGTATGTGGATGACATGTTGCTGATAAAAAACAACAAGGAAATTATCCAGGATGTGAAAACTTAATTTTCCTCTAAATTTGACATGAAGGATCTCGGTGCTTCAAATTTCATTTTAGGCATGGAAATTAAAAGAGATCGAAAAAAGAGGAAACTCTGGTTAAATCAAAGAAAATATGTCGAGACAATATTGCAGAGGTTTAATATGCAGGAATGTAAACCGATTAAGGTTCCTATTCTTGTTGGTGTAAAGTTATTTGTAGATCAATGCCCCAAGACACAAGAAGAGGAGGAGGACATGTCTCTTGTTCCATATGCAAGTGAAGTTGGCAGTTTGATGTATGCAATGGTCTATACTAGACTGTACATTGCACATGTAGTGGGATGTTTGAGCAGGTATATGTCAAAAACAGGGAAGGAGAATTGGACAACAGTAAAAAGGGTTTTCAGGTATTTGCATGGCACTGCTAGCTATAGATTGTTCTACCAAGGAAGACCAGGATTGGAGAGAGTGGTGGATATACATGGCTTTGTGGATGTATACTAGGCTGGAGATCTAGATCGTAGGAGATCTACAAGTGGGTATGTGTTTAACTTGTTTGGAGGGGCAATAATTTGGATGAGAAAAAAACGGGCTGTAGTGTCACTTTCAACAATAGAAGCTAAATACATGGCAACCACTCATGCAAGTAAGGATGCAATATGTTTACAAAGATTATGTTTAGGTATTGTGTTGGTACAACACGTTGTAAGTATAGATTGTGACAGTCATAGTGCAATTTTTCTGGCAAAGAACCCGACTTATCATTCAAAGACAAAGCATATTGATATTGAATATCACTTTCTGAGAGACATGATTGAAGAAAATAAAGTATTGTTGATGAAGGTGGAAAATTTGAAGAATGTTGCAGATTCATTAACAAAATCCATGAGCACTGAGAAGTTCTCTTGGTGTAGAGGATACATGGGCATTGTTGCCCTGGATTGTTGACTATGTAACCATGTAACCCCCTGTATGCAAAGAAAACAACAAGTGGGAGAATGTTAGGTATGTGTTATATTCTGACTCGGGAAACATGTCACATATTTAGGTGGTTTTTCGGCACATGGTTCCTTTGCCGATGGTTTTCTATTTCTGATTAAGGAATTAGGGTTGTTGACTAATCCAAGTCATTGGGTTAGGGTTTTGGATGCCACTGGCTCCTATATGTATATTGTATTGTAAACAACGTATCACTATGAATGAATATAGAATATGCTGGTTTTCCCGGTTTGGGTTTCCAGGGGAAAAATCTTTGTGTAATGTTTGTATTTTCCATTGTATCTTTTATGTTCTTTTACTGAAAATCTGTTTGCAGTAAATATTGTACAAGGTCAAAATATACAATCATGTCACGTTTCCTGCACACTCAGGAAACCTCATTATAATACCTATCAATGCTAAACATCAATATAAATAACATATTGAATTTCAATACTCAATCATAGCATAACCTCATAAACCAAAACATATAATCATGATGTATCATGGTATAACTGGATCACTTTCTTGCAAGTGTCCTCAAAGAATAATCAGTGTTATGAAAATGCGGTTAGTGAAAATCTGGATGTTACATACACCCCCTCTTATTTTAAACTTTGTCCCGAAGTTTGTACAATCTAATAATGAAAACATTAAATATAGTTGCTACTAATCTGTATATCAAACTATCAGAATAAATAAGGAAACTGTCAACGCATATTGTATGCGTCCTCCCAAGTAGCAAAATGTGGACTATAACTGTCCCACTCGACCTTGACCTGATCAAATATTCGACATCATAGTTGTCGAGTGAAATGGTCCAGTATGCGGATTGTATCCGCTATGAGAGAACCCTCATTTGATCCCTGCAATGAACTCAAGTCAATAACAAGTGACAGATCTTAAATATAATGATGTAAAAATGAAACATGAAACACATCGTGCATACTCCTCAAAGAATTAGGTAAGGCTAGTCTGTAAGCCATGTGTCCTTTATTTTATACAAATTCAAAAGGTCCCACAAACCTCGAGGAGAGTTTAGCACCCTTTCCAAACTTAATCAAACTCTTATGCGACTTCACCCGCAAAAACCAATTTATCACCAACATCATAATTGCGGTGTATATAACGATGCACATCTGCATAACTCTTTTGTCAGTCTTGTGCTTCCTTAATCATTTTCCTTGTGGATTGAATTTGATATGTGATTTCCTGAATCACTTTTGGTCCCACCAGGACCCTATCCTCTAGTCGATCCCAACTCAAGGGTGTTTGACATGGTCGTCCGTAGAAAAACTCAAAAGGTGCCATCTTTATCGAACTTTGGTAATTGTTATTTTACACAAATTCTACCAATGGTAGAAATTCGTCACATCGTTTTTGTTGATCCATCACATATATTAGAAGCATATCTTCTAGAATTTGATTCGCTCTTTCTGTTTTTCCATCAGTTTCAAGGTGATATGTCATACTCAAATTTAATTGTGTTCCCAAGGCTTCTTGGAAACTAGTCCAAAAACATCCAGTGAATATCGATCCTCTATCTGATATTATCTTCCTTGGTACACCATGAAATCTTGCAATTTCATTTACAAAAAATCTAGCTATGTCTGGTGCTTGATACATTGTATGAAATGGAATAAAATGCACACTCTTCGTCAAAGTGTCAACGACTACAAAAATAGAATTGTGTCTCCTTGTCGTCAATGTCAATCCAACAATAAAATCCATCGATATAACTTCCCATTTTGATTCAGGAATCACATGTGGCTATAATAATCTCGTTGGATGTCTATGTTCAACCTTCACCTTCTAACATTTGATACATCTCGCCACATAGTTAACTATATCAGTTTTCATTCCCTTCCAAAAGAATATTGGTTTAAGATTTGCATTCATTTTCGTGACTCCAAGATGAGCCATATACACCACTCAATGAGCTTCGTTCAAAATTAAATTTCTCAATTTTTCATTTGGTGGTACATAAATTATACCATTATACCTTAGTAGCACATCACTGTCCAAAGAATATCCCTCATATCTAGGTATCATCATGGTATCTTGTCCGATATTGTATTTTACTTCCTTGTACTAGTCGTCATCAATCTGTAATGCCAAAATCTTTTCCCGAAGGTTCTCTTTTAGTGGTATTACTGAGAAAATGCATGGTCTCCGTCTCAACGCATTCTCTACTATGTTAAATGTTCCTTTAATGAATGTGATTTCAAAGTCATACTCACTTAAAAGTTCTGACCAACGTCTTTGTTGCATGTTCAAGTACTCTGAGTAAAAATGTGTTGTCTGTATGTGGAAATTTTAATATTGGTGTTGTTTTTAATAGTTCCTTAAGCTTCTGAAATGCTTCAGTGCATTTTTCTGACCATACGAATTTCTTATTCTTCTTTTGCAATTTCGTAATTGGATTTTCTATTTTTGAAAAGCCTTCGACGAAACGTTGATAGTAACCTACTAATCCCATAAAACTACATACTTATTTCACATTCGTTGGTGTTGGCCATTCCATAATATCCTCTACCTTTGCTAGATCTACATCTATACCTTCTCCATAAATAATGTGTCCCAAATAGTGAATCTTCGTCTAATAAAAAGAACACTTTGACAACTTTTCGTACAACTTGTTTTCTCTTCAACAATGCAAAACTAATCTCAGATGTTCGTCATGCTCCTCTTTTGTCCGAGAGTAAATTAATATGTCATCAATAAATGCATGTATGGACTTTCCCAAGTATTTGCGGAATACCCTATTCATTAAACTAATGAACACACCAGGGGAATTCGTCAATCCAAAAGGTAATACAATAAATTATTAATGTTTGAATATTGTCTTAAACACTATTTTAGGAATTTCTTCCTCTTTGATTCGCAACTGGTGATACCTCGATCTCAAATCAATCTTTGAAAACATTGTTGCTCCCTTCATTTGATCAAATAAGTCATCAATTAAAATAATTATGCATTTTCCCTCACATCCACAATTAGTTCCTATATTTTCTCCTAGTTGTCCCTTAGTTCCCCAATTTGTATTTTAATGTGTCTCCTAACTATTTTACAGTTGTAGTTTGATTAAGGCTCTTCTCTTAGTTGGGATTTAGAGTCTAGATTGACTTAGGATTCTAAGTCTATGCTAACTACTCATTCTCTCATGAAAATATATCTTTCAATTAAAATTTTCTTTTATTAATTTTTATGCACACATTGTGCACATGTCAAAATATTTTATTCCCTCTATACTAGTTTTATTTAGTCTAAACTTTTACTTAGGCCCCTTTAATATAAATTATATTTTCATAACCATTTAAGTCTTTGATTAAATTATATTTCCAGTTTATAATTTTTAATATAATTTAATTTCTCTTCTACTCAATTCTAAGTATTCATTTTTTTTTCTAAGGTTTATAGATATTTTATTCCTTTATTATTTTATTCATGCAACGTGCCCTTCAAGATGCAACTATGTGATCCAAGTGTTCCACTCACCAATTGACTTAGTTTTGAAGTTGTATGACGCTTGGAGTCAATACTCCACTTGTCGACCTTGTGTGAGACTAAGGGATTACTAAGGAATAAGGAATATTTCTTATTGTGCGCCCCTCAAAAATCCTCATGAGCGACTATCTCAGTCTGCCCTCATGACATCGTGAACCTCTCAGGAACAAGGTAGTCGTTAACCTTCAGTTCAGGCCACGGTGGGAATGCTAGTAGGTTGTGAAATGCACATTGCCACACCTCTCCCTCATCTAATTGATATATGTGTATGATCCCTTTAATCCATATGTGAGTTGGATTAGCAAGAGTCACCATACTTCCATCTATTGACAAAGATAATATTAATAACTCATATACATGAAATCCATAATTGAATCATCACCATAACACATTCACAAATAAAACAAGTACTCATAATCAAAGTCAATAATCCACTCCCTGACTCAATATGGAGTCCAAGGAAGTCTCTTGATTCCATCAACATCCTCATCATTATTGAGTATGTGTTATATTATTTTCACTGCCTCAGGAAACATGTCACATATTTAGGTGGTTTTTCGGCACATGGTTTCTTTGCCGATGGTTTTCTATTTCCGGTTAAGGAATTAGGGTTGTTGACTAATCCAAGTCATTGGGTTAGGGTTTTGGATGCCACTGGATTCTATATGTATATTGTATTGTAAACAATGTATCACTATGAACGAATATAGAATATGCTGGTTTTCTCAGTTTGGGTTTCCAGGGGAAAAATCTTTGTGTAATGTTTGTATTTTCCATTGTATCTTTTGTGTTCTTTTACTGAAAATCTGTTTGCAGTAAATATTGTACAAGGTTAAAATCTACATTTGGTATCGAATCTTTGTTGGCTTCAGGGGGACGCCTTTGTGGTCAATGGTTTGGCTCAGGACTATGATAAGTCTTGTTACAGTGGGAGATCTGTGGTATTGATTTTTCAAGTGAAAATAAATGGCAAGCAATTCGAAGATGGAGATCGAGAAGTTTAATGGGAAAATTTTTGAGCTATGGAAGCTCAAGATGGAAGATTTGTTGGTGGAAAAAGATTAGTGGATCGCGGTAGATCAAGGTATTTCACCTACAGGAACTTCAGCAGATGACTGGAAAAAGTTGGATCAGAAGGCAAAGATAACAATCCGACTATGTTTATAAGATTTTGTATTACTGAATGTATCATAGGAAGCTACAACCAAAGAGTTATGGGATAGGTTGGGGAAGTTGTATCAATCTGAGTCCCTAGTGAATAAACTATTCCTAAGAAAGAAGCTGTATAACTCGAGGATGAGAGATGGAGACTCAGTGGCAGAGCATTTGAACGCCTTCAATAATGTGGTAAGTCAGTTAGTATTTGTTGAGATTAAAATTTCAGATGAAGATAACTGTATCAGTTTGTCGTGTTCTTTACCAGACTCGTGAGATAGTCTGGTTGTGGACATAGGTAGTAATACACGTGCCTTGAAGTTTGATGAAGTGGTATCATCCTTTTTATCGGAGGAGATGAGACGGAAGAATATTGAAGGACAGAGCACATACGCATTATTTGCAAGAGGACGTTCCCAAGAAAAAAATAGATATAAGTTCTCAAGTGGGATATATAAGTCTAAGGGTAGATCTAAATCTCCCAGAAAGTTTGTATAGGTATGTTGGATATGTGGAAAAGAAGGGCACTACAAGAAGCAATGTAGATCCAAAGTTGAGAAAAAGAAGGGATCTGGAGAATCTTCTTCTACAGAAGAAAAGAACTCCAAGGAAGAAGGAGGGGATGTTTACTTGGCTTCTTCAAGCACACATGCATATCATGAGGCATGGTTGGTTGACTCTGGTGCATCCTTTCATATGACTCCCCATAGGGAGTGGTTCTGTGAATATGAAAGGTATGATGGAGGCAATGTTTTCTTAGGTGATGATTTGACAACCAGAATCATAGGATGGGGAAAATTCAAGTTGAGGCTCATAGATGAAAGGATTAGAACAATGTCTGGTGTTCTTCACATCCCAGGTTTGGATAGAAATTGATTTCTATAAGAAAAATAGACGATGCAGGGGTAAAAACAATATTTGAAAAGGAAACCTGCAGGATGGTTCGAGGAGCAATGGTGTTGTTTAAGGGAGTTCAGTTTGGAACTCTTTATAAGATGCAGGGAAGCACTATTAGTGATGGGTGTTATAGTTCCATTGTTCCTGATATTGGATTTGAAGAAGAAATAACTCCTACAGTCTTTGGAGAAAATTTTATGTTGTAGCATCAAATACTGGGGCATATTGGAGAAAAGGGTCTTCGAATACTACACGGTAAAGGTATGGTTGAAGGTATGTCTAACTTTTCTCTGGATTTTGATTTCTGTGAACATTGTCTATATGGGAAGCAAAATCAGGTAAGATTCCCCTCCGGTGCAACAAGGGTAGAAGGAATTTTACAACTAGTTCACAATGATATTTTTTGACCTGTG
Organism: Picea engelmannii; assembly: GCA_009831015.1. Lineage (NCBI taxonomy): Eukaryota > Viridiplantae > Streptophyta > Pinopsida > Pinales > Pinaceae > Picea > Picea engelmannii. The sequence goes on from ML801785.1 coordinate 167,043, forward strand.
TCGGTCCCATCATTGGGAAAATTTGTGTACTATATCTCATTTATAGATGACTTCTCGAGGAATACTTGGATATATTTCCTCAGGAAGAAATCCAAAATTTTTGACAGGTTCAAAGAGTTTAAGGCTCTTGTTGAGAGTCAAACAGAGAAAATAATTAAGGTGCTGAGGAAAGATAATGGTGGAGAGTTATGTGAGAATGAATTTGAAGAATTCTATAATAAGTGTGGTATAGAAGGTAGAAGACTACTCCATATACACCTCAGCAGAATGGATTTGCAGAAAGGATGAACATGATGCTTGTGGAAAAAACAAGGTGCATGCTCAGTGGTGCCAGGTTAGGGAAATAATTTTGGGCAGAGGCAATGGGTACTGCATGTTACCTGGTCAACAGATCACCCTCATTAGCATTGGATGACAAGACTCCATAAGAGGTATGGATTGGTAAGGAAACTTCTCTCGCACATATCAAGGAATTTGACTGTGATGCATATGTTCATGTTCCAAAGGAAAACATGAGTAAGCTAGATAAGAAGGATGGAAAGTGTATATTTATTGGATATAAAGATGGTCTCAAAGATTATAAGCTTTGGAACCCAAAAACTAAGAAGGTATTGTATAGATGAGATGTGGTATTTAGAAAAATGAAGTATGTTGTTAAACAGGAAGTCCTACCAAGTAAGGAAGAACCAGAGAAAATAGATTTTGATTTAAAGGATGATGAGTCAGACTCTACAGAAGAACAAGAATAAGAAGAAGAAGATCCTCATACTCCAGTATTGAGGATATCAGTTCAAGAAAGAAGGCTACCATAAAGGTATACTCCATCTGATTTCTGTTCAAATTTTGCTTTGTCTATTACTGATGATGATCCTAGAACTATCAGGGATGCAGTGGATTCAGAGGATGGAAATCTCTGGAAAAGGGCCATGGATGAAGAAATGGAATCTTTGGATAAGAATGAGGCTTGGGATCTAATGGAGTTTTCAAATAGAAGAAATCCCATTGGCAACAAATGGGTATTTAAAAAGAAGTTGAATGCAGAAGGAAAAGTGGAGAAATACAAAGCTTAGTTAGTAGCAAAGGGTTATTCCTAGGTTGAGGGAATTGATTTTGGTGATATTTTTTCTCCTATTGCCAAGTTAACCTCTATAAGATTTATGTTATCTGTTGTTGTTGCATTTGATTTTGATGTAGAACAAATGGATGTGAAGACAACATTCCTACATGGGGATCTAGAAGACGAAATATTTATGAAGAAACCAGAAGGTTATTTTGTGAAGGGAAAGAAGGAGCTGGTATGCAAGCTGAAAAAGTCCTTGTATGGTTTAAAACAATCACCAAGGATGTGGTATAAAAAATTTGATACTTATATTCTGGGACTTGGCTTCACAAGAAGTAAAGAGGATCAATGTGTGTATTTTAAATTAATTAGTGATCATTCGATTTATTTGGTCTTGTATGTGGATGACACGTTGCTGATAAAAAACAACAAGGAAATTATCCAGGATGTGAAAACTTAATTTTCCTCTAAATTTTACATGAAGGATCTTGGTGCTTCAAATTTCATTTTGGGCATGGAAATTAAAAGAGATCGAAAACAGAGGAAACTCTGGTTAAATCATAGAAAATATGTCGAGACAATATTGCAGAGGTTTAATATGCAGGAATGTAAACCGATTAAGGTTCCTATTATTGTTGGTGTAAAGTTATTTACGGATCAATGTCCCAAGACAAAAGAAGAGGAGGAGGACATGTCTCATGTTCCATATGCACGTGAAGTTGGAAGTTTGATGTATGCAATGGTCTATACGAGACCGTACATTGCACATGTAGTGGGATGTTTGAGCAGGTATATGTCAAAAATAGGGAAGGAGAATTGGACAACAGTAAAAAGGGTTTTCAGGTATTTGCGTGGCACTGCTAGCTATGGATTGTTCTACCAAGGAAGACCAGGATTGGACAGAGTGGTGGATATACATGGCTTTGTGGATGTAGACTAGGCTGAATATCTAGATCATAGGAAATCTACAAGTGGGTATGTGTTTAACCTGTTTGGAGGAGCAATAATTTGGATGAGAAAAAGATAGGTTGTAGTGGCACTTTCAACTACAAAAGCTAAATACATGGCAACCACTCATGCAAGTAAGGATGCAACATGGTTACAAAGATTATGTTTAGGTATTGTGTTGGTACAACACGTTGTAAGTATAGATTGTGACAGTCATAGTGCAATTTTTCTAGCGAAGAACCCGACTTATCATTCAAAGACAAAGCATATTGATATTGAATATCACTTTCTAAGAGACATGATTGAAGAAAAGAAAGTATTGTTGATGAAGGTGGAAAATTTGAAGAATGTTGCAGATTCATTAACAAAATCCATGAGCACTAAGAAGTTCTCTTGGTGTAGAGGATACATGGGCATTGTTGCCTTGGATTGTTGACTATGTAACCCTGTAACCCCCTGTATGCAAAGAAAACAACAAGTGGGAGAATGTTGGGTATGTGTTATATTCTGACTCGGGAAACATGTCACATATTTAGGTGGTTTTTCGGCACATGGTTTCTTTTCCAATGGTTTTCTATTTCTGATTAAGGAATTAGGGTTGTTGACTAATCCAAGTCATTGGGTTAGGGATTTGGATGCCGCTGGCTCCTATATGTATATTGTATTGTAAACAATGTATCACTATGAATGAATATAGAATATGTTCATTTTCCCGGTTTGTGTTTCCAGGGGAAAAATCTTTGTGTAATGTTTGTATTTTCCATTGTATCTTTTATGTTCTTTTACTGAAAATCTGTTTGCAGTAAATATTGTACAAGGTCAAAATATACAATCATGTCACGTTTCCGGCACACTCAGGAAACCTCATTATAATACCTATCAATGATAAACATCAATATAAATAACATATCGAATTTCAATACTCAATCATAGCATAACCTCGTAAACCAAAACATATAATCATAATGTACCATGTTATAACTGGATCACTTTCTTGCAAGTGTCCTCAAAGAATAATCACTGTTATGAAAATACGGTCAGTGAAAATTTGGATGTTACATACACCCCCTCTTGTTTTAAACTTTGTCCCGAAGTTTGTACAATCTAACAATGAAAACATTAAATATAGTTGCTACTAATCTGTATATCAAATTATTAGAATAAATAAGGAAACTGTCGACGCATATCGTATGCGTCCTCCCAAGTAGCAGAATGTGGACTATAACTGTCCCACTCGACCTTGACCTGATCAACTGTTCGACATCATAGTTGCCAAGTGAAATGGTCCAGTATGCAGATTGTATCTGCTACGAGAGAACCCTCGTCTAATCCCTGCAATGAACTCAAGTCAATAACAAGTGACAGATCTGAAATATAATGATGTAAAAATGAAACATGAAACACATCGTGCATACTCCTCAAAGAATTAGGTAAGGCTAGTCTATAAGCCATGTGTCATTTATTTTATACAAATTCAAAAGGTCCCACAAACCTCGAGGAGAGTTTAGCACCCTTTCCAAACTTAATCAAACTCTTATGCGACTTCACCTGCAAAAACCAATTTATCACCAACATCATAATTGTGGTGTATATAACGATGCACATTTGCATAACTCCTTTGTTGGTCTTGTGCTTCCTTAATCATTTTCCTTGTGGATTGAATTTGATATGTGATTTCCTGAATCCCTTTTGGTCCCACCAGGGCCCTATCCTCTAGTCGATCCCAACTCAAGGGTGTTCGACATGGTCGTCCGTAGAAAAACTCAAAAGGTGTCATCTTTATCGAACTCTGGTAATTCTTATTTTACACAAATTCTACCAATGGTAGAAATTCGTCCCATCGTTTTTGTTGATCCATCACATATATTAGAAGCATATCTTCTAGAATTTGATTCGCTCTTTCTGTTTTTCCATTAGTTTCAGGGTGATATGTCGTACTAAAATTTAATTGTGTTCCCAAATCTTCTTGGAAACTAGTCCAAAAACATCTAGTGAATACCGATCCTCTATCTGATATTATCTTCCTTGGTACACCATGAAATCTTGCAATTTCATTTACAAAAAATCTAGTTGTATCTGGTGCTTGATACATTGTATGAAATGGAATAAAATACACACTCTTCGTCAAAGTGTTAACGACTACAAAAATAGAATTGTGTCTCCTTGTCGTCAATGTCAATCCAACAATAAAATCCATCGATATAACTTCCCATTTTGATTCAGGAATCACATGTGGCTATAATAATCTCGTTGGATGTCTTTGTTCAACCTTCACCTTCTAACATTCGAGACATCTCGCCACATAGTTAACTATATCAGTTTTCATTCCCTTCTAAAAGAATATTGGTTTAAGATTTGCCTTCATTTTCATGACTCCAGGATGAGCCATATACACCACTCAATGAGCTTCGTTCAAAATTAACTTTCTCAATTTTTCATTTGGTGGTACATAAATTATACCATTATACCTTAGTAGCGCATCACTGTCCAAAGAATATCCCTCATATCTAGGTATCATCATGGTATCTTGTCCGATATTGTATTTTACTTCCTTGTACTAGTCGTCATCAATCTGTAATGCCAAAATATTTTCCCGAAGGTTCTCTTTTAGTGGTATTACCGAGAAAATGCATGGTCTCCGTCTCAACGCATTCACTACTATGTTAAATGTTCCTTTAATGAATGTGATTTCAAAGTCATACTCACTTAAAAGTTCTGACCAACGTCTTTGTTGCGTGTTCAAGTAACTCTGAGTAAAAATGTGTTGTCCGTATGTGGAAATTTTAATATTGGTGTTGTTTTTAATAGTTCCTTAAGCTTCTGAAATGCTTCAGTGCATTTTTCTGACCATACAAATTTCTTATTCTTCTTTTGCAATTCCATAATTGGATTTGCTATTTTTGATAAGCCTTCGACGACACGTCGATAGTAACCTGCTAATCCCATAAAAATACATACTTTTGTCACATTCGTTGGTGTTGGCCATTCCATAATATCCTCTACCTTCGCTAGATCTACATCGATACCTTCTCCAGAAATAATGTGTCCCAAATAGTGAATCTTCATCTAATAAAAAGAACACTTCGACAACTTTCCATACAACTTGTTTTCTCTTGAACAATGCAAAACTAATCTCAGATGTTTGTCATGCTCCTCTTTTGTCCAAGAGTAAATTAATATGTCATCAATAAATACATGTATGGACTTGCCCAAGTATTTGTGGAATACCCTATTCAATAAACTAATGAACACACCAGGGGAATTCATCAATCCAAAAGGTAATAAAATAAATTATTAATGTTTGAATATTGTCTTAAACACTATTTTAGGAATGTCTTCCTCTTTGATTCACAACTGGTGATACCTCGATCTCAAATCAATCTTTGAAAACATTGTCGCTCCCTTCATTTGATCAAATAAGTCATCAATTCTCAGTAACGGGTACTGATTCTTGATCGTGGCTTTGTTTAATTGACGATAGTCAATGCAAATCCTCCATGATCCGTCCTTCTTTCTTACAAAAATTATTGTTGCACCCCACAATGATACACTTGGACGTATAAGTCCCAAATCTAATAATTCCTTCAATTGGATATTTAACTCTTATAATTTAGGTGTCAGCATCCGATATGGCGTTCTTGCAATTGGTTTTGTTCTAGGTTTTAAATCTATAGTAAATTCCAATTCTCTTTTCGGAGGTAAACTCGATAGTTCCTCAGGAAAAACATCAACAAAATCTAATACTACCAGAAAGTCTTCCAATCTTTCTGCATCACCCTTTCCATTAAGAGCTAAAATGGCATACAACTTACATCCGTTGCGCATATTTTTCTTCAATTGTAGGGAAGTAATAAATCTTAGTGATACTCCTTGGTTTCTTCCTACAATTACTCGATTATGTCCCAAATAATCAATTAAACTTAATATTTTCATATTATAGTTAAGTATCGCGTTGTGTGATTGTAACCAATCCATTCCAATCACAATGTCATAGGATCCCAAGGTGGGGACACAAATGTTTACACTAGCAACAAATTCACCCATATTAATTTTCCAATCTTTAACCTTTCCTCCAACATTTTTCTTGGCTCCAGATGCCATTTCTACATATCTAAACTTTTCTTGCTTGACTGCCTTCACCTTAATTATTTTGAGAGAAACAGTAGATATAAAACTCTTAGTATCTCTAGATCTATTAAAATACTAAATTGTTGATCTACCATCATACATGAAGTATCGATCACTGTAGATTGATGCTCAGCCTGGTGGTTATTCACCGCTGCATGAATCCTATGGGATTTTCCCAAATATCCTACTGTCGACAGTCCTGTTGATCTAGAAGTTATCATCTTCTCGATAGGACAATCTCTTTGATAATGGGGTTCTCCACAAGTGCAACATCCATTCTTAGGGTCGATGCTTCTAGTCCTATATCAAACTATCAGAGTAAATAAGGAAACTGTCGACGCATATCGTATGCGTCCTCCCAAGTAGCAGAATGTGGACTATAACTGTCCCACTCGATCTTGACCTGATCGACTATTCGACATCATAGTTGTCGAGTGAAATGGTCTTGTATGCAGATTGTATCTGCTATGAGAGAACCCTCGTCTGATCCCTGCAATGAACTCAAGTCAATAACAAGTGACAAATCTGAAATATAATGATGTAAAAATGAAACATGAAACACATTGTGCATATGCCTCAAAGAATTAGGTAAGGCTAGTCTGTAAGCCACGTGTCCTTAGAGTTGTCTTTACAAATGATAAATATGTAAAATAAATACAAAAAAGGTGACACGTATGGTGATGTCATGCCCTTGATGGGATATGAGGGCCCCTCCAAGGCCATGTGTCATCGTCTGAGGTGTTGTGGTGGTGGAATAATTCCACGCCCACTCTCAAAATCATCACCGACATCCAAGTGGCAATAAACCCCATCATCATCCATCAAACCCTAGCATGCCATCATCCTCTAAATGCCCAGCGTCCAAGGTGAAAAGGGTCGAATCCCAAGAGAAGGAGGTTGTACATCATACCTAGGTGTCCTCCAATAATCTCCATGTGAAAAATCCTCCATCCAATGCAAGATAGCCTCTGGGGTGTAGAGCCTAGGGTGTGGGATTTCTACCCATCTCTGTGCCACCATGGAAAAATATGTCAAAATCAAGCCCATATATCCATCATCCAAGGTCCTAAATATGTGATATTTGATGTATGAATGTGTCAATTCATTGGGTGACTCATTTCTCTGCATCACAGGTTCCAAATCCTTCAATAAAGGCACAATGTCCTAGGTGAAATTCGGGGGTGTCCTTCAAGGAACCATGCCAAGGGCATCCAAATAAAAAAAAATATGAAATCAAGTAAAAAAATGTTCATAAGATGTATTAGTCCTTAAATAATGCAAAGTAAGTTGTTACTTAAGATACCAGCCACATGAATAATTCACCTAAGTATCCCCTTCAAGTATCACATCGTCTCATGACTTTATGTAAGTTGGCAAGTTTGGATATGGGAAGGCCTTCATAAAACCCTATTAGGTATGCCGACCAAAACAATGAAAGAAAATATCCAATTAGAGGGATAGGTCCCAAGGGAAATAGTGAAATAAAATAACCCTTCAAGAGTAAGTGTGATAGTGGTATGTATTGGGATTACTTCATGGATTATGGTGTCATTTAATCCATTTCTATGAGTGCCTTTGTGGAGGGTGCACTTTCTCTTGAGTTACCACTTCCTAAGTGCTATTTTTTCCAAAGACCTTTATCTGCCTTTTTATTTCGTCCTCTTATCATATTCACAAGTCCCCTTTTATAGGTTTCAAGTTGTATCATCACTGCTTGGGACTAGGGTGAACACATAAAGGGTAGAGCTCAAGTTTGGATTGTCTTCTGAAAGTCCTTTGCTATTATTCCTTTGTTCCTTTAGCATCATTATTTTATTCTTTTAGCAATAGTTGCAATCAACCTTTGGGCCTTCATCCCCTCTTCTCATGAGAGAATGGACCATGACCCATTATCAAATTTTAGTACACTGCAACAAGATCCAGGATGAAAAGTGTTAAGTATGGCGGGGAATGGAACATTACCCTTGTGAGGGAGCCCCAGTAGTACCCATTTTACCTAGGTAGTGACAACCCCAAACTAGGGAACATAAGTTGGCCACCAAGGTTAAACAAGGAAACAAACATATCTTCTTGAGCCCGTGATCCATTATCCAACTTCAACCAACGATCCTCATCCAAATGACTAGTAAATTAAGCACAACACTTCGCATGAAATAAGGACTAACATACCTCATGGTGATGCTGGCTTACCATCTTCCATACACTAAGTTTTATGGATGTGATGAGCTTGGATGATCTGCTACAGAGAAGGAAATCCAAGGGGGGTTTTTGAGTTGTTATTTGTGGACATGCTGGTCATCATCATGGTCTAGATCATTGTCTCCATTGTGTCCCATGAGACACTATCTCCTCTAGTTACCCCTAAGCATGGGGGGTAACAATACACAATTTTCAAATCATGATATCTAATGGTGGTCTGATGAAATGTGAGATTGTAAAACTTCAAAAGGGGGGATATTTTCTCAAATCCAACATGTTCTCTATTAAATTGGGAGGGTGTGATTTCGTTCTTGGTGCAGACTAGTTACAAATATTGGGCCTAGACACAATGGATTTCAAGGATTTATACATGAGCTTCAATAAGGAGGGTCATAAAAACACCCTCAAGGTTCTCTAGTTTGACTCCCAAAAAATTATTAGCAGTCATTGTATGGAGAATCTCTTGAAGAAAGGTCACTTTGGCATTATTGTTGAACTTAATGCCATCCAATTTTTGGATAGCCCCTTGGAGGAAATTCACCTTGATTTGCAACTACTTTGAAAAAGCATCAACATGTATTTGAAACACCTGGTGGATTAACTCATTTGCATCGCAGACAAGATCACAGTATCCTCTTGATTCTTAGTAGTCAATCGTCCAATGTATGTCCTTGTCGATCTCATTTTTCACAAAAGAATGAAATTGAAAAGATAATTCAAGAGTTGTTGGAGGACAATGTGATTAGTCATGACACCATCCCTTACTCCTCCTTAGTAGTCATGGCACTGAAGAAAGAAGGCAATTGGTGCATGTTCCCTGAATTTTGTGTTATTAATAAGTTGACACTCAAAAACAATTTTCCATTCTAGTCATTGATGACCTCTTAGATGAGCTTCATGGGGCCCAATTCTTCACTAAATTGGACCTTCACGTTGGGTATCACTAAATCCATATGAAGGAAGTAGATATTCCTAAGACTACCTATTGCGCATATGAACACCATTATGAGTTTTAATGATGCATTTTGGTCTTTGGAATGCCCCCTCTACTCTTTAGAGCCTCATGAATAAGATTTGCAACTTCATGTTTGTATTCTCTGATGATTTACATCAAGACCTAGGAAGCACATGTGGAGCATGTTGATTCCTCCAGGATAACTAGTTGTTCCTCAAAATGTTCGAAATGTGCTATTGGTGCTTCTGAAGTGGAATACTTGGGTCACATAGTCAGTGGGATAGAGGTGCGAGTGGATCCCAAGAAATTGAGGTAATGAAAGATTGGCCATGTCCTAAGACTTTAAGAAACCTACATGGTTTCTTAGGACTTACAAAATAATACCACAAGAAGTTTGTGAAGAATTATGGTCAAATTGTAGCCCCATTGATCGCCCTGCTTAAGAAGAATGCCTTTGTCTAGAGTGAGGCAGCAGAGAAGGCCTTTTTATCTTTAAAGGAAACCATGTGTACTACCCCGGTCTTAGTAGTACCCAATTTCACTAAGACTTTTGTATTGGAATGTGATGCCTCTTAAAGAGGTACTAGGGTTGTGTCGATGCAAGAGGGGCACCCATTGGCAATCACTAGTAAACAATTGCGTGACCAAAATTTGGGCAAGTTCACCTATGAGAAAGAAATGATGGCCATCCTTTATGTCATTCATACATGGAATTTGTATCTTATTAGGAGGCGTATCGAGAGCAAGACAAACCACCATAGCTTGAAGTACTTTTTGGAACAATGGTTTTCATCACTAGAACATCACAAGTAGGTTACTAATATTTTAGGCTATGACCATGAGATCATATACAAGGAGGTTTAAAAAATGTGGCAACCGATGCTTTGTCTAGGAAATATGAGGAAGGATGCCTCTTTTCCTTATCCTTATTGGTCTCATATTGGCTTGAAGTGGTACAACAAGCATGATTGGCTAATGGAACCATGGTTCAACTCATCCAATAACTTAAGGAGGACCCCAACCCCCCTACCATCTATACTTAACAGCAAGACACCTTACAGTATAAAGAACATATTGTTTTGGTACAAAATTCGTCTTTAAAAGAAAGGTTGTTAGTGGAGTTGCATTCCTCTCCTACAATGGGTCACTCTAGCTTTCAAAAAATCGACAAATGAGCTAAGTGCTTCTTTTGGGGGGAAGGCATGAAAAAGGACATCCATACTTTTATTGTTGAATGTGAAGTTATTGAAGGAACAAGGGTGAAATAGTGAAGACTCCAAGAGCATTGTAGCCACTATCCGAGATGACATTTCCATGGATTTTATAGTGGGCCTCCCTAAAGCCAACAAAAATTTTGTCATCATGATGGTAGTTGATTGCCTTTCCAAATATACTCACTTTTGTTCTTTACCGCACCCATTTACGATGATGACCATTTCTTGAGTCTTCATTGATCAAGTTTTTAAATTACATTGCATGTCTACTTCAACTGTGTCAAATCGTGATCCCACCTTCACCAACAAATTCTAGAATGATTTTTTTAAACTACAAGGCACACACTTGAAAATGAGCACAACTTATCATCCACAAACAGATGGTCAAACAAAAATGGCCAATAAGTGCTTGGAAACTTATTTGAGATGCTTTACTTGGAACCGATATCCCAATAGCACAAATGGGTTTAATGGCTATCCTTTGCAGAATGGTGGTACAATACCACTTATTGTGGCACCACCAAAATGTCACCATATGAAGTTGTCTATGTCCAAAAGCCTCCTCATTGACTTCATATTTACAAGGCACATCCAAGGTTCAAGAAGTGGATATTACTTCTTCTTTGGAACCTAGAGGGTGAAGAGACTTCCACATTTCTTTACATAATTTGACTAGTAAAATTCATTTCAGGAAACTTCACACATAATGGAGTTCATCAAATAATTTATATAGTAGTAAACCATTTGGTAACATCCATATAGGTTAGGTTGATGCAGATGCACATGGGAAAATATGTCAATGCAGAATTTTTATGAAACTTTAAAGAAAAAGTCCGTCCATTAGAATTTCATTGTGTAATGAAACTTAAAAACAAAAGACTATCATTACCTAAATTCAACACAATTAAGAAAATGATCAACCTGTACTTTTAGTATCATCTAATGCAAATTTCATTGTGTAATGAAGCTTAAAAAAAATAAAATCATTACCTAAATTCAACACAATTAAGAAAATGATCAACCTGTACTTTTAGTATCAAATATCTTGACTTAAATTGAGATGTTCAAACTGATTCAGGGAAAATACTAATATGAAAATACTTTACATCAAATTCTCTACTGAATTCTTAAACTGGGTTGCCAAGTTCAAGTAATTAAATGTTGGTTTCATTTCTGTTATTTAGTTATAGAGACTGAACCGTCTCTCTTCTTTCAGCTATTTGTATAAATTCCATACTTTAAACATGAATAATACACTTAGTACTGTGGAGTTTATTAATAGGCCCGTTGGCGCAGGTTCAATTTCCCCGAGTTACGTCGAAGGGGGTGTTGGAACCGGACTAACTGTTAAGCTGGGAACATGGAACTAACAGCCCATTCAAGATGATGTTGTTGGTTTGGAAGTTTACTAACACTTAACATCTGTGGGTTTTGGTGTAATGGAAAACCTTAACATTAACATCAAATTCTCTAGTGAAGTCATAAACTGGGTCGACAAGTTAAATTGTAAATTCTGAGTTTACATGCATCTTGTTAGTCATTTCTGAAAACCAAGTCGTGCACTTATTTGAGCAAAAACACAATATCTAATCTCTATGGTATACGCTTTTGCTAAAGAATTTGGTTCTAGGTTGTTATTGTCTGCATGCTAATTACTTATTTTTTGTACATTTTATCCTCTGATCTCTACTGTAATTTTCCTATTGTTCAACTACTGTTGGGATGGTGGATTCTTTACAAGTGGAAATTACAAAAATAGTGGAAAATGTGATCTTCAATTTGAGTAGCCATGTTTTTGGTTATAAAATAGATTTAGATTTGAATATCTTCCCTGCTTTGCAATACTGAAATTAGGTACCTGCAATATTGTATGGTTAATATTTGTGCATGGATAGGCACTGATTAACATAAATCATTTTAAATTTTCAGAAATTGGACTTCACATTTCCTTTGTTAACATGATGTGTACGCTTCATGTGCTCAGTGGTGGTGTCATATTGCAATTGTAGTTTTTAAGGTGAATCCATTGATTGAAGTTGATCCAGAAGATCCTTGGAGATGGATATTCCATATGCCATTTGCCTTTCGCATCAATATTGTGCTGCAGAATGTGAGCCTGTGTTACATACGTATTTTTTTCATGCAAACAATTAGATCTTTTACCCCTGCCACAACAGGTTCGGTTCTACTCGTACACACTCATTTAAAACATTTTTGGCATTAGTGACATATTCCTGTTTCCTTGAGCATTCTAGTTATTCACAAGGTTTAACACTGAAAAGCCAAGTGACGCCATAGAAATTTACTAGGTAGCAGATGCTTTTTCTTTTGCAGAATAGCTTATATATCTTTTAGTACATGATAAAATTATTACTTTACACAAGGTTCAACACTGAAAAGCCTATTCAATCTTGTTAGGGGGATTGGTTTTTAGAGGCTTTGTATGGTGATTTAGGTTCGAAACTTTCAAGTGATTTTCACAACGTAAATGCCCATCATAAATACATTAGCAAACCAAAAAAACACTGAAAAACATAGAAATTTATTTGGCAACATGTGGTTTTTCTTTGGTTTTTCTTTTACAGAACAGCTTCTTTATCTTCCAGTACATGATAAAATTCTTAATTGAGAATTCGCTTTATACCTAATTTTATATGCATTGGCTCACATACAATTTATACAATTGGCTGAGCATAATGTTGTTCATCGTATTATTTCTTCAATTATCAGTGTGAATGTGCATATGGTGGTCATTGGTACCTAGATTGGGTGGCATTCTTACTACTTTTATTACAGAACTTATTTCAAATATGTTTGGTTTTAGAGCAACCTTCTTCCAGTGCTTTGCTACTTTTTCATGGATATGAATTTGAAAGCACGCAAAATTGCATCCTTCATTTCTATTTTCTATCTAGAATAGAAGTTGACCTCATTGCATAGTTTTACTGCACTTCCATTGGTTTTTGTTTCTAATACCTGCTCAAAAATTCATTTAGTTTCGACATATTGTTACTGCAATATGTCTGAAAGGTATGTTGTCGCAATTGTCATTTTTCATGCTTAAATGCCAGCATACCAAGCACATAAAATGTGGAGTGAAATTTTTGTTTTTGATTATTGTTATGTCAAATGGCAGAGTTGGGTGTATATATATATATATATATATATATAATAAATCTGTGATTCAACAAATGTCAATGAACATTCTAGACCAGCTCCTTGAATGGTTCATACATTCCAGCTTAAAATGGATAATATATAATAAAGACTTATATAACTTGAAAAGCAATAGAGAACTAGTTAAATTATAGCATTTACTCACAACAAATTAGCCCTACGATAGCATATAATTTTCTGAAATGGAGTATCCTAAGTTCCAGGAAACGCCCTGGTCCCAGTCCCAAAAACGGTTTGAAATGCCGAAATCGGTACGAAATGCGGGCAGCCGTACTATACGACGTTTTGCAATCGAAATGTAAGCGGCTGTACCGTATGACGTTTTGCGATTGTGAAAAACCGTACAGTATGGTCGTCCGCGTTTCAGCAGCATTTCGATGCCCGTCTTCAATTTTGTGGGACCATACTGGTGCCCAAGTAGGCCACGGGTCCCCCAAAATGGCTCCATTTTTACCTTTTTTCTATTTTAAGAAAAATAAACCTCTCATATATTTTTTTTTTATTATTTTGATTTAGGAAACAGCTAGAAACCATAACAACCCAATATTTACTATAAGAGTATGTATGGGAGATTGATAAGAGTATGTATTTATCAACTCACTACTCTCACATCTAAAATATCCCTTAGGACAACAGAAGTTTCAGATGCAGGCAGAGGCTCTGCAGGCAGTCTTGCAACTGGAAGAGAACTAGTACCAGCAGACGGACCCAGCTATCGAGGAATTGAAGGAGGATTTGAAGAATCTAACATTTCAGTTGAACCAAAATAAGAACAAAGATAAATGAGAAGTTGTTTGGTGCACCACATGCAGAACAAAAGGACACCACAAGAACGAATGCCCAACATTCGCACAGTATATGGCAACAAGTATGCCAAACCCACTACCATAGGGAGGATTATGGTGCGAAATATGAAAGAAATCGGGTCATGACCCTTACCACTGCACGATGATGCAGAAATACCATACAGTTCCAAAGAATTCATATTTCACCTTTTGTAAGTTAGTGGGCCATGGAGACAAAGATTGCAGAACTATGGAGTTGATGCAGGAAAAAATATTAGATGCATATAGAGTACAGGCCAAAATGATGATTGGGCAAGGAGCGCCCTAGTTCAACCAAGCCCCAACCCCATACAACACTGCCTAGCAACAGTATAATACTGTGCAACAACCCTACAACAACATGCAGCCGCAGTACAACCCGAAACAACCCCAATACAATACCGCTCAGTATAATCAGACACCACAGTATAACGCGCTAAGAGGTGATTGTGCAGGATACAGAGGAGGAGAACGAGCCATAGAAGGTTTCAGACGTGGCAAAGGACCAATCACATGTCACAATTGTCAGCAACCAGGACATTATGCATGATAATGTCCATTGCCGCTAGCGACTTGTATGTATTATTGCGCATCGGATCACGAGACAGAGGAATGCCCGACACTATTAGTAAAGATTCAGGAAAAGAGGAACCAGAACAATCAGAATGTTCAATGGATTTCAGCCGAAGCAAGGGACGATGGGTGAAATATCAACATAGTCACTCGTGGAGGAATGAAAATAGGAAATGATGCAGTTCGACATGAACCAACACAGAACCAATGGATAAAGAAGAACACCGAACCAAGGAAGTAGTTTGACGCACCCAAATAAAAGGAGACTTTTAAGGAAGCCAAACAAGAATTTCAGAAGGTGGACGCAGCGTCGACTTCAACTACACAACCAGCCAAGAAAGCCCTAGAATACAAAATGTCGCCATCATTGGATCATACCAATGGAATGCAACCTAAGGGACAAATAAGTACTATCAAAGATTTTTTTCAATCATGCGTAAAAGTGTTAAGTGATCCTTCATTTGTGAAAATATTGCAAAACATCCTAGAGAAATGTAGCATCGAGACAGAACAAAAGCTAGAACCAAAAACCGTCAATCACATACACACCCGAAGAAGAGCAAGTAGGGAATTTATACTAAATGCTAACATTTGGGATTTCAATATGGGAGACATTATACTAGACCTAGGATCCGAAGTGAATGTGCTACCCAAGAAGACCTGGCAATGCATGGGAGAGCCAACATTGGGATACTAAAATGTCCAATTAAAACTAGCCAACCAGCATAGAGTCCTACCAATAGGTACACTGAAAGGAGTAACAATAGATATTGATGGGGTGCGCACTAAAGCAGACTTTGAAATCATCGAAATAGTAGATGGCACAACACCGTACCCAACACTACTCGATATGGATTGGGCGTTTGACAATCAGGCCATGATTAACTTAAAAACAAGAAAAATGACATTTGAATCTGGAGATTACAGGGTCATATCACCACTCGACCCATCAGAAGGGGAGAGGTTTGTAGAATCCACTTGCCTGGACTTAGAGGAGATCGACCAGTTGTACAGAACAACTACGCACGATGAGGATTACGTAAACCCAACTGTAGACAAGGTACTCAATTGGAATCACATTACTTCATGTGCAACAGACTCATACACCGGGTTAGAAAACTGGCAGTTGAGACTACACGAAGTATCCACGAGAAGATGTGCAAGAATAGACCGCGTAGTACGGTGGATAGGCATAGAAATCAGAGAACCACTCAGTTTCCACAGAATAAATGATTTGGAAACATTCTTGACACAATATGAAGACGAAGTATTAGAGAACTAAAGGCTACAAGCACTGGATTTAACACTCAAATCCACACCCGCAAGATGGCGGGGCGCACACAAGGAGACTATCACAGACTTGTATCAATGTAAGTGGTTACTGCGCATAAGGTTCGACGCAGAACAAAAAAACAACAAACAACAGAACTACGATGGACTTGGAGCACTTGGAGGCGTGTAGAACGCTATGGAAAATGACACCACCTGAGGAATGGCCTCATCACTTCATACATACTTTAGAGGGCATACCAGCGAACTAGTACACATGCCAGGAATTACGCAAAGGAACTATAACATGGAAAATATTGCAGCAGAACTTCACAGTTACTTTCTCATTCAAGCATGAGAACCCCAACATAGATGCAACCCTTAAACGGATAAGAGGAGTAATATGCATCAAAGAACCATAAATAGAAACCATCACGGAAGAAAAACAGCGGAATAAGTGGACAATCAAGGAACTATTGTCATGTTACCATGTACAGGAGGAAGCACCAAACGAAGATGACCCATGCGATATTCAGATTGAAGAAGTATAAGGAGAAAGAGATGTGGAGGGACCACCCATAGAATCCGAAGTGATTTCCATGCCAATCAAGGTAAATAAAGTAAACATCGGAACAGTTGAACATCAAAAAATGGCCAGCATTGGAGACTACTGGGATGAGTCTACAGTAGAAAGCATCATAGAGTTGTTGCACGAATACAATGACTTGTTTCCTACTACATTTACAGAGATGAAGGGTATAGAAGGAGAATTGGGAGAGATGAAGATACCACTCAGAACTGAAGCGAGACCGATTAGACAACGACCATATAGACTGAACCCCATATATAAACAAAAAGTTAAAGAGGAGATCGATCGGATGCTCGAAGCCGGCATAATCGAACCAGTCGAGGAATCAGAATGGATAAGCCCGATGGTAGTACAGGACAAGAAACAAGGCAGAGGGATCAAGATATGCGTCGACTTGAGGAAGTTGAACGATACATGGCTACACGACCCATTCCCTACACCATTTACGGATGAAGAATTAGAGAATGTGGGGGGACACAAAGCTTACTCATTCATTGATGGATTCTCAGGCTACCATCAGATTAAGATAGCACAGGAGGATAGACATAAGACCACATTCACGACAGAATGGAGATCTTATCAGTACATAGTCATGTCGTTTGGACTAAAGAATGCACTCGCCATATTCTCCAGAGTGGTTATCGCATCATTTAAAGAATTCATCCATCAGTTTCTCGAAGTATACCTGGATGATTGGACAGTTTACAGTCTGTTGAAACACCATGTGGAAGTGTTACGACTAATGTTGGAACGATGCAGACAGTGACATATATTACTGAATATCAAGAAATGCATATTTGGGACATTGTTTGGGATACTATTGGACCACATAGTATGTAAACATGGCAAAGACCGCAGTCATTGTGAACTTACCAGCACCAAAAACAGTTCGTCAGTTAAGAGCAATGTTAGGACACACCGGATAATACAAGAAATTCATCAAAGGATATGCGGAGATCACAACACCAATGGAAAAACTACTAAGGAAAGATACAAAATATCAATGGAATGACGCATGTCAACATGGTCTAGACACTTTGAAGGAAAAGATGGTTACTGCACCAATATTAGTATTTCCAGACTGGGAAAAGACATTCCATGTGCATGTAGATGCATCAACGATAGCACTTGGAGCTATCTTAGCGCAACCAAGAGCAGGAGACTTGGATCACCCGATAGCGTTTGCAAGCAGAAAACTATCAGACTCAGAACATAATTATAACACGACGAATAGAGAAGGCCTAGCTATGGTTTACGCACTGCAGAAGTTCAGACATTACCTATTGGGAAAACATTTTAAGATGTTTACAGATCACTTAGCCCTGAAATACCTAGTCAACAACCAATGTTGGGGGAGAGAATCTGTCGACGGTTATTGTTATTTCAAGAATTTGACTTCGAAGTAATAATCGAACCAGGAAAACTGAATGCAAGACCTGACCACCTATCACGGGTCAAAAATGGAGAAGAACCCATGAACTTAGAAGACAACTTTCTAGATGCATAGTTATTCTCAGTATAGACTGTTGATGACTACTTCGTAGAGATCATCTGGTACTTGAGCACAGGTACCGCGCCACAAGAATATACCACCACGTAGAAGAAGAACCTGACATTCCGTGCAACCGACTATCAACTAATCACAGGACATTTATACAAGATGGGTGCAGATAGCATTTTATGAAGGTATGTGTTAGAGAAAGAATGACCACGAATTTTAGCAGAAGCCCATGAGGGAATGGAAGGAGGGAATTATGCAGAAAAAGATACCGCGCAGAAGGTACTCTGTGCAGGGTTATGGTGGCCAATGATCCACGAAGACTTGAAAGAGTACTGTCAGAGATGCGATGTCTATCAGAGGGTAGGGAAACCCAATAGAAGGGACGAGATTCCATTACGACCGCAAGTGACATTACAAGAATTTCATAAATGGGCAATATACTTTGTGGGACCAATTAACCCACCAGCCAAAAGAAAAAGGCTAAGATACATCATCATCGTGATGAAATACCTAACAATATGGGTGGAAGCCGCACCAGTAAAAGACTGCAGCGCGGAGACCGCTGCACACTTCTTATTCGAACAAGTAATTACTAGGTTTGGGTGCCCAAGAGTTTTGATGAGCGACCAAGGCACACACTTCATAAACAACACCATCCGTGTGATTCTCGAAGAGTTTGAAGTTCATCATCAGAAGAGAACACCATATCATCCACAGGAAAACAATACAGTAGAAGCCTTCAACAAAATTCTCGAGAACGCACTAACAAAGATCTGTAACGCCAACAGAGACGACTGGGACCTCAAAGTACCAACAGTATTATGGGCGTATAGGACGACATGAAAACATTTGACAGGGAACATACCATTCAAACTAGTCTATGGCCAAGAAGCAGTAGTGCGATTAGAATTTCTAGTAGCCAGCTTACGCGTAGATGCTATCACACAAATGACAGAATGAGGTGCAATACATGAAATACTGAATCAACTATTTTCAAAGGAGGAAGACCGAATCAACAAGTGTAGAAAGCTAGAGACAAAGTTTAGCATGATCGACACATCAAGAAGAAGACGTTCAAGGAAGGAGATCTAGTATTTCTCTATGACAGCAAAACATTTCATCACCCAGGAAAGATGAGAATGCATTGGTTAGAACCATACGAGGTAAAATATGTAACAGACGGAGGATCTATACAGTTAAGATATTTAATAGGCGCAAACCTTAGAGGAATGATCAACGGGAGCCGACTGAAGCTGTACAAGGACAGTCGACCACCCACCGTGCAGTAAAAAAAATAAAAAAAAGAACAAAGAACAAAAAGATGAAACAAAACTCAAAAGCTCGAACCACGCCAGAGACAGAAAGTCCACATAACATTTGAAACAAGAATTCAGCAAAGGCAAAGACAACAATTACATACCAAATAAAAACAAGTGGGAAGCGTTGGAAAAGGATTGTGAGCAAGCCAAATCCGAAACTCAGGAGGAGAAAGAACGTAGGAACGAACTAGAACGAAGAGTGGGAGAAATTTTGGGGAAACTTCCAAGCACTGTGCAAGGAAACGATCTCCCAGCTGCAGAAAAGATCAACCAGATTGCGTAGGAAATTGATCGATATCATAAGGAGATCGAGGGTCTACGAGAATATCTCACACCAACAACTCCACCGGAAATAAAGGAGAAAAGGAAGCAGGAAGCAACGACGCAACTGCAGGAGATAGAGCAATAGGTTAGCACAACAACAAAATTATTCGATAAAGCAACACAACTTTGGACAAGACTGGAGGAGTATCCGCAGGTCCAACGCCGAGACAAGGAAGAGGAAAGGATCAATGCAGTGATCCAAGAACTCAAACAGAGGCAAAATACCATATCAATCCTAGAACGTGTCAAGGGGACGCAAGAGCTAAATAATATGCAGGCAGAACTTATCATAGTGAAAATGCACAAACATGAGCGTTAGGCTCAGATAGAACCACTGCAGGAACGGGTAGCAGAAGTACTCTCACAGGCAGAAGGAGCTAGAACACATATAGAAATGACACAGGAAGAATGTGAAGGATTACTGAGCGACGAAGTGGTAGTTCAAGTAGTGGATACCATTAAGGAGAAGACCGCGCAGGCACTGACAAAAGAAGCAGAGCTAAAGGAAAAGTTCCAGATGATCATCGAGGAGATCGAGGCAGCTCAAAAAGATTAGGTGACTCGGGACGAGTCACATGTCAATGTTGGGGGCCTGTTGGCACTAGGCCGAAGTGGAAAGAGGGAAGATCGTGGGAAATAAAGCGTACATACATGGAAGTAACAACTGGAGAAAGAACAACACGCGCGCATGCAAGAAAGCGTGCACAAGGAAAGCGACAGTTGGAGGAAGAACAACACGCATGCATGGGAGGAAGACCTAACGTCGATAGGGTTAGGGTTTTTGTAATGCTTGGTAAATGAATGAAGAGACTGAAGTGTATAAATATATATATGTAGGTATCATGTAGAGGTTCGACTATTTTGTGTTGAAAATTTGTGTATTATCTTGGGGTGTTAGTATTGTTATCCCATCTTTTACTGTAGTTACGCATGAGCGGATGCGTTATGCGATATTGACTATTATGTACCATTTTTGTAAGTTTTTGAGCTAGCAAGGAGGAGAGAAGGTAGATCTGAGGATTAGTTCCTGGTTGTAGAGCCTAGTGCGATCTAGTTCGCCTCGTATAGATCTTACCCATAAGAGGGGAATTGTAAGTGCGGCGCCGGAAATGCAGAACTACCATAATAAAAGAGCCAAGAGCCAAACCATTGTGGACGTAGCCCAGGAGGGGGTGAACCACGATAATAACTATGTAATGTGATGAATGTATGCATCTCTTTACTTTCTTTTAGCAGGTTATTGTTATGCTTAATAAATGAGTTCATATATTGTTATGGAACAAGAATATGTCGCTTAGGAAGTAAACTGTGTAATGGGAATGTGTACCCGCAAGGAATAGGTAGATTACCCTCATAGTTCGCAGTGCATGGATCTGGTTAATAAACCCCTATCTCATACTCAATCCTAGGCTGCAAACAACCGAGTCTTACAACCACCCATTTAAAGCTATCTTAGGTGAGACTGCGCAGTGCATTCTGTGTACTGTGTTGCCTTCTAGGTTACCAGAAGGGCCGATAGTTTTAGAGGCTTTGTTGGAAACCTGAATGACATGAACCCTGGGTCAATAACTCAGAGAGAAGAAGAGAGAAGTTGAGACCAACAAATAGCATAATAAAAAACATCACAAGAGAGTGTAACCAAGAGAGATGAAGAGAATTTCCCAAGTAGGACGCAAATTTCATCCAAGTATCCTCTCACAAGAGGGAGAGTTATGATAAAAATGAGATACAAATGATCTCTATTTATACAAAATGTCCTAAACATAGTTTTTCCACATAAATTAGGGTAAACCACAAAAAAAGGGGACAACAAACCTTATTTTTCCCCTTTACATAAAATAATACTTTTTAATTCACAATTTGCACATAACGTAAACCCTAAAGTAAGACGCCACCCTTCTAGGGTGACGTTTTGACACTTTTGCAAGTGATTGAAGTAGGAAATGGGTGAGTTGGGCCTCCAAAGGCCAAGTGTCTTTGATCCAAGCCTCTCCTCCACAATCCATGGATTCCTTCCTTCAAAATGTGCCAAGTGTCCTCAATCACCACCAAACCCTAGCCCTGATGTGACATCAAGTCCTCAAAGGTGATGTTTTGGCCCCCTTAGGAAAATCATTTGGGTTGTAGGGGATAGGTTAGGTATTCCATGATGTCTTCTAAGCCTACAAAGGGATGTCTTAATCATCCGTCATGTGGGCCTTGGTATGCAACCCATGGACTTCAAGCCCCATGGAAACCCAATCTAGGCTTGCTCCTCCAAAATTGTCCACCAGTTGGGTCCTGCAAAGACAAATGGATATGCCCTCCAAGGATCTCAATTCAAATGCATCATGATGAGTAAATCAAATCAATAAAAGAGCCATCTAAGCATGTACATCCAAACCACCTCATTGAAATAAACCAATGCTCAAAGATCCTATGTGATTTTCCAACTTTAGGTATGGGAGTGTTGACAAAATGACCTATTGGGTGAATCATACCTCAAGTTTAGGGGTATTTACTAAGGAGACCTCCTTCCAAGTCATGTGGATGAGGTTTCATGGATGGGGGGAAGAATTTTGGGTATGGGTTTCATGACATATAAGGGGCTATAGTGTCTCATTTATGGGTGTCTTTGTAGAGGGTGTGTTGCACCTTCGTTTTCAATGAAACCTTTTTCCAAGCCCATTTATTGCCTTTTATTCTTTTAGGATGTTTCCAGGTTGAAGCCAAGGTGGGGATTATACCTAAGCATGAAAAAATATGCCACCTCTACTCTACCCTAGTCACATCACGCTTCCCCAAGTTGAAAACATGTTTGGGGCTTCTACCTAAGCAATAAAAATAGTGCCCACACATGCTCCACCCTAGTTGGCATTTTGTTATATTTATTTTTCATGGGTCCCATTAGTTTCTTATGAGATAAATTTCATTGTCTTCGGGATCCCTGCCCGAGAATATAGAAAGTTAATGATTGGATTTTATCTTTTTCTAGCTACAAGTCTCTGAGCCTTCAACCCCTTCTTCCCATGAAATGAGGAGCAACCCCTTCTTGGGTCAGTACACTCGAAAAGCCCAAAAGGTGGGGAGATGAGTGGATGAAGTGTGGAAAGTGACAAGTATGGTCAGGAATGTCATGATGAATCGTCAAGAGGACCTCCCATTATCATACCTATCCGTAAGGATGACCCACTTACTAGGGCGTAATGTCAACCACCAAAGTGAAACATGGCAAAGAGCATAATGTACACGCAAACATTACATAATCAAAAGTAGTAATAGATCAACAAACTCAAATGCCTCAAATATTGAAATGACAGTCACCATAATACCTGACTTATACCTCATGGAGAAAGACCCAATGTCTTCCAGAGGCTAGTTGATGTGGTGGATACCATCATTAAGAACCTGAAGCTGTGGTGGTGATTGTTGATGATTACAATTGCGTGAGACATCCTCTAGAATACATACTGAGTGATTTGGCCTAAGAGAAATCCCATGAGTTGAGTGTGTGGTGCCTCTCTAAGATAGAGAAGGAGCGTTGTGTGCCCCTGTGTGGGGTGAGGAAGCCCATGAGATGGGTGTGCCCATGAGTTGGGTGTGTGGTTCCTCTCTGAGATGGAGATGAAATGTTGTGTGCCCTTGTGTGGGGAATCCCATGAGTTGGGTGTGTCTTTATCTATGATACATAGATGAAACATGTATTGATCTCCTTTGTGCAGAGATTTGAGATGATGTGATACTCCAGATGATTCTCTTGTGAGACACAATGAGAAAGAGATTTGTTGAGTTGGATGTGCTTGTGGCTGAGAATAGGTGAACGTGATCCTAATGGTTGAGCACTAGTGAGTGTGATTCTCCTGTGAGAAGCAGTGAGAAAGAGATCTGTTGATTTGGACATGCATGTGGTTGAGCACATGTGAACGTGATCCTAGTGGCTGAGCACTAGTGAGTGTGATTCTCCTATGAGACGTAGTGAGATAGAGATGTGGACATCCCTGTGGATGAGCACAAATGGATGTGCCCCTAGTGGGTGTGTGATATCCCTTGCTATATTGTACAAGAGTAAGACTTACTTGTAACCCTATTTGTGATGTAAAGGATACAGATTGGCCCTACCATAAAGTGAAAGATAATTAATATGGTATTTATTAATTATATTGTGATTTATTGAGGTCGGCCTTGTTGTTCCAATAGAAACCATTGTTGATAAACTCAGTCTAATATAAATAAAGGTAAATTCCCCATTGAGGAATCATAACAAAAGTGTGAATTTGGAAATTTTAGCAAGTACTTGTTCTTGGGAAAAGTGTGCACCTCTCTTGGGCGCTAGTCTTCTAGGGTTTGTGAGAACCATTTTGTGTTCTAGGTTTATGGTGTGGGAGGTATTTCTCTTGAATAATATAGCAAAGGATTGGTTGGGTTTTATTCCCTTGTTGAGAAGGGTTTCCCAGGATACTTCTTGTGTACTTGTGCATGGTGTTTCTTCTTGTGATCTTGGTTACTGCAACAAATTGTTTATGGTGTAACTACAATTCTCTATGGTTCAAGTAAAATGCTAAAATTGGAATGAAATTCATTCTTGAACCAAGCATAGTGAAAATTCAACATGGTATCAGGGCATAGGTCTTGAAGAACCCATTGCACAAACAAATTCCAGTCATCCTCTTATTTCTGCAAAACCGTACAACCCTCCTAGGATTTCCAGAATTCTGCACGGCCTATCTTTCTGAGGTGTTTCAACACTTTTTACTTGGATACTAGGGATTAAAAGTGCATAGGAGTGTATGACCTCCTTCAGTGAACCTCCAACAAGCTTCAGATTTCATTTTCGAGCATTTTGACTTTTTGACCCTAGGGTTTCTAAGGTTTTGCTAATTTCTACAGAAATTTCAGAATTAGGGTTTCTACAACTCATTGAAGGAGATCTTCATCTCATCAGTGTTCTCCTATATTTCAAAGGCTTATTGTTGGCATTCATAAGCCCAACAAAACATAAAAGTGCTATCCTATCATAACTGTTATGTTTTCTAGCCCAGTTGACAAGGGTTTGTGAAGAATTTGAAATTATGGTGACACCATGGCTGCCTTCTTCATGTAGATGTCAGGGGACAAAGATCAGCCAAGTTCCATTGGAGAAATCATATCAGCACCCTCAGGTATTCACTTGTATTTATTATTTGTATCATTGTCATGAGGGTAATTGCAGGAGGAAGAAACCTTTGTTGAAGTCATGGATCCAGAGGGATCTCAGTGCATTCAGAGGAACAACACACTGGAAGTGAAGACTCCAGATTTGATTGTTTTAACTATCATGCCTCTAACCTACATTTATAAATTTTTCTACATTACAAGTAGGTGTTGTATCTATGACAACAATCCTTAAATTATTTTGATTCTAGAGATGTACACATTATTCTCCTTTATGAGATATTATTGTTTTGTTTCCTTTTGTTTGTTTTCTTGTTCCAGGCAGGTTAACAACAAAGGAAGATGGTTATACTTAGGACTTCATAGTGAGTCAAAAATATTTGAGGAGGAGGAAGAACATAACCATCATTGAGGAAATAAAAGCAATAATGCATGATTAGAATATTTCTATGATCTTGTGGGTAGAAGCATGCATGACACAATATATGTTCAGAATATGAGTCCTCAACATATTTTGAAGAACATAACTCCCGAAGAAGCCTTCACCGGAGTGAAGCCTGAGATTGAACACTTCAGGATATTTGGGTGCCCAGTGTATTTTCATGTACCCAAAGAGAAGAGGTCCAAGCTATACCCTTTAGGGAGAAAGGATACATTTATGAGCTAACAATGAATCTTCTAAGACATAGCAGATCTACGTCCCTAGTCAGAGACAGATTGAGATAAGAAAGAGATGTTGTCCCTGGAGAAGAGATGGCCTTTCAAAGGTCCAGAGAATCTCAGATGGAGATTGACAGTGAGACAATAACTTCTCCCCCTTCAACAGTTCAGAGGGAGACATAAATTATTCCAGTTGATCCAGTCATTCCAGCTGATCCATTTGCTCCAGTTGATGTGCCCAAAGATATTGCAGTAGGGCATAAAAGGCCTTCTTTGTCTCGACAAACTCTGCAAGAGGTAGAGGAGCATACAAGCCCCTCAAGGAACAACCCGAGAGAGAAAATATATTTCCGAGCTACTCTTCGTCCATGAGCCACATCATTGATTCTAAGCCTTCTTGTCATAGAGAAGCGAAAGGTGAACAGGTATGGAAAATTTCCATGATAGAAGATTACCAATATATCTTAAATAATGATATATGAGAGATCAGAAGGGAAGTTTGCGGTGAATTCCAAGTGGATCTATAAGATCAAGCATGCAACTGATGGAAGTGTCGAGAAATACAAAGTGATATTTGTAGCCAGAGGATTCCCACAAACAGAGAGAGTTGTCTATGATGAGACATTTGATCCAATAGCCTAATACACTTCCATCCATACTATCATCCATGAGTTGGAAACTACATCAGATGGATGTAAAGACAACCTTTCTCAATGGTAAGATTGAGGAATAAGTTTACATCAAGCAGCCATAAGGATTCATGATATACGGCGAGAGATCTCACATGTACAGGTTGAAGAAATCCCTGTATGGACTAAAACAGACACCTCGTGCTTGGTACGAGAAGATGGATGGATTCTTGATGAGTTTGGGATTCAACAAAAGTGTTTTTTATCCAAGCCTATATTATTACATTGTTGGTGATGAGAGCCTGATTTTGGTGACTTATTTAGAAAGCCTTTTTGTTGGATACAAGTAAGCTTTGACTTATGATTTCGAGATGAAGGATCTAGGTATGATGCACTACTTCTTGGGACAAGAAGTATGACAGAGGACCGATGAGATTTTTCTGAGTCAAGGAAAATATACAGTGGGGACATTAAAGAAGTTCAGTATGACAGAATGAAAATCCATACCTACACCGATGGTGATGGATTTGAAGAAAATGAATGATGATGATTCAGACGAGATTGATCCACACCTGATTGGATCACTGTTGTATCTGGTTAACACCAGACCCGATTTATGCTATGCAGTGAATGTACATTAGTCAATTCATGAGTCAGTCGAGACAGACTCACTAGATAGTAGTGAAACATGTATTGAGATATCTATGAGGCACAATTGGATATGGCCTGAGATATGCCTCCAGTGTAGACTTGAGTTTGCAGGGATATGTCGATTGGGTAGGAAGCATAGTGGACTGGAAGAGCACATCCAATTATTGTTTTACCTTGGGGTCTGCCATGGTTTCTTGGTTCAACAAGAAACAAAGCTCAGTGGCCTTGAGAACTGCATAAGCAGAGTATATAGCATTGAGTGTGGAAGTCCGCGAAGCAATCTGGCTTTGCAAGATTCTGACAGATTTATTTGATCATGAGATGGATCCTATTATTATTCATTGTGATAACCAGAGCTGTGTGAAGCTCTCCGAGAACCCTTTGTTTCATGATAGATCGAAACACATTGAGATAAAATATCATTATATCAGAGACATGTTGTAGAGGAAAGTAGTACACGTGCAGTACCTTCCTACACATGAGAATATTGAAGATATCTTCACCAAACTACTTGCCAATATGAAGTTTGAGTACTTCTGTGAGAAACTGGCTTGGTGGAAAATACCTCCCTAGCTGAGAGGGAGTGTTGATGACTACAACCAAGATGAAGTTCGAGTACTTCCGTGCAAGACTTGGCCTAATGGAGAATGCCTCCATAGCTGAGAGGGAGTGTTGATGATTACAACTGTGTGAGTCGGCTTGAGAGAAATCCCATGAGTTGGGTGTTCCCATGAGTTGGGTGTTCCCATGAGTTACGTGTGTGGTTCCTCTCTGAGACGGAGAAGGAACGTTGTGTGCCCCTATGTGGGGTGAGGAAGCCCATGAGTTGGGTCTACCCATGAGTTGGGTATGTGTTTCCTCTCTAAGACAGAGATGGAAAGATGTGTGCCCCTGTGTGGGGAAGCCCATGATTTGGGTGTGTCGTTATCTCTGAGACAGAGATGAAACAATGTATTGATCTCCTTTGTGCAAAGATTTGAGATGATGTGATACTCCAGATGATTCTCCTATGAGACGCAGTGAAAAATAGATATGTTGAGTTGGATGTGCCTATGGCTGAGCACAGGTGAACATGATCCTAGTGGTTGAGCACTAGTGAGTGTTATTCTCCTGTGATACGTAGTGAGAAAGAGATATGTTGAGTTGGGCATGCCTGTGGCTGAGCGTAGGTGAATGTGATCCTAGTGGTTGAGCACTAGTGAGTGTGATTCTCCTGTAAGACGCAATGAGATAGAGATGTGGTCATCCATGTGGCTGAGCACAGATGGATGTGCCCCTAGTGGCTGAGCATTAGTGGGTTTCTGAGATCCCTTGCTATATTGTACAAGAGTAATACTTACATGTAACCCTATTTGTGATGTAAAGGGTACAGGTCGACCACACCATAAAGTGAAAGATAATTAATGTAAAAGATAATTAATATGATAATTATTAATTATATTGTGACTTATTTAGTTCGGCCCTATTGTGCCAATAGACACCACTGTTGATAAACCCAGTCTAATATAAATAAAGGTAAATTCCCCATTGAGGAATCATAACACAAGTGTGAATTTGGAAATTTCATCAAGTACTTGTTCTTGGGAAAAGTGTGCACTTCTCTTGGGTTCTAGTCTTCTAGGGTTTGTGAGTAGCGTTTTGTGTGCTAGGTTTATATTGTGGGAGGTCTTTCTCTTGAAGAATATAGAAAAGGATTGGTTGGGTTTTCTTCCCTTGTTGAGAAGGGTTTCCTAGGATACTTCTTGTGTACTTGTGCATGGTGTTTCTTCTTGTGATATTGGTTACTGCAACAAATTGTTTATGGTGTAACTGCAATTGTCTATGGTTCAAGTAAAATGATAAAATTGGAATGAACTTCATGCTTGAACCTAGCTTAATGAAAAATCAATAGTGAGGTGGGTCTTTTTCTATGCAAGTGGACATTGTTGGTCAAGCTATCTCTCACTACTCCATGTCTGTAACCTGAGGACCTCGAGACATTATCTCCTTAGTTTTCCCTAGGAGTTGGCGATAACACACTCAACATGGTATCACACTCATACATACAAATATGGCTGACTTATAATGCGATGTGGGTTCGTGTCCCACTGTGTGTGCCCTCAAAAGTATTGAGTGGTGTGGTTTTGGGCTACTCCAAATGTTGTTCATGGTTTGAGATGAATGTATCATTTTCATAAACGTGTAGCTTTGCACTTATGAGAGAGTTAGTTCCAACATCAAGCGTACTCGATGTGGTGTTGGATTTTCTCCTTTTCTACCAGTAACATGCAATATTCAGTTTTAAAATGATCTTATTCCTCCAAGAAAACAATTTTATAAATATATTATTAAATTATAATGAGAGTACCCTTGATCTTATGTTCATTGTAAGAAAACCTCTTTATCTTGTTGTTGGTATGCGATCTTGAAGGTGGCAGTGGGCTCAAGCAAAACCATAACTACTCAAGTAAGAAATGAAAGGATTTGTAAATAAGATAAGAGGCAAGGCGATTGGCATAATCCCCATGAGAGATTTGAATTGCGCTATGTCCACTGCAAATAAAAAGGACATGAAGCAAATGCATGCACAATGAATATCAATGAAAGGTAAAGAACTTGTTCATTATGTTGTTTCCCATTGCAATATAGGAGTAACTGAAGATCTGCTTAATACTTCATTTTCTTCTTGGTGATATGCATGGCTTCCTGACATAGGTGCAACCTCCCATATGACATTTCGAAGAGATTTCTTTGAAGAATTTGATGACAATGTAGATGACATAGTGTACTTTGCAGATAGATCAAGTCTTAAACCTTCTGGAATGGACACCATCAGGCTTAAGTTGCTTGGACTCCCAACTTTTCTTCTACATAATATACTCTATCTTCCTAAGCTGCAAAGAAACTTGTTGTCCCTTGTGAACTTCAGACAACATGGACACTTTGTTCATATGTTCGGTGGAAAAATTGAAATAAGGAAGGATTCTGACAACGTGGTTGTCATGACTGAAATGGAAGATGGAAAATTGTTGAAGTTGAAAGGGACAACTTCCCATACACACATTGTTGCATACATATCTCATCATGACTCATGTATAATTCCATCTAGTCTTTTTTGGCATGCTATATTTGGCCATATTAATCATGGAAGTCTTCGTTTGTTGAGAAAGAATGGTGTTTATGGTTTGCCTACTATTCCTAGTAAGTTGAAGCAATGCGATAATTGCATCCTTGGAAAACAAGCATATATCATGATGTGGCCCTATGCATACTCCTTCTGCAAATGGAAACAAATATATCATGACTTTTATTGATGATTACACTAGAATGTGTTGGGTTTACTTTCTAAAAGATAAATTATAAGCTTTTGAAACATTTAAAAATTTTCATGTATGGACTCAAAATGAAGTTAAGTCTCGTATTGAATCTCTTCACACTAATAATGGAAGATAATATACATCTAATGAATTTGAAATCTACCTTCACCAACATGGGATCAAACATCAAACCACATTTCCATACAATCCCCAACAAAATGATGTAGTTGAACGAACAAACACGACACTTCTAAATATGGTTTGTTCCATGATGTTTTTCAAGAATGTTAAATTGGTGTTTTGGGATGATGCATTTCTATGTGCAGTTTATGTCAAAAATAGGTGTCTATCTCATGCTCTTAAAAACAAGACTCCTTATGAAAATTGGTATGGCCACATTCGTTCGGAGAGACATCTCAAGGTCTTTGGTTCCACATTCTATGCCTTGGATTCTAAGGAGCAAATAAGCAAGCTTGATGCAAGGAGTCAGAAGTGTGTCTTCTTGGGGTACTCAAATACCACCAAGGGGTATCATCTTTATGATGAGACAAATAATAAATTCATCCTTTCCATAGATGTAATCTTTCTTGAATCCTCCAAGAAAGACAAATATGTTGAGAGGAAACTTGATCATATGGACAGATCCACTCATTTAAAGAGATATCATGAATTTGATGATGAGATTCCATGTATTGAAGGGGGGATCCATATCTTGGGTCAATATTTGGAATATCATTTTGAAGAACCATCTTCCCCTCATGAAGATTTTCCTTCCACTTCATCGAAAACTGAGGTTCAGTTGGATGATGTGATCAAGAGGATTGAAAAGCTGAGGCTTGATGAGAACTCATCACCATCTCAGTCAATTGAGAAACCTTGACCATCTCAGAAAGGTCCACCAAAATGACTCACAAAAACACTTGAAAGCATTCATCCTGATGAGGTCAGGAAGACAAGAACCAAATTGTCCCCAAAACAAAATGGAGGTAATGTAGATAATTCAAACTCAGGTGATGTAGATGACATGGATGTTTCATATGATTGTGAATTGAATTTATCTACTAAAATTGAACCGACTTATTTTGAAGAAGCCACTTCTCATTATGAATGGAAAGAATCCATGCAGAAGGAATATGATGCTCTCATCAAGAATGGGACATGGAAGTTGGTGGACCCTCCATTTGGAACCAAACCAATCTGCTGCAAGTGGGTATTCAAGAACAAGTACAGATCAGGTGGCTCACTTGAAAAGCACAAAGAAAGGCTCATGGCTAAAGGTTTTGGAACAAAAAGAAGGTGTTGATTATGAGGAAAAGTTCCCCCCACAACAAAATGGGCTACCATCCGCACTCTATTTTCCATGGAAGCACAAAATGGATGGAAAATTCATCAAATTATTGTGAATATTGTTTTCTTGAATGGAGACTTAAAAGAGAATGTGCCCATGTCTCAACCAAAAGGATTTTTTTGTGAAGGGATGAGAACATAAGGTATGAAAACTCATCAAATCCTTATATGGATTGAAACAAGCACCACGATAATGGTATGAAAAGTTAACTAAGTAGCTTCTAAAATTGAATTTCAAGCATTTCAATCTTGATGATGCAACTTTGTTTGTCAAGAAAGTTGGAAAAATTGTTGTATATATTGTCATATATGTAGATGATCTATTAATAACAGGGAAAAATGAGAGTTACATTACATCCATAAAGAAAGAGTTGAAGAAAGGCTTCGAGATGACAGATTTGGGACATCTTCATTATTATTTGGGCATTGAAGTGATTCAAAATACAAGGTACATATTCATCTCCTAGAAGAAGTACATTAGAGAAATGTTGAACAAGTTTGGCATGGTTGAGTGCAATCCTATTTCTACTCCAATGGTACAGAATTTGAAACTCACATCAAAAGAAGGGAATGAATTTGAGGATGCAACCAAGTATAGACATCTTGTGGGAAGTCTTATCTATCTTACTACCGCCATACTAGGAATTCCATTTTTTGTTGGGATTATTTTCAGGTTCATGCAAAAGCCTTGTGAAGGACATTTGTTTGCTACAAAAAGAGTTATAAAATAATTGAAAGGAACTCAAGACTTTGGACTCAAGTACTCTAAGGTAGATGACTTCAACCTAATCAGATATTCAGATTCAAAATTAGTTGGGTATAAAGAAACTAGAGTATCAACTTCAAGCTATCTCAGGAGTCTTGGATTAACAGTTGTCTCCTAGAGATCACACAAATAATAAGTTCCAACAAATTCCACAACAAAGGAGGAATATGTGGTAGTTGCAGCAGCGACAAAGGATCTTGTGTGGCTGAGGAAAATACTTGAATATTTGCAAGAGAAACAAGTAAATTCTACTCCTCTTCTAGTTGACAATACTTCTGCAATCAAGATGGCCAAGAATCCCAGATTCCATGATCGAACCAAGCACATTAACACAAAGTATCACCTGATTCGATATCATGTAGAGGCCAAGACAATACACTTGCGACATTTTTCCACAAATGAGAAAATTGCAGACATCTTCACCAAAGCGCTTGGAAGAGAAAATTTTGAGAAGTTCAGAATGATGCTTGGACTCACACACACCCCTTTGGATTAAGAGGGGAAATGTTGGACATGTAATCCTTGGGATTGTGTTATTGTAATAGTAATGTACATATGAAGAGTCATAGGTGATAGGGTCACTCGTTAGGGAAGACCAACAATCACATTTTCATGTATTTTTTGAGTTACATGCTAATGTAATGATCATCAAATGTGGAGTTATCTTTTCTGCCAATTCCTTATCTGGAAAGGGGCATCGATTAATGAATAAAATTCTCTGGCATAGTCTTCACAAATTTTCTCTAATTGTTGCAGTGACTAGAATAGTGCATTTAATGCATGCACACAATAACATTAGTATTCTAATAAGTCCATAGATCATTGGATGAAGCTTAAAAGCAATGTGCTTGAATGTAGATGCAGTTGGGAAAAAATTTCATCGATGAAGCACTAGGCCATGATTTTGTCTATGTTGTATAATGATGACAATTTTCATTTGGGCTCTTAGTACAAGACCATGAAGTTTTAGAGAATATCAGATGCCATGTGCATTCAAAGGATCAAAGCAACACGAGAAGGATTGAACCCAATACACTAGGGGTTTGTCTGTTACAAGTTTCAAAAGAGAGACTTCCAAATTCCAACAAAAGGATAAGAAAGATATACAACATGTGAATGATAAGTGGCATGGATAACTAACCGATGATAGGGAACTAGTGGCTAAATGATATGAAGGATGGATGACCAATATGGTTTGGATCTTCATTTACTCAAAGAAACTCATAATAAAAATGCTTATCAATGTAATTATTTTCAATTCACAGGCATGTTTTAATTATTTCATATTGGGTTGAGGCTTTCAAAATAACTTTTAAATCAATGATTCTCTAGTGCCCTACCTTCCATCTATTTGACTTCTTTGTTGATTTTTATTCATTTATTTTTTTCATATAAATTGTTTTTGTCTTCTAAAATTTGTGTGTCCTTTGCAGTAAGCTTCATAGGATACTTCAATATTTTTTCCAATATGAGTTCATCTTGAGGTTGTCATGTTACTAATCTCCAAAAAAAAATTCATCAACATTTATTCTTTAAATAGAGAAATATTAATAAAAGAGATTTCCAACTACCTTCTACATTAATTAGATGCCCTTTTCGATGTTCTTCAATGACTTTAAAATGTTCCTCATATTATGTTCACCGATATTCATTGTTTTCTTTTTATATTTCTTGAGTAATTGAGTATTTTCAGGGGTTAGTTTGATATTCATTATAGTCGATACTCTTTTGAGTATTCTTCAATGTCTCTAAATTGTTCCTCTTGTTCTATTGATTGAGATCCAATAGTTTTTTTCTTATATATATTTTTATTTTTATTTTTAGTATTTTTAAGTGTTGTCATGATATTATTTATAATAGGTTTGTTTGAATTTCTCATCCTTTGCAATAAACCTTGATGGTGTTTTCATGCTTAGCCTCTTTCCTTTTTCGATGATATTTTTATCCTTTGTATGTTTCCTTTTCCATCATTTGTTAGTCTTCTTGATCTTCTTTAATGGGCCAAGGGATTTTTCGGTTCTTTCTACAACACTTTTTGGCTTTTTGTTTGAGGTGGGTTGTAGTTTCATTTATGGAAATCATTAAGTGGTTTTCAGGTAACATTTTTTAATTTTATCATGGCTTCATGTAATTATTTTCAAAACGAGCATATTTTTTGGGGGTGTTAATGAATTAAATCTATTCTTTTGGTCTATGGATGGTGATAGAATCTAGGTAAATAGGATCAACATCTGATTTCAAATAACATTATGATTAATTGAAGGATGAGTGACTTTGTAATCTCAAATTCATCAAAAGTTCTTTTACTTAGGTGATGATGTCATTCATCCAATCAAATTAATTGGAGGATGGGTGACTTCATCATCTCAAATTCATCAGAAGTTGTTTAACTTAGGTGATAATGTCATTCATCTAATTGAAACTGATGAACTCTCGACTCAAAACAAATTTAGTTAATGAAACATTTTATTAGAATGTCAATGAATAATTTGATGTTAAATCACTTAATGTCGTAAAATAACTAAAAGGAAAATTGCTAAAGATTACATATTGGATATTTCTAATATATATTTTATATTGAGTAGATGAAAGATGAAATTCAATCTCTCTAACCAACTTATAAGCTAATCCTTCTAAGAAATTGGACAAGGAAACAAGATCGCGCAAGGGTGGCAACAACAATGGGATCCGTGCATATGTGTGTTTTATATTCACTTTATATTGAATCATGGACACCCCTAGCAAAACCGAACTCACTAATCTACCATTCCTTAAGAGGTGTTGTGATGGCAACATCACTTTGAGCATTGCTAACATTAAACATCACCTTTGTGAGAGAAATAAACATATCTTCAAAAACATAAGCATGCAACTTGTCAAGGAAGAAATTAGAGCTACACAAAAATCAATAAATTTCTTCTCTAAAATGTTGTTTATGTTCAACATAAAGCTTGTGAACTTAGTAAGGGAAAAGATATTTGGGTGATAATTGAGTATGCAACAACTTTACATATGGAAAAATCAATTGCGGAAACCACGAGAAAATATAACAATAAACTCAATGTGCAGGTAAAGAGGCAACACACAAGAGATAACAACGACAAAGAATGGATAAATGTGGTGCATCTATCAAAACTAGAATTGGATATGTTTATCGAAGTGTTCTAGAATATGGTATGAATTTCATTGTTTCTCCAAGAAAGATTTTGGTTGAAGGCTTAATCTATGAAATTGAAAACTCAATTAGGAATTTGTCAGAAGACATGACAAAATAAATTAGGCAATAGTGTGTGAGGACAATCAAAAGAGATAAGCCTCCGAGAAGAAACATAAACAAGGATGAAACATTGGCACTAAAACATTTGAGAATGAATAAGGACATTAGGGTGCTTAAGGAATAGAAGGGAAATGCTACTATAGTTATGAATGTCACTATGAATCTTGAGGAATATGACATGAAAATGATGGAACATTTAAAAAGAAATGGCTATGTAGAGTTGGATATCGATCCAACTAAGAAAATCTTGAAAGATGTGACATTGGCAATCAAGAATTCAACTCTAGATCAAGATACAAACAAAAAGATCTCACCAAAAGACTCCATTGTACATTGTATTTATGGATTGCTAAAAATTCACAAAGCATATGCCTCCCTTAGGTGTCATGCTCATATTCACTAGATCTAGACAGACTTTTTCTTGATCTCCACGAGATTCAAGATCGTGCTAGCTCCAACTATGGTGTAGCTCATTTTCATCCCTGCTCCTCAGATGACATATGCACTATGGTATGGTATGGTTCTTAGTTACTTCATTTGACATTCCATGTATCAATACTTGTTTGGAAATGATGATATAACTTCTTAGGTCGTCGTAAAATGGTTTCCACCTAACGACTATCTATTGGAATTTCATAACATTACATGGTTTAATTACTAGCCTCATATTACCTTGTGGAACTTGTTTTATGTTAGAAGTGTATCACTCTTGGGTTAAATTGTACCATTGGGTGCCTCGGCTAGATAGTGTTATCCATATCCCAACCATGCTAACCACTTTTCACCTCATTGTATCATTCATTCCATCCACATAAAAAATATCATCCTAGTCATGTATGATTTCTCAAAGCTCAAAAGAAAAGATCATAATTAAAGCTTGAATTAATAAATGCACTAAGCCTAAGAGGTGAAAAGCCAAAGTTAAAAGCCAAATATTAATCTTGAACAATGCCCCTAGTCCCTGGTTTGTCTATGAATATCTAAATAAAAGGGACTTGTTCGATAAACCGAATATCTAAAGAAAAAGTTTTAAAGGCATAGTAAGAAATAGTGTTGAGGATGGTAATTCATTTCTAAGCTCCCTATAGAATGCTATTATACAACAAAAAATCCTAGCCAAATGAATCCAGATGAATAAATAAATGAATAACAATATGTGTGCATGTCTAAGACTTTGAGGGTCATCACACAAATCCATTCCCCCTTCCCTTTCATCATTATTACTCATTATTGCCTATGTTCCACCTAGATACTTAGAAAATATGGGTTTTCTTAAGATTTGATGCATGTATAAGGGTTGATAATGTTCCCATTGTTAAGACTTAGGAAAGTATTAAAAATAACCCCCTTTGTTATGTTTTTCTAAGAGATTGTCATGAGGTGCCATCAATTAATGGATTGCTAAGAGGCTAGACCCATCACCTCAAGAAGATATTGGGATACATGTACCATGCCTAAAAATTTGACATTGCCTTGAAATATGTGCACTGCATCGAGATACATGTCACTCCATTAGGATCTGTGACAGTGCATCGGGCCATGACAAGGACACCACGCCATCAGACATGCCACGTGGACCATTTTGTACACATGTTCATTGCTTAGTTGGACATTTCATTGCACTCTCATGTGTTATTTTCTCCCTTTGTATCACACATGAGGGTAGTTAATGCATTGGAGAGAGAATTTTCACATCACAAAGGTGATTACACATTGTGACTTGGACCCCTTGGTGACGTGGCATCCTTATTGGAACATTCTTTGAGGTGTGCTAACCTTTTTGAGCCCACATGTGCCCCTTGAGAGGGTTTATTTTCTTGGAATATTCACACATTGGAGAGGACATCATCGTTTTCTAGGATGTTTCACCACTTTTGGACCATTCCTTGGATGGAGGAGGTAGCTATGTGGATGTTCGACCATTTGACTTGGTTGGACCATATCCTTGGAAATTTACCTTTCTTGAGGGACAAACCTCTCTTGTATTCCTCCTTGTACAACACATGTGGCTTCTACATTGTACTATGACCTCTTCTAGAGGGACATCTCACTTATTGAGCATTTTATTATTTTGTATTGTGCCCAGGGTTTTACTAGGCTAGTGGTTTTG
Organism: Picea engelmannii; assembly: GCA_009831015.1. NCBI lineage: Eukaryota > Viridiplantae > Streptophyta > Pinopsida > Pinales > Pinaceae > Picea > Picea engelmannii. Next base: position 204,989 of record ML801785.1, read on the forward strand.
GAGCTAGCACATGGTTTCATATTATATTTGAGGAGGATTCTCACCTATAAAAGGAGGAGTCTTCCTCCATTTCAAATCGTTAGAGATCAATGAGAAGATTGTCTAAAGATTTCTATTGAGTATCTACTTCTCTTCTTGTGATTTTCTAGTTATGTTTCAAGGGTAAGACAAACACTCTTATATTTTGCTTCAAAGAAAAATGTTACTACAAGGCCAAAGAAGTGTGCAATTCTCCACTTGGAAGGGTTTCTTCAAGGTAAGTTCTCTCACCTTCCCCTTTGATAATTAAAGTTATGTGTTCACGCATTAGGGTACAACATCTAGTGGCTCTCACCTTTTGTTTGGCTAGCCTTTAAGTTCACCTTGTTTAGTATCAGGAAAGGCTCCTTCATAGACCGGTCCTCCCTTGCAACCTAGAAGGGAACCTTATAGACCTAGGTAGCGCTTGAGGGGTAATCCTTAAGGTGTCTCTCAACACTAGTTATCAGAAATCGTGTACTTTACTTGGACATGAAGTGGTGGCTCTATATCCTTCTTTTAGGGACCTAACCTCCTTAACCCCTCATGTAGGTAGAATAATATTTTTTCCATGTAATAAAGGATTATATTAATAAGGCCTAGTAATAAGGAAGAATAAGTCAAATGTAAGAAGACCTAATAGAAGCTTTCGCTTTTAGAAATATCTTCCTCTAGATTATTATTTTGGTAGATGGATTTAGTATAAATAGGAGTCGAGGGAATGATAAGTTTTTGTCTTGAGAATTATTGTAATAGAATGTTTATTTGTTGGAGTTTTCCCCATCAAAGAGGCAAGTGAACATTGTTTCCTATCAATACAGGTATTATTTTAGTGTTGTGGTTTCACATATTGTGTTGTTCTATTGTTATTCTCTGCAGTATTTTTATTTTCTACTATTATAATAGATACGATACCTTACAAGTGGTATTAGAGCAATTTCCTTGGCAAGAAATTGTGGGTTAAAATTTTTCAGGATAGAGACTTATGTCAACGTCTTAAAACTACATTGATATGTCGTTCAACACATATCTGCAGTCAGGGAAGCATACACATAGGAAATACAAGAGGTACTTAAGCTCGCATTGTTGGACACCCTTGTAACCCATGTTGGTACCCCTTCAAGTGGTAGCACATCAGACATCACCTATATACGGATCAAACTAGGTATCCTGAAACCCTCCATAGATCAACCGATCGACCACCTAACTGCTATAGTGCCACCGAGAAAAACACTCAGGATATCTAGTACATGGGTAATCAGGTAGTACAACTAAGGGTACAGACTAGCCTCCTTAGTTGGTTTCCTGAGATATTGGGTCGAGTACTATTGTTCGACCCCACATGTATATTAGAGAGCTATAACACATAGAAAACCCTGGTTTGTAGAAACCCATAACATCCTAACCCTTAGGACGAAAACAAAACAAAAAAGGAACAAAGAAGATCTATTGTCGTGCAACCTTACCCCCTACATTTGGGTCTGGGGCTTGCTCGCACCCTTATTTGAGACCTATCCCATTGGATTTCTCTTTTCGTTCTGATTGTATTCATACCTATCATTCTTCATTTGTTTTCTATGTGTTCCTAACCCCCTTTCAAACCCCTTATTTGGTACCTACCCCATTGGATTCCCCTCTTCTCCTTGATCATTGTGATACCCTTCACCCGTAACTCATTTTCTATGTGGTCCCAACCACCTCTTTCATGTGCCCCCTTTCACCATGGCCCACACCTGTAACCAAGACCTTTAATCACGCCTCAATACCTTGTCATATGCTTCTTTGAGATACAACATGAAGTGCGGCAACTCAGTGCCAATGTTACCACCATCAATGCAAAAATGTATTCCACCATAGATGCAAAAATGGAAACCATGAAACATGACTTATCTACCCAACTTGAATCCATCATTGCCCAGCTTTGCACCAAGCTAAATATTCCTAGAGACCTTACCTCATCTAACCAACCTTTGCAACCCAACGATGAGACTTCCTCCAATTCCCAGAATTTTTTGTCCCATCACTTTCAGCGTGATCTACGCCTTCATAGAGTGGATGTGAACAAATTTGATGGCTCATATCCCATGGGTTGGGTCACCCAAATGGAACATTACTTCTCTTTCCATGGAATTACCGATGAGTCAGACAAAATCCATTATGGTTTCTCCATTTGGATCCTGAACGATGGAAATGGTGGAAATGGCATAAAAATGCATGCCAAGGGTATGTTCCTTGGACATAGTTTGTTGTAGAGATCTATGACCTCTTTGACACCGACACCCATTATTTAGGTTGTTTGACCGAGTTGAAACAAACTGGCCCAGTCGAAGAGTTTATAGTTTCCTTTGAGCAATTAGCTTTCAGAACAGAGGGCATGACACCTGATTTTTTTAAGGAATGCTTTATCAACGGCCTCACGAATGAAATATGTTCCCATGTCCTCATGGATCACCCCCAGACTTGGTTGGAAGCTACAAAATGGGCCAAGGAAGCACAAGAGGTTTTCTCCCACAAAACTCAAAAAAACACCCTTTATTCCTCGCCCCAAACCCCCCTTCCCGCCACTCCTACCACTCCCCTCAAGATCCATAAATTGAATCGCGTTGAAATGGTTGAACACCAACTTAAGGGTCTTTGTTATAATTGTGATGAAAAGTATTTTCTGGGCACAAGTGTAAGGAACATAATCTTTTTATGGATATGTCTGAGGATGTTTCTGAAGAAGAGGCAAATGTGTCTCATGTACCCGAGATACCCCCACCAGAGGATCTTCCTCCACCCTATGATCCACTGGAAGTTGAACCATTGATTTCTCTCAATGCACTCACAATTTTCTCTACTACCCAAACCCTCAAATTAATTGGCTACATTAAGAACCAGAAATTCATCATTTTAGTTGACAACGACGACACCCATAATTTTATTCATCGACGTATCGCCCAATAATTCAATTTCTTTATCTGTCTAGTTAATAATTTCCAAATCATGATTTCCAATGGGGGTTCCATGAAATGTGGAGGGAATTATAAAAATGTGTGCCTCCAAATTGGTCAATATCACCTGAAATATCATATGTTTTCTATTGACATGGGTGGTTGTGACATTGTACTTGGTGCATAATGGTGTCATCCATCCCAGTACTAGTCCCTATTCTTCTCAAGTTGTCATGGTACTCAAGAAAGAATATACTTGGCGCATGTGTCCCGATTTTAGATCTCTCAACAAAATCACCATCAAAGAAAAATTTCCCATTTCTGTCATTGATGACCTTTTGGATGAATTAAGTGGTTATCAATATTTTACCAAACTTGATCTCCTACTCTAGCTACCACCAAATTCGTATGAAAGAAGAAGACATTCCCAAGACTGCATCCATAACTCATGTTGGTCACTATGAGTTCTCAGTTATGCCATTTTGCCTCTGTAATGCTCCCTCCACTTTTAAAAGTCTCATGAATCATGTCTTCTATCCTTTCTTCCGTCATTTTGTCTTGGCTTTCTTTGATGATATTATCATCTATAGAAAAACTTGGCAAGCACATCTCGCCCATGTGGATCAATTCCTCCAACTACTGTCTCATAACAATTTTTTTCATAAGTAATCTAAATGTGCCTTTGGAGCCTCTAAAGTTGAGTTCATGGGACATAGTGTCGGAAAGGATGGTGTCCGGGTAGATACAAAGAAAATTGAAGCTATGCAGGGTTTCTCATGCCTGAAAACTCTTAAAAGTATATGTCACTTCTTGGGTTTGACGGGATATTATCGCAAGTTTGTTAAGAATTATGGAAAAATTGTAGCTCCTCTCAGAACACTCCTTAAAAACAATGCTTTCAGTTGGTCTCTAATAGTCGGCCATGCCTTCCAAGATTTGAAAGAATTTATGTGCACTACTCTTATTCTGGCTCTCCCTAACTTCAACAAGACCTTTGTATTGGAATGTAATGCCTCGGGGAAATGCATGGGGGATGTTCTCATGCAAGATGGTATACCTTTGGATTTCACCAGCAAACAATTGTCTGAGCACCATTTGGGCCAGTCCACCTATGAAAAGGAAATGTTGACTATTCTTCATGTTGTGTATCTTTAGTATCCTTATCTCTTAGGGAAACGCTTCCAAATCAAAATTGATCATCAAATCCTCAAGTATTTTATGGAACAAATAATTTCTTCCCTGGAGCAACACAAATGCATAACCAAGTTGTTTGGATACAATTATGAGAACATATACAAAAAAGGAAAAGAAAATGTGGTGGTTGATGCCCTTTCCAGGAAATATGAAGAAGACGGGTCTCATTTTTCCCTCTCATTCGTTGTCACATATTGGCTTCAGGCGGTTCACTAGGAATGGTTGCAAGACCCAAAACGTTCAAGATTGATCCAAACATTGTAGCAGGATCCATAAGTTGCTCCAAGGTACTTATGGAACCAGGATTAGCTTGATTATAAAGGTCTACTGTATTTAAGAAAATAGTCGAACATTAAATCCATTATTCTCTCTGAGTTTCATTCTTCATCTACAACTGAGCATTTTGGTTTTACCAAAACATATGAACAGGTGAAATGTTCTTTTTTCTGGGATGGTATGAAACAAGACATTCACACCTTTGTGGTTGAATGTGATATATGTCCACACAATAAGTAGAGACAATCAAATCCCTAAGCACACTCCAATCGCTTCTGATCCCACCTACTATTTGGACAGATATCTATATGGACTTCATTGTTGGCTTACCTAAATTAGGAAATAAGTCAGTCATCATGGTAGTAGTGGATCGTCTTTCCAAATATGCTCATTTTTGTGCTCTTCAACACCCGTTCACTACCTCAACCATAGCTAAATTTTTTATGGATAATATCTTCAAACTCCATGGCATGCCTCATTCTATTGTGTTTGACCATGATCTCACATTCATCAACACTTTATGGCAATAATTTTTCTGACTCCAAGGAACCCAATTACACCTCAGCACAACATATCATCCTCAAACTGATGGCCAAATTGAAGCAGTCAACAAGTGTTTGGAAATCTATTTGCGGTGTTTTGTATCTGAAATACATAATCAATGGGTTTAGTGGTTACCCCTCGTTGAATGGTGGTACAACACTTCTTACCACACTGCCACGCACATGACTCCCTTTGAAGTAGTTTATGGACAACCACCACCTTCAGTTGTATCATGCATGTTAGGTGTCTCCAAGGTTCATCAAGTGGATCAAATTATTGTAGTCTACACGACCAACCTACGTACTCTCAAATAAAATTTGGTCATGGCTCAAAATCGCATGAAACAACAAGCAGATTAGGGTTTTTTTGAACGTGAATTTGTTGAAGGGGACCCAATGTTTATTTGTCTACAACCTTATAAGAAGACTTCACTCAAAGCCCAACACTGTCAGAAACTCGCCCCAAAATTCTATGGTCCATACCGTATTCTCAAGAGAGTGGGGTCCATGGTCTACCAGTTAGATTTGCCCAGTCACTCTAAGATCCACCCTATTTTTCATGTTTCCTTCTTAAAGAAAGAGATCGACACTGAGTGTCATACTCAGACCAATCTACCTGAGTTGGATGAAGAAGGTTACATTTTGTTATAGCCATAAGCAATCATGGACCAATGTGAGTGTCGTCTCCACCAACACACTATCAAGGAAGTTCCAGTTCAGTGGAAGGACATATAGCCAAAAGATGCCACTTGGAGTCAAACACCATTCTGCAACAATTTCCCCATCTCGAGCCTTGAGGACAAGGTTGTTTTTAAGGGGGAGGGAATGTTAGGGACCTAACCTCCCTAACTCCTCATGTAGGTAGAATAATATATTTTTCATGTAATAAAGGTTGATATTAATAAGGCCTAGTAATAAGTAAGAATAAGTCAAATGTAAGAAGACCTAATAGAAGCTTTTGCTTCTAGAAATATCTTCCTCTAGATTGTTCTTTTGGTAGATGGATTTAGTATAAATAGGAGTCGAGGGCATGAGAATTTTTTGTCTTGAGAATTATTATAATAGAGCACTGCTTTGCTAGAGATTTCCCCCTCGAAGAGGCAAGTGAAAATTGTTTCCTATCAATAAAGGTATTATTTTGGTGTTGTGGTTTCATAAATAGTGTTGTTCCTGTTATCACACAAGTTGTAGGTTGGGAAAGTCCCGACCCACCCACAATTTGGTGACAACTAAGAGGTCACCTACCCAATGTCACCTTAGGCAGGTATCCCCATCACTTTAGAGGTGAGGTAGTCACCTCAACGGGGGAATCTCAGTGACCCTAGGGGGAATGATATGAACATGGAGGAAGATGGAGATGAAGTCCCTAGAGGTGAAATATAAATATTGTGAAAGTATTGGAATGAAGTCTTGGGAAGGTCCAAGGGTTTCCAAGTATGTTTAATAACCTGCAAATGGTGAAATACTTGCCCGAGACACAAGAAAAACAACCATATATTGCAGTATAATCACTTGGAAAATCAAGTTAATCTTGTTGTCCCTAATAGAATTGTTATTAAAAATGTATATCAACAATAAAATGGCATCACAAGATCCAAAATAAATTCTAGAGATCAAGTAGAAGATACAAGAGAAAGACTAGCTAAACTCAAGATGAAAGACCAAGATTGTAGCATGAAAAGATAAGGTTGTTGTAAATACTTTTCTGCAAAAACTTATATCAGCCTTATGGATGTAACATTCAATGTATTACAGAAATAAAATCAGTCACTGAAAATCCTCCAAACTTTTCCAAAAGTGCGCTAGACCAAGAAGAGTAAGTGTGCAAACTTTGGACAAATTTCAATGGTTGATGAGAGAGTTATTCAAGAAAATGAGTTAGGGTTTCTGTAGCCCTAATGGTTGAAGATGAAATTTTATAAAATAATAAAAAAGTACCCCTTTGATGGGGACGCCCTCGTAGTTGTGAAGTGACCAAGGCACAAGGAACGCAATCTAAATTGCAAGAAGTAAAAATGACAAGAAATCATGTTTCCCAATGCAATAATTTGTTTCTCCAATGCAAGAATAGTGCCTTTAGTTATGGGTTAATGGGGTCAAGAAGAAAGAGATAGGGTTACTAAATCCTTTGGGGTTTAAATCCTCTTACTTTCCAAGGCAAGTAACCTAGATAGGTTTTGAATATGAGGGGTGTAAATCCTCTTACTTCCTCAACTAAACCCTTGCAAAAAATCTTGATAAAGTGGTGGAAACTAGGATAGGGGTGTATATCCTTATGATCCGTATCTATCCTTGTCCAAAACAACCTTACTTGAATCACAAATGATAATAACAAAGTATAGATACCATACCATTCAAGAAAAAACCTTTACATGCCAAAGTAAACCTCTACAAAAGCAAGAGAATGACCTTGTAGATATAGCGGACCATCATCATCATCATCAAACCATAACCAAAAAGAATTATTCCATAGCACAAGAGGAAAAATACTCCAAGTGTAGCGAATATTTCAGACCAAGTACTTCTCACAAGAGGGAGAGTTACGTTAAAATGAGATCTTATGATCTCTTATTTATACAAAATGTCACTGAGATAGTTTGTCCACATAATTAAGGGTAAACCACAATAATAGGGGTCAACAACCCTAATATTTCCCTTTTACAAAGTAATATTAAAAAATTCATTTAAATTTCACTTTTGCACAAAGAAAATCCCTAGTTCATATGGACGTCGCCCCTTTAGGGGACATTTTGGCACTAGGAGGAGGTCATTGGTGATGGAGGAGAGTGGAAAGGCTTCCAAAATCCACATGTCAAACATCAAAACCACCTCCTTCATGATCAAGGCTCAATCCCATTTAAAACATCCTTATGCCAATGCATGTCACCTCACCACCAAGACCTAACCCCCCTAGGTGGTGCCATGCCTCTGTAAGTGACATTTTTCCTCTCCTAGGAAAAACGTTTGGCATGTGGGGGCTAGGTTACATCGTCCAAGTCATCTTCTAGGCCATCCAAGTTTGATCTTTCTCATCCAACATGCAGTCCCTTGGCATCCACCTGTTGTCTTCAAGCCCCATGGAAGCCCAAGCTAGGCTTTTTCTTCCAAAACTGACCACCAAATAGGTCCTGCAAAGAAACATAAGCACGCCCTCCAAGGATTTGAAGTCATAACATCATGATAAGTGAATCCAATCAATAAATGAGACACCTAAGCATGTGCATCAAAGATCACTATGTCAAACAATTAAGTGCTCAAAGGCATTATGCGACTGTCAAGCTTGAATATGGGAGGGTTGATGAGGTGTCCTATTGGGTGGATATTCCCCTAGGTCAAGGAGAGTTTCCAAGAGATCCGTTTCTAAGCCATGTAAAGTTGGTGAAGTGATTAAGGTCAAGACTCAATGGGCATAGGGCTCATCAAATACAAGAGGTCGTAGTGTCTCATTCATGGCTGTCTTTGTAGAGGGTGTGTTGTACCTTCGTCCGCAATGCACTTTTTCCAAGCCCAATATTTTTCCATTCTTTCATTATTTCATAAATTCAAGGAAAATTTGAAGGCCACTGCCTTGGCATGGTGTCCAGATAATGACAGTGTCACCCACAAACACCTACTAGAAATGAGAAGGTTGGATCATGATGGCACCCCCTTTCTCTCATCCATGCAACTCAGAGCCATTACCCTAGCTTGGTGACCAGATGATGGTAATGTCATACCACTAGATATTCATGGACATTATAGGTCGGCTCGTGATGAGACCTCCTATCCTTCAATTAACCTTTTAAGCATTCTTAATCATATTTTATTGTGGTTCCCCCTTTTCTAAAAGATAAGTGTTTCATTGCTTTCTTGGGTGATCCTTGGTCGAAGCATCTAGAAGGTTCATACATAGGCTTTTAACTTTTACCCAAAATCAATCCCTCTGTGACTTCATCTCCTTCTTCCCATAGAATGAGGGACAACCCCTTCTTGGTTCAATACAACCTAAAATCCCAAGAGATAAGGAAATGGGGGGAAATAGTTATGGAAAGTTGTAAGTATGGCCGAGAATGGTACGATGCCTCTTCAAGGGAGTTCCTAGTAGCAAACCCATCCCCAAGGAAGACCACTTACTAGGGAACAATGTCAACCAACAAGGTGAAGCAGGGAAAAAGGCATAATGTCTAAGATACAACATACTTGCATGCCTTAAATATTAATGTCTAAGATACAACATAATGTCTAAGATACAACATATAGATGCAAGTATGTTGTATCTAAGATACAACATACTTGCATGCCTTAAATATTGAAATGATTCTCACCATAATACTGACTTGTACCTCAGGGAGCAAAGCCCACTTCCTTTCAGAATCTAGGTGATGTGGTGGATGCCATTTGAAAATCTGGAACCTTTGTGGTGGTGATAAGGATATCCATCTATGAAAAAGGATACTGTAGGCCATGTAGTCTCTCAACACTCCATATCTGCAACCTGAGGGCCTCAAGACATAATTTCCTTAGTTATCCACAAAATGGGGATAACATCGGGCTCCTACTTGGAGACATGTTCTCGTCGTAGAGTGCATGAAAAATGAAAAATCTCTCGGTAGATATGTGCCTGTTAAAACTGATACAAAGTGATCAGAGAATCTAGGGTAGTGATATCACCCTTTATCCATATACATATATAAATCCAAAATAAAAACTAATCTAGAAAATAAAAATTTTGACTTTTTTTCAAAAATTTCTAAGCTAAACATGAAATCAATATGCAAGTAGAGAAAAATAAAAATGAAATGCATCTAAA
>ML801785.1:221170-244411 GCA_009831015.1 Picea engelmannii
CCTTCTGTTATCTTGATTTTGTGATTTCCTCATGTACTGATGGTGTCCAATTTCATATTAGAAGACAAGGTGGATAGTGTTACAAATTTAAGAGGTATGCACTTATATATGTTTCCAAGTTATATCATTTAGCCGAGTATGAGGGTGTTTGCAAGGGATGTACAAGGGACCTTGTCCAAGCAATGACCCAAAGGGATCATTGGATATAGTGCATTATGAGGAATAGTGCACCCTCCCTAGCAATTAAGACTCTAGGTTTGCATATCAAGTTTGATATTTTATATTCCTGCATCTTAAATAAATATTGTAACTGGGACAACATTATTTAGAGTTCTATTACTACTGAGTACTTTTTGCTATCAAATGTTTAGCGACACTTGGATATTGTTAGTACAATAATCATTATGTAAATGCTCATTGTTTAGTACTAATGATGCACTTGTTTGCAAGATAGAATTGATCTCTTCTAGGAGATGGTCTTGGTTGTTGTCTTTGTCCCGGACATGTTACTATGGAGGTCACAACACTAGAAAAGTTTTGCTCTTGTCTTTTGTTCTTGTTTTGTTCTGGGTAGGTTACCATGGAGATGATTGGTAACAACACTCGAAAAGTGTTGTTCATGTTTCCCATTTTTTATTCTTGTTCATATTTCCTTATCATAAGAATATTGTTCTTGTATGTTATATTTTTTGTTATTGCACTTGTTCTGGGCAAGTCGCGGGTGGTATCTCTAAGAGGGAGCTATAGTGACGATTGCAAAAGGAAACATATGAGATGGTGTCTAGTTTGAGACATGGATCAGGCTATCCAGACATGGAATTGTATACATGACAGTATGCATCCATATATCGAAGGAGAAGAAGACAAAGTTAGAACCTTCTGAAAAGAAGGATACTTTTGTGGGACATGAAGTGTTCCACATGGAGATTGACAGTGAGGAGAAGAAGACTCTGAAACATGACTGTACAGATCCCTCTAGTCCAGTTATTTACTCTTCAAATCATCAGGAAGAGTCACTAGTGCCAGAAGGGCCAATGGATCTACCTAGAGATGTTGTAGTGACCAGGAAGAGGCCATAATGGCTTTGTGATACCTTGCAGGATGCAGTATGGCATGCAACTCCCCATGATACTTTCAAGGAGAGAAAAATACCTCGGAGATTCTCGAGTTACATGGAGTCACATCATTGATTCCAAACCTTCCAGTTATGAGGAGGAGCATGTGTCTCCACTAGTGGTGAGGCAGGTGGCCCCACCAAGTACTAGCTTAGAGGGAGCTAGAGTTTAGAGAGAGACAACCCTTAGGATCTAGTAGGGAGGAGAAATATCCCAAGATAGTTCATTAGAGATCATATTTCAGAAGATGTAGAGGGAGAAAATGGCTCCAGAGATTGCATAGACTCAGAGGGAGTCATGTTTCATAGGGAGCATGGTACTCCATGATCGATGGATAATTGATGAGCTTGGTTTTAACCAAGAATGTATAGACTCAGAGTGAGCCCGATCTCAGAACGATTCAATTGGCTCAAAAGAGAGCCAATTATTCAGAGGGAGACCCCCCCAGATCCAAGTGGGAGAGAGACATCTCCTAAGACTGAAAAATAGGTGTCATGAGTTGAGGAAGCCAGACTAAAGCTTTAGAGTGAAGAGGCTTCTAGGAGATGTGATATTGCTATAGTGACATAGGAGGAAGCTAGTCAGGAGGACTGGGTATGGATTTTGTCTCAGTCGTAAAGGGAGTAGCCAGTGAGGCAGACTAGACTGCAGGACTTACTCGAGTGAAATAGGGAGTTGGCCTTAGAGTTCGATATGGAGGATCCTAGCCAGATGTACTCTTGGGATCAGAGGTGTGACGATATCAAATGGGATCTTCCTCATTGAAGGGATACTGATGAGATTCAATATGATGGACTACAAGTCCATAACTACACCTATGATGAAAAATATAAAGAAGTTGAGTGATTTTTCTTTAGATTTAGATTTGGTGGATCCCACGATGTACAAGCACTAGATTAGATCCTTGATGTACCTAGTTAATTCCATGTCATATATTTTCTTTGTAGTGAGCACCCTGAGCCAATATTTGGTTGAAGCCAAGGAAGTTCCAATGAGTGGCAACTAAGCATGGTACAGTTGGATATGGTTTGTCTCAGGTGATGATGATCCAAAATTAATTTTTTAAAGACTATGGTTAAGTTTATGCATGAATTGATTTACCATTCAGGAATTAAGAGAAGAATACTATTTTAATGAAAGAATGTTGCAGTCATCATAAAGAATATAGAACATAAACTAAACATTAAGAACAACAAACCATAACATCAAGATTGTTAACGGAGTTCGGCAAGGTTTCCTATGCCTCTGAGCCTTTGTCTTAGTGGGGGAGGATTTATTATTAATATTCAATGCTCCAAAATTACATCAGAAGTATCTCAAATAGATTACAAACTAGTATGGTTGTGTTCTAATTGACCTCAAGAATCCAACACAAATGATGACACTTAAAAAGGTTGAGTGTAGCTCTTCGAAATGGCCTCCAAATTTTGCTTCCTCAATGGCTTCCCTGCATAAAAATGGCTTAAGATTCATGAATTATTCATCATTATATTTTTTCTGAACCTTTTTTCCATGGAAAACAGGCCTGGAAATAGATTTGGAGTTGGGGGTCGAAATCCCAACTTCCCCCCTCTTTCTAGTCTCTTTTTGGACTCAGATCCCATTTTCTAGGAAAAACATCCACTAAAATCAGGCCCATATTTGGTAAAATCCTCCAAATTTGGCTAAATCCTCCATATTTAGAATAAATGGTGCAACCCCCAAATCTTGGGATCTTGGTCATATGGTGCCCCTTGTGACCAGGGCCCTAAAATTTTGACCTAGCCCACATTGGGAAAATTTGGGCTACCACGTGGCACCCTCTGATTGGGCCACGTGTCACCCTATGATAGGCCTTGATCTGAAATTGGATCCAAAAGCCTGACAGGGCTTGAAAAATGCTCAAACATGAAAGTGCTCGGAATGCGAAGAAACCTATGCCATTGCATCCGTCTCGTCTTCCTGATTTCGGCGGTATATTTACTTTGTCAAACGGGCTCGGTATGAGCAAGATATTGCATTATGTCCGAAAAGTCAAACAGGTAAAAAAAAAAAGGGGTGACTGTACAGTCCGTACAATCCACGTGTCATGCTGACTGTGCAGACCGTACGGTCCGTACAGGTGATGTGGAAATTCCAGCAGATGACATGTGGCAGCCTCGGGTGACGACACATGGCAGAGCGTGATAGGTCGATTTGGCGTACGGATGGACCAATGCAGGGGTGACACGTGTCACCACTGTAAGGGTGACACATGGCACGGGTGACGTCAGCAGGTGACGTGGTAGGCTGACAGGGCAGTACGGTAGGGATGATGTGGCAGAGGTGACATGGAAGTACGGTCAACAGGTGGCAAGCATGTGGTCCAATCAGCAGTTGACACGTGGCATGTTTTGGTTGGTTGGTTAGGTGCCACGTGGCCCAGTCATGGGCTGCCGCGTGGCACCCCGTGATTGGTTATTGGTTTATATTTAAAATTTGTATGGCATGGCCGGGGTTCGAACCCGCGACCTCCCTCCAGGGCAGTGGACTGGCGGGACCGGGCTAACCACCCGGGTGCCCGTTGGTGCTTGTAATACAAATGGCGTAAAATGTATTTGTTTTTGGTTTGTGTATTAACCGGTGGGGGAAAGGGCCAGGGCTTGGCCCCAGCCCTCAACATAAATATATGACCACGACCATGTAACCGGGAGTTGAAACGGCGCGGGAATAGTGGGATAGGGTTTATCCCTTGGTTCCATGCCACAAACGAAACCAACCCCATATGACACGGAACTATACTAGCGCGGGGGTTACAACTAATAATCGTGGTCCTGTGTGTGCGCCACAAGACCGGGAGTTGGTGCGCGAGGAGGGGGGTGGCACTTAGCCTTTTGGCTAGCGCTCGGCCACATGGAGCCTCATATGACCAAGAATAAAGGAGCGCGCCCAGGGTTCGGGGGATAGCGCCCGAATTTTAACTATAAAGTGGGTTTATAACTATATTTTTGGTTTTTAGTTGTATTAAGCCTAATTTTGGTTAATTTTCTCCATTTTTGGGAGTTATTGGGCATTTATGGAGCCTAAACTTTAGGAGGAAGTTGGAGATGAGTAACCAACTTCCCAGCTATATAACCCAAGCCTGTTTGAGGCCAGGGGACAGCATTGAGGGCATTCAGAGCAGAGTTATGTTGAGGAGAAGCCAATCCAAAGCCATTTTGAGGCAGAGAATCTTTTGAGGAGGAGACGCTGTCGGATCATTTATGGGATCTCCGAACGTCCGTTTTGCGTGCCATTTTCTTTTCATGGTTCTAGAGATCTGGACGAACATGACCAGATCAGTCTTGTAGCCATTTGGCATTGCAGCGATGTACTTTTGAGCATTTGAACATAAATAAAGAAGCCTCCCCCACAGAGAAAAGGCCTGGAGACGTAGGCAAAGTTGTGTCGAACTCCGTTATCAATCTGCGTGTTATGGTTTTCTGTTTATTATTTCATTTCAGATCTTCATATATGTATATGGTTGTCATAATTCCTCTTTTTTCCTCATTCTTCGCTAAGTTTCTAAAATGGTTAATTAACGCATGCAAAATCAAAACTCAACCATAAGTCATTAAAAGGTCCAACGGATCAGGCCCGTGCCATGTCAGCCTACCCAGTCAGCTGCCATGCCATACTTATGTACCACCACATCATCCGTTTTTACTTCCATGTCATCCTGTCATACTGTCATGTCAGCCTGCCCAGTCAGTTGCCACATCAACCTTCTGTACCGCCACATCAGCCTTTCGTAGTACCACGTGTCTTGTTGTCACTATCCCACATCACGTCCATACCTCGACATGTCACCTTCATACATTTCCACGTGCCACTTCCATATGGAGCCACATTTCACCTCTGTACAGTGCCACGTGTCACTTTGTTTCTAGTCCAAATCACCCCTGAAAATGCAAAAAATGACTGACGCATGGCACGTCCTGGTGCTGCAACATGTCATGATAAAATCATCATGGATTATTGTTGACATCATCATGATGTACTATTGATGTCATCTTCCATGTCATTTTTAAGTCCTTTGACCAGTTGACTTTGACCTTTGACTTTTTGCCTGTGTGGGAAAAAGTTCAGAACGCGATAACCTTCGCATACGGTGTCCATTTTCGAAAAACAAATATACTGTCGGAATCAACACAATGAGGCCTATGCGATGGAGTTGTTTTCTTCTGATTTCGAGAACTTTGAAATTTTGTCCTTCCTGGATCCATTTTGGATCATTCCTCCCCACTAAGACCTTTTAGTCCTCCAAAAGGGTATTAACCAGACATCAAGTGCGAGATAGGCCTCCCCACTTTTCCTTTGTCTTTAAACTCTGTCATGTGCACATGTCGCATCATAATCAATTGCATAATAACCATGACAACTGAAAGCATATTGTTAGTCATTTGAACTTGTTCACATTTGATTGAATCCACTACCATCCATGTAGAAAACATTAGTAGTGATAACATCAGAAATATCATTGAAAATGAACCAATATGTTTGATGTGCTTGCACGACATTAACTTATCTTGAAGCAAAGTATGATTTAACTCCCATCCTACAACCATCTCATGCTCATGCTTAAGATCAACTGCTTTACTTGGTACAATTATAGGTGTATTGCTTGCATAAGTTGTCTTCTTTAATTGTTCCATTGTTAGAAGAGATTGATTTTCTTTTATGTGATGAACATGTACAACCTATTCAGTTCCCTTCTTAAACAAGTGATATTGATTATGTTCCTTATAGAATATTACTTCATGATCATATAAATAAGGGTTTCCTAAGACCATTCCACATGTTTCTAACAACACCACATCACATATTACTTCATCTACATACTTAGATGTCATTGCAAATTTTGTGATACATTGCTTTGTTATGGGAAATTTGTGATATTTTCTTATCCAATTTAGTGAATAGGGTTTGTGATGCATCTTAGTGTTTAATCCCAATTTCTTAACCACTTATTCTGAAATTAAGTTAGATTGAGAT
Organism: Picea engelmannii; assembly: GCA_009831015.1. Lineage (NCBI taxonomy): Eukaryota > Viridiplantae > Streptophyta > Pinopsida > Pinales > Pinaceae > Picea > Picea engelmannii. The sequence goes on from ML801785.1 coordinate 227,278, forward strand.
CCACTATATATCAATGTATCGATCTTAGTATGTTTCATTATGACCCTTATATGAAACAATTTACTTCTAGAATCATAACCATCACCAATTTTACCTGTCAAACCAACTATTGTAATCTTAGACCCATCACCTGAATCTGATCCCAAATCTGTTGGTCATGTTGTTGCTGCAATGTTTTGCCTCCCTTTCCTCTCTTTGAACCACTTCGGTCTCCTCTCTGGGTGCAATTTCCAGCAATGTTCATCATCGTTCCCTTCTTTCTTGCAATTATTTCAAGAGAGATTCTCTTCCTTCACTTTCGTTGAGTTTGATTTCTTCCCATTCCCCTTTCCTTTGCCTTCTTTCTTTAAAGATGATTCCCTTGATACACTAACTCCAATTTTCCCTGTTTCAATATACGTTTCTTGGACAGAAACCTCATCAAGATTATTAGGTCCAAACAGAAATTAAATATTACAAATATAAGCAAGCAAACCTCCTATATACTTCTTAAGAGTTTCTTGTGTAGTTAATGGAACATCTAACATCAAATCCATCTGTATATTCCTACACCAACTTTCCTTTTCTTAACTTAAGACTTTTCCATTCAATCCAAGTTTTTTCCTTATATCCCTGTTATCGCAGAGTTTGTACTTGGAAGTAAAGGAAAGGTAAAGGAAGACAAACTGACATAAAGAGAGACTATCCTATCACTGTAACCTCAATACGATGTCCCATTCTATCTAGGGTGGTAGGCTCAGGGGAGACATCCCCGGTGACCTGGGGTTTTGAGAAGGAAAAGGGTAAAAGGTAAAGGTAAAAGTTTCCCTCTCACAAGTCACCACTGATCAGAAAGTCCGACTAAACAACCAATAAAGATCATAATAACCAGAAGATGTACCTGCCCAGAACAAAGGAACAAGAAACTATATATTTGCAAGATCACTTGTTGGTTAGTACTTTATATATTTGGACTTTCTCAAATAAAGCAATTGATTGATATTGTTGATGAAGAAATCAATGATCTATAATAGAAATAATCACAATATGTTACTTCACAGTAAATGTTTTTTTTAAAGAAGCTTAACAATGAGCAAGAATGATTTATCATCAATGTCACAATATCAACATTCATTAGAAGCAAAGACTACTACGCTTTAGCCAATATTTCAATTGCTTAAAGAAGCTAAATGTTGCAAAGTATAACTATAAATCAAATGGATAATGGAAACAATAGGGTTAGTAGGTTAGGGTTAGAAGGCATCAATAGTTTTTCAAAGAGTGTGAAGATTGTGATCAAAATACTCAAACAAGAAGTCTAAGACTAGTGCATTCATAGGGAAAATGGAGTCAACAAGTAGCAGCAAGAGTTGAAGGAACAATATGATAATAGTATGGCTAAAGACAAGATAATTTGATGGTCAAGTGTTGATAAGCCAAGGCTTCAACCATCAAACCCTAGGGGAAAACAGTTTACTAATGTGTAGGAAACCCTAGGCCTTAACACGTTTTCCTCCTTCTTAAGCTCAATAACAAAGTAAAATTGGCTAGGGTGAAGAGAAAATGATAGGGTGTTGCAATGGAAAGGCCCTAGAAATGTCTTCAACAAGTAAAATGGCTCCTTGGCACAATCTAGTGGGGAATTAAAACAAGGACACCAACATGTGCTTATTTCCTAGGGTTTATTCCAACAATTTATTAACAAAATGCAAGTAAAATACTATAACCATTCAATTAATGGAAGGATTTCATAAATTCACTTACATTCACCATTTATTCATCTAGCCAAACCCTAGTTGTAAACCTTCCACCAAGAAAAATGCCAAAAATATCCAAAATAAGCCTCCTTCAACAAGTGCACACTAGTAATTTTAGCCAAAAACCTAAAGGAGGGCGCAAATTTCAGATCTCACACAAGTGTGAGTGAAATATGATGAATAAAAGAGAGTTTTAGCTCTCTTACTTATGCCATACCAATGACCTTAATTAAATTTTAGGTCACAAAAGGCCAACAAGGCCAAAAATACATAATAATAATGTTTTACATTAAATGTCATGATAAAACCCTAAATCAAGCATAAATGAAGATGTCATTCACTTTTAGGGTGACATTATCCCTTTTTAGAGCAACATTGACCTCCTAAAGCAAAACATTAGGCCTCCTTGGGCCTCCAGAAGCTTCCACATGTGCCACTTGGCACACAACTGCCTCCCAAAACCTCCATAGCATTGGGTGACATCATAAGGTGTACTTGGTGACATCATGATCCTTCCAAGGCCAACATCTTGGTGGAAAGGGCACAACCCCCCTAGGTACAGGTCTCCTAAGGTGCCTTTGGTGGAACATCCTCCTCTTTCCTGGTGCAAACCCTCTGACCTGTCTCTACCCTCTGTTGGGGTCTCAACATCCATCTAATGGGATTTCAGCCCCATGGAGGTCCAAACTAATCATCTCCCCATGTGTACCTATCCATAAGGGTACCTTTCCATCGGGTATGATCCTGCACATCAACCGATACACCCTCCATGGGCTCATAAGTCATAGGGATCATAGCAATGTCAATCAAATCTAATCATCAATTTTATTAAACATGTGCATAAAACCCTTTTACCCGGAAAAGTGCTCAAAGACATTATACTAATATACAAGCCAAGTTTGGAGGAAGTGACAGGGTGTCCTATTGGTCTAATGCTCACTGGATGTGGGATGTTTCTGGGAGAAATAAAATCCAAGCCATGTGAGTGGATGAGGTGGATAAGAGATGTCTGGGAAAGGGGTGTAGTGATAGCAGGGAAATGCATGGCTTACATGTGGGTACCTCTGTAGAGGGTGAGATGCACCTGTCATGGATACAAATGTTTCCAAGCCCATTCATGATTTTTGTCTTTTTCTTATTGCTTTTTCTTCAAGAAGTTGGCTAGGGGACACTACCCTAGTGTGGTGAACAATGGTGGAAATGTTACCCACAAGCATTTCACGGAAATGAGAAGGTTGGCCCGTGATGAGACCCCCTTTCTCTTGTCTATGCCACCAAGAGCCACTACCCTAGCTTGGTGACCAGATTCTAGTAGTTTCATACCGCTATATTCCCATGGACCTAATAGGTTGGCTCGTGATGAGACCCCCTATCCTCTAACCAAGTCTTGTTTTATTATTTTTTATGGGTCCCTTTGTTTCTTGTTGAGAATATTTTTACTGCTTTCTCAGGGATCCCTGGGCAAAGCATCTCAAGGTTTCATTCTTCGACTTCTATCTTTTGCCATCTTCTTTTACCCTCTGGGCCTTTATCCCCTTCTTCCCACAAGGTAAGGTGCAACCCTTAAATATTTTTCCAACCCAATGCCCGGACCAGTGTAATGGGATTGATGAGTGAGAGAAAGATGGAAAGTGGTAAGTATGGTGGGAGCGGATGATGGCTTCTCATGAATCCCCCCCAATGGCAACCCAAAACCTATGGGCACAAAATTACTAGGGAATCATGTCATTCCCCCTAGATATGGTCAAGTGGATAGGCATAAGATCCAAGCACCCGTTAGAAACAAAAGGAATCAAATGCACATACTCAAAGGTTTTGAGGATTAGAGTGACACATACCATGATACCCGGACTCATTACCTCATGGAGCAAGATCCACTTTTGCTACAGGACCAGGCCGAGGTGATGGATGTTGTTGCTGCTAACAAAGTGGAAGCGCTGAAGAAAATAAAATATGGGCCCTTCAGGGCCATGCTCAAGTCGATCTAGCTCTCGGTACTCCATTTCTAGGACCTATGGGCCTCAAGAAATAATCTCCTTAGTTATCCCTAAACTGGGGGGATAACATCTGGCTCCAACTCGGGGACATGTGCTCACTGTAGAGCACATGAGAACCTGAGTATCTCTGGAATAAACTGTAACCTGCTTGATCTCAATCATAAAGTTGTTAGTAATCATTTGGGGTGGTGATATCACCCCCATCTCATATATATATATATAATGAAATCAAGCATATGTACGAATGTGAAAGAAAACTATTCTACCATGAAATGCAAATGGCATATACAATGAATGCAAATTCCTACCTACTTACCTGCACTTACCTGTGAATTCAAATCCCCCCACCTTGGTGGGGCTTGAGGAGGTGTCCGCTAACTGTTAGTGGACGCCTTCTTCCTTCCAATGTGGATAAGTAGTAAGAATCATCAACTATTTTTCTTCCAACTTTGAAAGGCCCAAGCCAAAATTGAGTACTTCCCTTGACATTAGTTGGCTCTCCTTTCTTGAAATCCCACATAAATACTACTTCCCCCTCCTTGTATTCCCTAACTTTGAATTTAGTTGTTTCCTGAACAACCCTGGTGTATTGTGTAGAGGGAGGAGGGTGGGATTCTGCTGTGAAGACTTCTTGTTGGGATGGCCTAATCAATACATCACTTTCTCCCTTCTTTAGTAATTTCACAGCCCCGACTTCTTTGTCTTTATACTTATATAGGATTTTTTGGTACTCTTCTCTCTTGAGCCATTGTATTTTATCAAAGTCTTCCTCTGTTGCAAAGGGCATATCATCGAGAGAAAATTCAGGAAGACTTTCCATGATTTTCTCATGTGCTTTGTCGTCTTTGCTAGTTTCTTTCACATGGGTCCTAGTCATTGGCACATTCGGGAGACAACCTATTGTTCCATTGTTTAAATGTATATTCACATAATTGAGGTCCATATCAAGGGTACCCCCCATCATTGAGGTAAATTTTCTAGACAACAACATCCCCCACACATCTGGGACGTCTACTACTACTATGTCAATGTGGATCACTCTCAGGGTATTCTTTAAGGAAAACTTCCACATTTTCAATCACCCCATGTGTGGGTATGGATCTAGACTCAAATCCACACACATTTTTGTAAGGTCATGTGAATTTTAGGCCCAATTGTTGCATGAACTTGAGAGAAATCATGTTAGCACTGACCCTTGAATCCAACATGCAATTGTTGAGGCTCTTGTTATTCATTAGCAAGGTCATGAAGAAAGGTGGGTGTTCATCATACTGGACCCTAAAGTGATCAACTTGTAACATGATAGGGGGTTCCATTGGTCCATCTAATCCCTTGAAGAAATTGTCAAATATTTCTTTAACATATGGTACCTTAATGACTTCTCTCAGAGGGATAGTCACGTGCATCTTGGATAATTCCCCTTCGAAGCAAGTTTAAGTCCACTCTTTCGGTTTTGGATATTTTAGGAAGGAGAATGTCCAAAGGTGGAGGATTTGTTTGAGTTACTGCAGGATTGGTAGAGATAGGTTGGTTTGGATTCTTTCGTCTGTACACCTGAAATTCTTATTTCTTCAATTTATCTTTTGATTCTTGGTCTAAGTTTTTTATTGCTTCCATTCTAGCCTTCCTGGCTGCTTCTTTTATGCCCTCTCGATGTTCCTTTGGAGTGATATTTAGGAAAATCTAGGGAAAATCTAGGGGCCTTCTATAACATGGCCCACATTGTTTAATTGGTCATGGACCACATTGTTTAATTGGTCATGGCCTCCATTGTTGTAAGGACATTCATGTTCCCAGTGTGCTTCACTACACTGCAAACACCAAGGATTTTCATCCACGACGTTTGTAGGGGATAAAGTATTAGGAACTTATTTATCATTCTTTGATCTATAAACTTGGTTCCCCTTTTGGAATTGGCCTTTGTATGGGACCCTTGGTTCTTGGATCTGGGATATTTTCAGGTTGACAATCCTATTCATCATTAGTTCTTGGTTTTTCATCATGCCATCCATGGTCATTTGCAACTTTTCCAAGCTGGCACAAATATCTGAGGAAGGCTCAACGTTGTGGACTATTTTGGGTTTAGTGTCCATTTTGACCCTTGGGTTTGAGAAAGGCTCAATCTTGGATGAGTTGAGGTTTTCTTCAATATTTGTAGCTAACTCTTGAGATTCTTGGATTGTTTGGGGGTTCTTATCCCGAAGGAGATAACCTATTTGACAAGTGAAGGATTTGTTATAAATGTAAACAAGGAAGTTATTCGTTGGATGATGACTCACAGGGATCTCCTGCAACAGGGTTTCAAACCTAGTGTGGAACTCTCTAATGGTCTTATTATCTTGTTTCCAAAGGGTATTTAGCCCGGTCAACAACATGTTGGGGTATTCTTTGATACTCCATCTTTTGAGAAAGGCCTCTTCTAATTTATCCATGGTTTTAATACTTTCATCAAGTAGACTATGGTACCAACGTCTTGAAGCATCAAGGAGGGTAGAAGAGAAAAATTTCATGACTAAATATTCAGCATCATCACTAACGAGGTGAAGCGCAAAAAATGCCAAAAAATTTCTCACATTCTCTTCGGCACTGATTGTGTCAATACCGGTGAACTTAGGCAGCCACTTCTCATACTTGGGTGGCATCTGCCTAGGGTAGCCTGGTATATCAAACATGTCTAGTGGTTTGAAAAGATTGGATGACCATTGTCTTTGGTTATTAGCCTGGTTTGGATTACTGGTCTGAGTTCCTACGCTAGACATTGTGTTTAAAGGAATACTTCCTCTGAAGAGTGATTTTACTACAGGAGAGTTTCAGAGAGTTTTTCTTATGAAGGATTGAGGAGGGTTATTGTAACTCCTTATGGACAGTGGAGTCGCCAGATAATTTTCTTGAAATTACTAAAAAGATAAGGGAATCACCCTCAGTGGAGTTGCCAGACAAGCTTTGTAAGATAAGGACTCTTGAGGAAAGGCTTACCAAAAAGTGTCGTCTTGAGGAGAATTGACTCAGTGTTCCCCGACAATGAAGCCAAAATGTTATTGCACAGTTTGTACTTGGAAGTAAACGAAAGGTAAAGGAAGACAAACTGACGTAACGTGAGACTATCCTATCACTGTCACCTTAATAGGACGTCCCTTTCTATCTAGGGTGGTAGGCCCAGGGGAGACGTCTCAAGTGACCTAGGGTTTTGAGAAGGAAAAGGGTAAAAGGTCAAGGTAAAAGTTTCCCTCTCACAAGTCACCACCAATCAAAAAGTCCAGCTAAACAATCAATAAAGATAATAATAACCAGAAGATGTACCTGCCATGAACAAAGCAACAAGAAACTATATATTTTCAAGATCACTTGCTGGTTAGTACTTCATATAATTGGACTTTCTCAAATAAATAAATTGATTGATATTGTTGTTGAAGCAATCAATGATGTATAATAGTAATAATCACAATATATATTTTTTTTTTTTTATAGAAATGGGTAATGGATTTTGATTAAAGAAAAGTTGTGGTGGGCCACAGGTGCTGGTAAACAAAGAGTGAGCAATGCTAAGAAAACCATATACAAGACCAGGAGGAACATTTTCCTACCTGGTTATATGGAATTTAAACATAACAGAGTTGAAATATGCGGAGGCTTCTATACAAAATGCCTTCTTTGCAGCGTTATTTCTATGAAGCCAGTCCTAGACTTAATCGGCCTTCCAGATTACTTGGACCCGCCCTTCTTGGGCTGAATTCACTACTGCTGCCAATCTTTGTTCAATTGTGCCATTTTCTCTTCCAATTGGGTAACTCAGTCTTTCAGATCTTGATTTGGCCCCCTGATAGTTTGATGAAGTTTTCCAATCTCCTCTGAGAGTCCGAATTTTGTGGAAGTGATATCTACTTCCAGCATCTCCAACCTTCTTCCTGCATCGATGTCAAGATTCTCAAGAAAATCGAGTTGGTTTTGCAGCAGCTGCTTGAGATTTTTCACGTCGTCCTCCAGTGCCTTCAGTCATTCCTCAGACGTGGGATTGTTTCTCGAGCTGGATGCCATTTCTTCGCGTGAAGTGCCTGATAAGTTGTTGCCTTGTGCTCGCCTCCTATCCCTGATCAACCGTTCACTATGAGGATTCCTTACTTGCCTCCTTGGGTTCCTGGAATGTGCATTCCCATCCCTGCATCCTCTTTTAAACTTAGAGAGCTTCACCTCTGCTGCTCCCAAGTGATTCGCTCGATCTTGGAAGCTTGGGCGTCGAGCTAGAGTGATGGGTGATCCCAACGGGGTCAACGACCAAATGATTCATCTGGCACGCGTTCCATAGGATCTTCATGTCTTGCCAGGCCTCAGGATCTCACCTGTACCTCCAAACCTTTAGAAACTTGCTTTGTCAAATCGTCTCTTCATCATCTTTCTGTCACAACCCCTTGGCTTACGGTATTGCGATTTCATTGATGATTCCGTTAAGGTGCATGGTTCATGTTCTAAAGAGGACACCTTTATTAGCCTCTGTATCAGCTTTAGCATTCAGACTTCGAAGGATGTGGAAAATTTTATAAGTTCTAAACTTGTTGAGGAGGAGATGAATTTTCACCAGCATTTGTTGGATCCGAGTATTCTTAACACTCTTACGTCTTATTAGGGCTTGAATTAATAATCGAGAGTCCCCAATTATGACCAAGTCCTGGATATTGTTCTTGATAGCTTGGTGGAGACCTTTCCAGAGGGCCCATGCTTCTTCTCTATTGTTAGTTTTTGTTCCTAGCCCCCAAGAAAAGCTGAAATTCGGGTTCCGGTCGAGGTTTACCAGGACCCCTCCTGCGCCTGCTAAGCCTAGGTTTCCCTTGGAGGACCCATCAAAGAATAAAATGTGCATTTTCTCCTTCTTCTGCCAATCCTCAAAGTCTCTCTCCTCCATTCTAATTTCCCATTCTTCCTTATGGGGGTTGTTTCTGGTTTGTTGTTGTTGGTCTTGGATGTTGAAATGGTCAATCCAATGTTTCTTTGCCTTCTCTAGTGGCATGTAGTTCTTAGCCTTACAGAAGTAGGGGGCACTTTCCCCAAAAAGGGCCTTTATCTTGGTTGCAATGTGAGCAGGGCTACTTTTGGTCTCCCTAAAAATCTTGTTATTTCTTTCTAGCCAGATTTTCCATAGCACAAATTTGGGGATAGTACTCCAGAGGTTGTATATTTGACCATTTTTTGTTGTTTGGAAGGGACAAAGAGAGTTCTAATTGTGGAGTAGGCTAAAGTCCCCTTGAGGGATCTCGGAAGAAGTAGGAAGCCCTAGGGTCATCCTCCAGACCTCCTTAGAATAAGTGCAACTTAGGAGTAAATGGTCTGTTGTTTCTTCTTCTTGAGTACAAGGGGGGCATCTATGGGGGCCTTCCCAACCTCTTCTTCTTAGATTTCTCCTGTGAGGATTCCTATGTGTGCAAGGGTCCAAATGAACAAATCTATTTTAGGGATGGATTTGTATGTCTAGATTGATTTCCAGATTGTGGGGTCAGGGGGGACATGGGGGACTGTTGCTTTGTGATGGTACCCTATTGTCGTAGACTAAATTCCGGAAGAGACTCCCCAACCTCTTTTGTAATGTTTCCTTTCCTTTAACATGGATTTCTCCTTGAAAGAGAGAATCAACTTTTTACATTCTTCTTCTAAATCCGAAGGCTTGTTCATTGCTTCCCACCTTAGCCAAGTTTTTTTCTCATCATTACCCCAAAATGAGATGTCCCATATCTTGCTTAGGTTCTGAGTTTTCATCCATTATTTGAGTCGTCTAAGATCCTGATTCGATCCTAGAGGTGGGTCTCCCATGATTGAGTCTTCCCAAATGTTGATTTCTTTTCCATTCCCTGGTATCCAAGTGAGATTCGGTCTGAAGTGTTCCAATGCCTTCTGGAAAAGGGAGAAAATCAGAGACCCTTTCTCCACCAAAGTAGGACGATTGAGGCACTTTTTCCTTGGACCTCAAAAGTATTTCTTCCAGAGCGCTCTTTTGGTCCAGGATGATTTCCCTGTGATTAAATGCCAGAGAATCTTCGCTCCTAGGGAAATATTTTGAACATGCATATTTTTAAATGGAGGCCACCTTCTGAGAAAGGTTCGGCTACTTTTTCCCAACTTATTAGATGCAACTTTATTCTTGTGTTGTTTCCTCCTTCCCAGAGAAATATTGTGAACAACTCTTCCATTTTCTGTATTATTGTGACTGGTGCTAGTAATAAGGAGATTTGATAGATTGGAATGCTTGCTAGCACTTCTTTTATGAGGACCACTTTACTTGCTAGGTTAAGCCATCTTGCTCCCCGGGAGTTTATTTTATTTTTTAACTTTTCTATCAACGGGTTCTAGTTAGAGGCCAAAGGTTTGGTTTTGAAAATCGAGAATCCCAGATAATGAAATGCCTCTCGGGCCGTGCAGCCTTCCATCCCCAGGACTCTAGATATTTCCAACATTTCCATTGGAGTAATGTTCCAGCCATAGATCTTGCTTTTGGGCAGGCTTACCACACTGCTAGAGACATCTGCGTAGCTATCTAGCTCTTTTTTGAATTTCTTTGTTGTCTTCACACTTGCCCCTCCCAACAACAATGTGTCATCTGCAAATTGGGCATGGTTGATGTCTTTGAATCTTGGGGCTATCCTTAGGTCGAGAATATTGTTGTGTGTCTGGCTGTGGTCCAATTGGAAGCTAAGAACCGAGGATTGGATTGCATAAAGAAGAGGAGAGAGGGGACAACCTTGACGGAGACCTTTGGTGGCTTGAAAGAATATGGTCACTCGACCATTCAATGGAGGTGCTATACAAGGGGAACCAATACAAGCTTTTACCCAGCTTATAAAGGCTGAGGTGAAGAGAAAATTTTCCATGACCTTGAAAAGAAAATTGTGTCTTACTCTATCAAAAGCATTAGCAAGATCTAGCTTGATTATCATATCGTTGTCCTTTCGGCGAATGCTAGAGTGCAGAGCTTCTTGAACTAAAATGATGTTGTCCACTATATGTCTGCCTTTTACAAAACTGCCTTAGTTCTCCGGAATGATGCCCAGGAGGATATTTTTAATTCTGTTGGCTATCACTTTGGTGAGGATCTTGTAGCTAGTGTTGCAGAGTGAGATTGGGTAGAATCTTCCAAAGTTTATTGCCCCTTTTTCTTTCGGAATAAGAGCTAGGAAAGATGAATTTGTTCCTCCTCCTAACTTGCTGCACTTCTGGGATTTCTGGATCATCTTTGTCAGGTCTGATTTGATTATGTTCCAGCTACTTTGATAGAATCTAGCGGTGACGCCATCTAGCCCCGGGGTTTTATTTGGGTTCATTTGGTCCAATGTATCTTTTATTTCTTGCTGATGAATTGATCTGGTTAACTTGTTGTTCACATCCTCCTGAATGAGGGTCGAGACCAGAGAGAGGGGGTAGTCTTTGGGGTTAATGGTATAAATCTGCATTTCTAAGTAGAGAGTTTCAAAGGCATCAACCACAACCTATTTTATGCACTCAAAGTTTGTTATTGTCTGATTTTGGACTTGAATTTATTAAACTTTCTTAAATTTCTTTATGGCCTCAGCTTGTTTGTGGAAATAGTTGGTAGTTTTATCTCCTTCTTCCAGCGAGAGGTATCACGATTTCTGATGCCAGAATTTTTCTTCCTCTCTGCATGATTGATGCCATTTCCTCTGGAGATTCTCTTCTTGCTGCAGAACTTCCTGGGTGATATTCCTTTCTTCCAATTCCATTTGGTGTGTCTCCAATTGTTTTTGGGCTTCTTGTTGTTTTTCTATGCGACTTGAGTGGGTTTTGGCCCAATCTTTTAGTGTTTCCTTTAGTCTTCTGAGCCTTTCTTCCCAAATAAATAAGGTTGAGCCTCTAATCTGTTCATTCCATATTTTGGTGACCAGGTTCTGGTAGTCGTTGATTTGTATCCATGCTGGACTAAATCTAAAGGGGATTGGTCCAAGATTTTTGTCAGATGTGATTTCTAGCAGGATTGGTTTATGGCCTGACACACTGTGTGGGAGGATTGAGGAGGTGAGATTCAGGTACAGAAGAAATAAAGAGATTTGAACTAAGAACCTGTCTAGCCTTTTTGTGATGTGCCCCAGGCCTACCCTCTTATTCAACCAAGTGTAATTACCTTTAGTTGGTTTGACATCTTCCAACTCTCATTCTGACATAATATCTTCGACCCATTCTCTCGTTGGATATCACACTATGGAGCCCCCTTTTTTCTCGGTTGTGGCTAAGGTTACATTTAGATCTCCCCCTATGATGATATTGTCTAGATCGTTTGAGAGCAAGTATTCCTTCGAGGTATCCCAACAATCTTTTTTTTCTTCCAACAGGACTGGAACGTAGAGGTTAAAGAGGCTTACCTGTCGTCCCGTTTCTTTGTGCAGAAGGTTGGAGTAGATATAATGTGTGTTGGTTTCAAAGTTGATTAGATAAAACTTCAGGGTGTTCCAGATAGTGTCGATACCTCCTGAGGCACATCTTGCACTTTCTGTTATTCCTTGATTGAATTTCCAAATTTATTTTGTTCTGTTGAGGAATTTATTCTCTTCCATCTTGGTCTCCTGGATTAGAAGGATCTTGGTTTTGGAAGTTCTGATGATGTCTTTGAGTGCCTCTTCTTTTACTTTGCTGTCGAAACCTCTACAATTCCAGGAGGTTAGTTTCATAGCTTACCTGGGAATGGAGTTTGGGCTCCTTGCAGAGCCCTCGAGTGATTTCTCGTATGTCTTACATTGATCAACTATCTTATTGTTGGTTGCAACCCACTTAGGACATCTCTGTATGTCTCATGATCTCTTACTTCTTTTTTGGATTTCCTTCCCCTACCAGATTTCTTTGGGGTTAGAATAGTGTTTCTTTCTCCCTTGTAGTCGCTCTCAGAAGAGACCTCTTCTTCCTCTGTTTCCAGCCTAGTATTATTTCCTGTCATGTTCTTCCTCTGGTCTTCTTCTGATTCTGGCGTTGGTGATTCCCTTGTTCCTTGTGGTAAGTTCCCTTGCATGTCCTCCGCTGACCGATCTTCCTGTGGGTTTTCTCATACTTTTTCTATTGCATGGACCTTATCTAGGTTTCTTGGGTTGTTTTCCACCATTTTTACTGATTGAGTTTCATTTTCTGTGGGTTGTGTTGGTGTTGTCTTTTCATTCCTTGGTCCTTTTGTTCTTGTTGCAGTTTTCCCTTTCCTTGGTTGTTGCCAACCCTCTCCATTTTCCTTCTCCTTGTTTGGGTTCTTGGGGCAGTTCATTTGAAAGTGGCCATATTCATGGTAGCCCCTACATTTGAACGACAACTATTCGTAATCGAGTTTCTGGTAGTGATGCCATTCTCCAACTTTTAACTTGATTGTTTTTGGAAGGCCCACTTCTACACAGATGTGCACGTAGGAGTACTGATCTTTGGGGTCTGCCCTATCAATATATTGACCTAGTGCATTTTTTATTGCCTGGATTAAGAGATTTCCAGGCAATATATTGAGCGAATTAGGGTTCCAGCAGTGGATCAGGAGATTTGGGAGCCTAACCCAGACCGGGACATCCTTTGGCACTTCAACTGTCGAATCAAATCTTGATGTCCATCGGTTTAGATACAATCATTGAGTTACCATAAAATACAGTCCATTTCTGAAGATGAGGTCTCTGTCTTCCTTCTCCTTGTTTGGGTTCTTGGGGCAGTTCATTTGAAAGTGGCCATATTCATGGTAGCCCCTACATTTGAACGACAACTATTCGTAATCGAGTTTCTGGTAGTGATGCCATTCTCCAACTTTTAACTTGATTGTTTTTGGAAGGCCCACTTCTACATAGATGTGCACGCAGGAGTACTGATCTTTGGGGTCTGCCCTATCAATATATTGACCTAGTGCATTTTTGATTGCCTGGATTAAGAGATTTCCAGGCAATATATTGAGCAAATAAGGGTTCCAGCAGTGGATCAGGAGATTTGGGAGCCTAACCCAGACCGAGACATCCTTTGGCACTTCAACTGTCGAATCAAAGCTTGACGTCCATCGGTTTAGATACAATCATTGAGTTACCATAAAATACAGTCCATTTCTAAAGATGAGGTCTCTGTCTTCCTTAGAAATAAATTCGAAGATAAAGAATCCTCTTCCTACTGCATAACAGGTTATGTTGCTTTTGATCAGCGGACGCCAGTTTCCTTGGATCCAGTTGTCTGTAGTTTGGGCTGACAGCCAAAGCCCCATGAATTGACCCACCAGGCCTTGTTCTGACAAAGAGACTGCTACACACATAGGTTTATCCGGGGATAATTCTATCTCCGGGATCGAATCGAGTTTATTGACAAAGCTAGGAGGTTCAGCCACTGGAAGCTTCTTGCCTTGGGCAGCCAAAAGCTTACGAAAGGAATCTGTCGATGAGGGGGTTGTTGGCTCCCCTCCCCTGGAGGGTGCCATTTCTATGGATCGTTGGCTCAGATCGCTTACATTCGAGGGCAATCCCTAGCCCTAGCTCGCGAGCCCGTTCGTCCCCTTAAGCACTCGTAATAATCACAATATGTTACTTCCCAATAAATTATTTTTTTAAAGAATCTTAACAATGAGCAAGAATGATTTATCATCAATGTCACAATATCAACATTCATTAGAAGCAAAGACTACTACGCTTTAGCTAATCTTTCAATTGCTTAAAGAAGCTAAATGCTGCAAAGTATAACTATAAATCAAATGGATAATGGCAGCAATAAGGTTAGTAGGTTAGGGTTAGAAGGTATTGGTAGTTGTTCAAAGAGCTTGAAGATTGTGATTAAAATACTCAAACAAGAAGTCTGAGAATAATGCATTCATAGGGAAAACAGAGTCAACAAGTAGTAGCAAGAGTTGAAGGAACAATATGATAATAGTATGGCTAAAGACAAGAGAATTTGATGGTGAAGTGTTGATAAGCTAATGCTTCAACCATCAAACCCTAGGGGAAAATGATTTACTAAGGTGTAGGAAACCCTAGGCCTTAGCACGTTTTCCTCCTTCTTAAGCTCAATAACAAAGTAAAATCGGCTAGGTTGAAGAGAAAATGACAGGGTGTTGCAATGGCAAGGCCCTAGCAATGTCTTCAACAAGTAAAACAGATCCTTGGCACAATCTAGTGGGGAATTAAAATAAGGACACCAACATGTGCTTATTTCCTAGGGTTTATTCCAACAATTTATTAACAAAATGCAAGTAAAATACTATAACCATTCACCATGCATTCATCTAGCCAAACCCTAGTTGTAAACCTTCCACTAAGAAAAATGCCAAAAATAGCCAAACTAATCCTCCTTCAACAAGTGCGCACTAGTAATTTCAGCCAAAACCCTAAAGGAGGATGCAAATTTCAGACCTCACACAAGTGTGAGTGAGAGTTGATGAATAAAAGAGAGTTTTATCTCTCTTACTTATACCATACCAATGACCTTAATTAAATTTTAGGTCACAAAAGGCCGACAAGGCCAAAAATACATAATAATACTATTTTACATTAAATTTCATGATAAAACCCTAAATCAAGCATAAATGAAGATTTCATTCCATTTTAGGGTGAAGTTACCCCTTTTTAGCGAAACGTTGGCCTCTTGAAGCAAAACGTTAGGCCTCCTTGGGCCTCCAAAAGCTTCCACATGTGCCACTTGGCACACAACTACCTCCCAAAACCTCCATAGTGTTAGGTGATGTCATAAGGTGTCCTAGGTGACATCATAAGGTGTCATGGGTGATGTCATGGGCCTTCCAAGGCCAACGTCCTGGTGGAAATGGAACAACCCCCCTGGGTACAGGTCTGTTAAGCTGCCTCTGGTGGAACATCCTCCTCTTTGTTGGTGCAAACCCTCTGACCTGTCTCTACCCCCTGCTAGGCTCTCAACATCCATCTGATGGGATTTCAGCCCCATGGAGATCCAAAATAATCATATCCCCATGTGTACCTATCCATAAGGGTAACTATCCATCGGGTATGATCTTGCATATCAACAGATACACCCTCCATGGGATCATAAGTCATAGGGATTATAGCAATGCCAATCACATCTAATCAACAATTTTATTAAACATGTGCATAAAACCCCTTTTACTCGGACAAGTGCTCAAAGACATTGTACTAATCTACAAGCCAAGTTTGGAGGAAGTGGAAAGGCGTCCTATTGGGCTAATGCTCACTAGATGTGGGGTGTTTCTGGGAGAAATCAAATCCAAACCATGTAAGTGGATGAGGTGGATAACAAATATCTGGGCAAGGGGTGCAGTGATAGCAGGGAAATGCATGGCTTACCTATGGGTGCCTCTGTAGAGGGTGAGTTGCACCTGTCATGGATACAAATGTTTCCAAGCCCATTCATGCCTTTTATCTTTTTCTTATTGATTTTTCTTCAAGAAGATGGTTAGGGGACACTGCCCTGGCATGGTGACTAGTGGTGGAAATGTTACCCACAAGAATTTCACGGAAATGAGAAGGTTAGATCGTGATGAGACCCCCTTTCTCTTGGCTATGCCACCAAGAGCCACTACCCTAGCTTGGTGACCGAATGTTAGTAGTGTCATACCACTAGATGCCCATGGACCTAATACGTTGGTTCATTATGAGATCCCCTATCCTCTAACCAGGTCTTGTTTTATTATTTTTTATGGGTCCCTCTGTTTCTTGTTGAGAAGATTTTTACTACTTTCTCAAGGATCCCTGGGCGAATCATCTTGAGGTTTCATTCTTTGGCTTCTATCTTTTTCCAGTTGCTTTTACCCTCTGGGCCTTTAGTCCCTTCTTTCCACAAGGTAAGGTGAAACCCTTAAATATTTGGCCAATCCAATGCCCAGACCAGTGTAATGGGATGGATGAGTAGGAGAAAGATGGAAAGTGGTAAGTATGGTGGGAGAAGAAGATGGCTTCTCATGAATCCCCCCCAGTGGAAACCCAAAACATATTGGCACAAGCTTACTAGGGCATCATGTCATTCCCCCTAGATATGGTCATGTGTATAGGCATAAGATCCAAGCACCCGTTAGAAAAAAAAAGGAATAAAATGCACACATTCAAAGGTTTTGAGGATCAAAGTGACACATACCATGATACCCGGACTCATTACCTCATGGAGCAAGATTCACTTCTGCTACAAGACTGGGCCGAGGTGATGGATGTTGTTGTTGCTGACAAAGTGGAGGCGTTGAAGAAAAGAAAAGATGGGCCCTCCAGGGCCATGCTCAAGTCTATCTGGCTCTCGGTACTCCATGTCTAAGACCTATGGGCCTCGAGACATAATCTCCTTAGTTATCCCTAAACTGGGGGGATAACAATCCCAATGGATAGAACTATTTTCTAAGTGCGGAAATAAAATCATGCCATGATGGAAAAATCTTACCAACTTGTTGAATTCCATGTTGCATCTTACTCTTCCACCATATGAGAGGTGTGCCTTCAA
>ML801785.1:269939-309150 GCA_009831015.1 Picea engelmannii
TGCATTTTGTTAATAAATTGTTGGAATAAACCCTAGGAAATAAGCACATGTTGGTGTCCTTATTTTAATTCCCCACTAGATTGTGCCAAGGATCTGTTTTACTTGTTGAAGACATTGCTAGGGCCTTGCCATTGCAACACCCTATCATTTTCTCTTCAACCTAGCCGATTTTACTTTGTTATTGAGCTTAAGAAGGAGGAAAACGTGCTAAGGCCTAGGGTTTCCTACACCTTAGTAAATCATTTTCCCCTAGGGTTTGATGGTTGAAGCATTGGCTTATCAACACTTCACCATCAAATTCTCTTGTCTTTTGCCATACTATTATCATATTGTTCCTTCAACTCTTGCTACTACTTGTTGACTCTGTTTTCCCTATGAATGCATTATTCTTAGACTTCTTGTTTGAGTATTTTAATCACAATCTTCAAGCTCTTTGAACAACTACCAATACCTTCTAACCCTAACCTACTAACCCTATTGCTGTCATTATCCATTTGATTTATAGTTATACTTTGCAGCATTTAGCTTCTTTAAGCAATTGAAAGATTAGCTAAAGCGTAGTAGTCTTTGATTCTAATGAATGTTGATATTGTGACATTGATGATAAATCATTCTTGCTCATTGTTAAGCTTCTTTAAAAAAAGAATTTATTGGGAAGTAACATATTGTGATTATTACGAGTGCTTAAGGGGATGAACGGGCTCGCAAGCTAGGGCTAGGGATTTCCCTCGACTGTAAGCGATCTGAGCTAGCGGTCCATAGAAATGGCACCCTCCAGGGGAGGGGAGCCAACAACCCCCTCATCGACAGATTCCTTTCGTAAGATTTTGGCCGCCCAAGGCAAGAAGCTTCCAGTGGTTGAACCTCCTAGCTTTGTCAAGAAACTCAATTCGATCCCGGAGATAGAATTATCCCCGGATCAACCTATGTGTGTAGCAGTTTCTTTGTCAGAACGAGGCCTGGTGGGTCAATTCATGGGGCTTTGGCCGTCAGCCCGAACTACAGACAACTGGATCCAAAGAAACTGGCATCCGCTGATCAAAAGCAACATAACCTATTATGTAGTAGGAAGAGGATTCTTTATCTTCGAATTTATTTCTCAGGAAGACAGAGACCTCATCTTCAGAAATGGACCGTATTTTATGGTAACTCAATGACTGTATCTAAACCGATGGACGCCAAGCTTTGATTCGACAGTTGAAGTGCCAAAGGATGTCCCGGTCTGGGTTAGGCTCCCAAATCTCCTGATCCACTGCTGGAACCCTACTTCGCTCAATATATTGCCTAGAAATCTCCTAATCCAGGCAATCAAAAATGCACTAGGTCAATATATTGATAGGGCAGACCCCAAAGATCAGTACTCTTATGGCACATCTGTGTAGAAGTGGACTTAGAAGTGGGCCTTCCAAAAACAATCAAGTTAAAAGTTGGAGAATGGCATCACTACCAGAAACTCGATTACGAATAGTTGTCGTTCAAATGTAGGGGTTGCCATGAATATGGCCACTTTCAAATGAACTACCCCAAGAACCCAAACAAGGAGAAGGAAAATGGAGAGGGTTGGCAACAACCAAGGAAAGGGAAAACTGCAACAAGAACAAAAGGACCAAGGAATGAAAAGACAACACCAACACAACCCACAGAAAATGAAACTCAATCAGTAGCAATGGTGGAAAACAACCCAAGAAACCTAGATAAGGTCCATGCAATAGAAAAAGTATGAGAAAACCCATAGGAATATTGGTCAGTAGAGGACATGCAAGGGAACTTACCACAAGGAACAAGGGAATCACCAGTGCCAGAATCAGAAGAAGAGTAGAGGAAGAACATGACAGGAAAGAATACCAGGCTAGAAACAGAGGAAGGAGAGGTCTCTTCTGAGAGCGACTACAAGGGAGCAAGCAACACTATTCTAACCCCAAAGAAATCCGGTAGGGGAAGGAAATCCAAAAAAGAAGTAAGAGATCAGGAGACATACAGAGATGTCCTAAGTGGGTTGCAACCAACAATAAGACAGTTGATCAATGTAAGACATACGAGAAAGAACTCGTGGGCTCTACAAGGAGCCCAAACTCCACCCCCAGGTAAGCTATGAAACTAACCTCCTGGAATTGTAGAGGTTTTGATAGCAAAGTAAAAGAAGAGGCACTCAAAGACATAATCAAAACTTCCAAAACCAAGATCCTTCTAATCCAGGAGACCAAGATGGAAGAGAATAAATTCCTCAACAGAACAAAATCAATTTGGAAATTCAGTCAAGGAATAACAGAAAGCGCAAGATGTGCCTCAGGAGGTATCGACACTATCTGGAACACCCTGAAGTTTTATCTAATCAACTTTGAAACCAACACACATTATATCTACTCCAACCTTCTGCACAAAGAAATGGGACGACAGGTAAGCCTCTTTAACCTCTACGTTCCAGTCCTGTTGGAAGAAAAAAAAGATTGTTGGGATACCTCGAAGGAATACTTGCTCTCAAACGATCTAGACAATATCATCATAGGGGGGGATCTAAATGTAACCTTAGCCACAACCGAGAAAAAAGGGGGCTCCATAGTGTGATATCCAATGAGAGAATGGGTCGAAGATATTATGTCAGAATGAGAGTTGGAAGATCTCAAACCAACTAAAGGTAATTACACTTGGTCGAATAAGAGGGTAGGCCTGGGGCACATCACAGCAAGGCTAGACAGGTTCTTAGTTCAAAGCTATTTATTTCTTCTGGACCTGAATCTCACCTCCTCAATCCTCCCACACAGTGTGTCAGGCCATAAACCAATCCTGCTAGAAATCACATCTGACAAAAATCTTGGACCAATCCCCTTTAGATTTAGTCCAGCATGGATACAAATCGACGACTACCAGAACCTGGTCACCAAAATATGGAATGAACAGATCAGAGGCTCAACCTTATTTGTTTGGGAAGAAAGTCTCAGAAGACTAAAGGCAACACTAAAATCTTGGGCCAAAACCCACTCAAGTCGCATAGAAAAACAACAAGAAGCCCAAAAACAATTGGAGACACACCAAATGGAATTGGAAGAAAGGAATATCACCCAGGAATTTCTGTAGCAAGAAGAGAATCTCCAGAGGAAATGGCATCAAGCATGTAGAGAGGAAGAAAAATTCTGGCATCAGAAGTCGTGATGCCTCTGGCTGGAAGAAGGAGATAAAAATACCAACTATTTCCACAAACAAGCTAAGGCCAGAAAGAAATTTAAGAAAGTTTCAGAAATTCAAGTCCAAAATCAGACAATAACAGACTTTGAGGGCATAAAAGAGGTTTCGGTTGTTGCCTTTGAAACTCTCTACTTAGAAACGCAGATTTATACCATTAACCCCAAAGACTATCCCCTCTCTCTGGTCTCGACCCTCATTCAGGAGGATGTGAACAACAAGTTAACCAGAGCAATTCATCAGCAAGAAATAAAAGAGACATTGGACCAAATGAACCCAAATAAAACCCCGGGGCTAGATGGTATCACCGCTAGATTCTATCAAAGTAGCTGGGACATAATCAAATCAGACCTGACAAAGATGATCCAGAAATCCCAGAAGTGCAACAAGTTAGGAGGAGGAACAAATTCATCTTTCCTAGCTCTTATTCCGAAAGAAAAAGGGTCAATCAACTTTGGAAGATTCCACCCAATCTCACTCTGCAACACTAGCTACAAGATCCTCACCAAAGTGATAGCCAACAGAATTAAAAATATCCTCCTGGGAATCATTCTGGAGAACTAAGGTGGTTTTGTAAAAGGCAGACATATAGTGGACAACATCATTTTAGTTCAAGAAGATCTGCACTCTAGCATTCGCCGAAAGGACAACAGTATGATAATCAAGCTAGATCTTGCTAATGCTTTTGATAGAGTAAGACACAATTTTCTTTTCAAGGTCATGGAAAATTTTCTCTTTGCCTTAGCCTTTATAAGCTGGGTAAAAGCTTGTATTGGTCCCCCTTGTATAGCACTTCCAGTGAATGGTCGAGTGACCATATTCTTTCAAGCCACCAAAGGTCTCTGTCAAGGTTGTCCCCTCTCTCCTCTTCTTTATGCAATCCAATCCTCGGTTCTTAGCTTCCAATTGGACCATAGCCAGACACACAACAATATTCTCGGCCTAAGGATAGCCCCAAGATTCAAATACATCAACCATGCCCAATTTGCAGATGACACATTGCTGTTGGGAGGGGCGAGTGTGCAGACAACAAAGAAATTCAAAAAAGAGCTAGATAGCTATGCAGATGTCTCTAGCAGCGTGATAAGCCTGCCCAAAATCAAGATCTATGGCTGGAACATTACTCCAAGGGAAATGTTGAAAATATCTAGAGTCCTGGGGATGGAAGGCTGCACGGCCCGGGAGGCATTTCATTATCTGGGATTCTCGATTTTCAAAACCAAACCTTTGGCCTCTAACTAGAACCCGTTGATAGAAAAGTTAAAAAATAAAATAAACTCCTGGGGAGCAAGATGGATTAACCTAGCAAGTAAAGTGGTCCTCATAAAAGAAGTGCTAGCAAGCATTCCAATCTATCAAATCTCCTTATTACTAGCACCAGTCACAATAATACAGAAAATAGAAGAGTTGTTCACAATATTTCTCTAGGAAGGAGGAAACAACACAAGAAGAAAGTTGCATCTAATAAGTTGGGAAAAAGTAGCCAAACCTTTCTCAGAAGGTGGCCTCCATTTAAAAATATGCATGTTCAAAATATTTCCCTAGGAGCGAAGATTCTCTGACATTTAATCACAGGGAAATCATCCTGGAGCAAAAGAGCGCTTTGGAAGAAATACTTCCGAGGTCCAAGGAAAAAGTGCCTCGATCGTCCTGCTTTGGTGGAGAAAGGGTCTCTGATTTTCTCCCTTTTCCAGAAGGCATTGGAACACTTCAGATCGAATCTCACTTGGATACCAGGGAATGGAAAAGAAATCAACATTTGGGAAGACTCAATCATGGGAGACCCACCTCTAGGATCAAATCATGATCTTAGACGACTCAAATAATGGATGAAAACTCAGAACCTAAGCAAGATATGGGACATCTCATTTTGGGGTAATGATGAGAAAAAAACTTGGCTAAGGTGGGAAGCAATGAACAAGCCTCCAGATTTAGAAGAAGAATGGAAAAAGTTGATTCTCTCTTTCAAGGAGAAATCCATGTTAAAGGAAAGGAAACAATACAAAATAGGTTGGGGAGTCTCTTCCGGAATTTAGTATACAACAATAGGGTACCATCACAAAGCAACAGTCCCCCATGTCCCCCCTGACCCGACAATCTGGAAATCAATCTAGACATACAAATCCATCCCTAAAATATTTTTGTTCATTTGGACCCTTGCACACAGAGGAATCCTCACAGGAGAAAATCTAAGAAGAAGAGGTTGGGAAGGCCCCCATAGATGTCCCCCTTGTACTCAAGAAGAAGAAACAACAGACCATTTACTCCTAAGTTGCGCTTATTCTAAGGAGGTCTGGAGCCTGACCCTAGGGCTTCCTACTCCTTTCGAGATCCCTCAAGGGGACTTTAGCCTACTCCACAATTGGAACTCTCTTGTCCCTTCCAAACAGCAAAAAATGGTCAAATATCCAACCTATGGAGTACTATCCCCAAATTCGTGCTATGGAAAATATGACTAGAAAGAAATAACAAGATTTTTAGGGAGACCAAAAGCAGCCCTGCTCACATTGCAACCAAGATAAAGGCCCTTTTTGGGGAAAGCGCCCCCTACTTCTGTAAGGACAAGAACTCCAGGCCACTAGAGAAGGCAAAGAAACATTGGATTGACCATTTCAACATCCAAGACCAACAACAACAAACCAGAAACAACCCCCATAAGGAAGAATGGGAAATTAGAATGGAGGAGAGAGACTTTGAGGATTGGCAGAAGAAGGAGAAAATGCACATTTTATTCTTTGATGGGTCCTCCAAGGGAAACCTAGGCTTAGCAGGCGCAGGAGGGGTCCTGGTAAACCTCGACCGGAACCCGAATTTCAGCTTTTCTTGGGGGCTAGGAACAAAAACTAACAATAGAGAAGAAGCATGGGCCCTCTGGAAAGGTCTCCACCAAGCTATCAAGAACAATATCCAGGACTTGGTCATAATTGGGGACTCTCGATTATTAATTCAAGCCCTAATAAGACGTAAGAGTGTTAAGAATACTCGGATCCAACAAATGCTGGTGAAAATTCATCTCCTCCTCAACAAGTTTAGAACTTATAAAATTTTCCACATCCTTCGAAGTCTGAATGCTAAAGCTGATACAGAGGCTAATAAAGGTGTCCTCTTTAGAACATGAACCATGCACCTTAACGGAATCATCAATGAAATCGCAATACCGTAAGCCAAGGGGTTGTGACAGAAAGATGATGAAGAGACGATTTGACAAAGCAAGTTTCTAAAGGTTTGGAGGTACAGGTGAGATCCTGAGGCCTGGCAAGACATGAAGATCCTATGGAACGCGTGCCAGATGAATCATTTGGTCGTTGACCCCGTTGGGATCACCCATCACTCTAGCTCGACGCCCAAGCTTCCAAGATCGAGCGAATCACTTGGGAGCAGCAGAGGTGAAGCTCTCTAAGTTTAAAAGAGGATGCAGGGATGGGAATGCACATTCCAGGAACCCAAGGAGGCAAGTAAGGAATCCTCATAGTGAACGGTTGATCAGGGATAGGAGGCGAGCACAAGGCAACAACTTATCAGGCACTTCACGCGAAGAAATGGCATCCAGCTCGAGAAACAATCCCACGTCTGAGGAATGACTGAAGGCACTGGAGGACGACGTGAAAAATCTCAAGCAGCTGCTGCAAAACCAACTCGATTTTCTTGAGAATCTTGACATCGATGCAGGAAGAAGGTTGGAGATGCTGGAAGTAGATATCACTTCCACAAAATTCGGACTCTCAGAGGAGATTGGAAAACTTCATCAAACTATCAGGGGGCCAAATCAAGATCTGAAAGACTGAGTTACCCAATTGGAAGAGAAAATGGCACAATTGAACAAAGATTGGCAGCAGTAGTGAATTCAGCCCAAGAAGGGCGGGTCCAAGTAATCTGGAAGGCCGATTAAGTCTAGGACTGGCTTCATAGAAATAACGCTGCAAAGAAGGCATTTTGTATAGAAGCCTCCGCATATTTCAACTCTGTTATGTTTAAATTCCATATAACCAGGTAGGAAAATGTTCCTCCTGGTCTTGTATATGGTTTTCTTAGCATTGCTCACTCTTTGTTTACCAGCACCTGTGGCCCACCACAACTTTTCTTTAATCAAAATCCATTACCCATTTCTATAAAAAAAAAAAAATATATATTGTGATTATTACTATTATACATCATTGATTGCTTCAACAACAATATCAATCAATTTATTTATTTGAGAAAGTCCAATTATATGAAGTACTAACCAGCAAGTGATCTTGAAAATATATAGTTTCTTGTTGCTTTGTTCATGGCAGGTACATCTTCTGGTTATTATTATCTTTATTGATTGTTTAGCTGGACTTTTTGATTGGTGGTGACTTGTGAGAGGGAAACTTTTACCTTGACCTTTTACCCTTTTCCTTCTCAAAACCCTAGGTCACTTGAGACGTCTCCCCTGGGCCTACCACCCTAGATAGAAAGGGACGTCCTATTAAGGTGACAGTGATAGGATAGTCTCACGTTACGTCAGTTTGTCTTCCTTTACCTTTCGTTTACTTCCAAGTACAAACTGTGCAATAACATTTTGGCTTCATTGTCGGGGAACACTGAGTCAATTCTCCTCAAGACGACACTTTTTGGTAAGCCTTTCCTCAAGAGTCCTTATCTTACAAAGCTTGTCTGGCAACTCCACTGAGGGTGATTCCCTTATCTTTTTAGTAATTTCAAGAAAATTATCTGGCGACTCCACTGTCCATAAGGAGTTACAATAACCCTCCTCAATCCTTCATAAGAAAAACTCTCTGAAACTCTCCTGTAGTAAAATCACTCTTCAGAGGAAGTATTCCTTTAAACACAATGTCTAGCGTAGGAACTCAGACCAGTAATCCAAACCAGGCTAATAACCAAAGACAATGGTCATCCAATCTTTTCAAACCACTAGACATGTTTGATATACCAGGCTACCCTAGGCAGATGCCACCCAAGTATGAGAAGTGGCTGCCTAAGTTCACCGGTATTGACACAATCAGTGCCGAAGAGAATGTGAGAAATTTTTTGGCATTTTTTGCGCTTCACCTCGTTAGTGATGATGCTGAATATTTAGTCATGAAATTTTTCTCTTCTACCCTCCTTGATGCTTCAAGACGTTGGTACCATAGTCTACTTGATGAAAGTATTAAAACCATGGATAAATTAGAAGAGGCCTTTCTCAAAAGATGGAGTATCAAAGAATACCCCAACATGTTGTTGACCGGGCTAAATACCCTTTGGAAACAAGATAATAAGACCATTAGAGAGTTCCACACTAGGTTTGAAACCCTGTTGCAGGAGATCCCTGTGAGTCATCATCCAACGAATAACTTCCTTGTTTACATTTATAACAAATCCTTCACTTGTCAAATAGGTTATCTCCTTCGGGATAAGAACCCCCAAACAATCCAAGAATCTCAAGAGTTAGCTACAAATATTGAAGAAAACCTCAACTCATCCAAGATTGAGCCTTTCTCAAACCCAAGGGTCAAAATGGACACTAAACCCAAAATAGTCCACAACGTTGAGCCTTCCTCAGATATTTGTGCCAGCTTGGAAAAGTTGCAAATGACCATGGATGGCATGATGAAAAACCAAGAACTAATGATGAATAGGATTGTCAACCTGAAAATATCCCAGATCCAAGAACCAAGGGTCCCATACAAAGGCCAATTCCAAAAGGGGAACCAAGTTTATAGATCAAAGAATGATAAATAAGTTCCTAATACTTTATCCCCTACAAACGTCGTGGATGAAAATCCTTGGTGTTTGCAGTGTAGTGAAGCACACTGGGAACATGAATGTCCTTACAACAATGGAGGCCATGACCAATTAAACAATGTGGTCCATGACCAATTAAACAATGTGGGCCATGTTATAGAAGGCCCCTAGATTTTCCCTAGATTTTCCTAAATATCACTCCAAAGGAACATCGAGAGGGCATAAAAGAAGCAGCCAGGAAGGCTAGAATGGAAGCAATAAAAAACTTAGACCAAGAATCAAAAGATAAATTGAAGAAATAAGAATTTCAGGTGTACAGACGAAAGAATCCAAACCAACCTATCTCTACCAATCCTGCAGTAACTCAAACAAATCCTCCACCTTTGGACATTCTCCTTCCTAAAATATCCAAAACCGAAAGAGTGGACTTAAACTTGCTTCGAAGGGGAATTATCCAAGATGCACGTGACTATCCCTCTGAGAGAAGTCATTAAGGTACCATATGTTAAAGAAATATTTGACAATTTCTTCAAGGGATTAGATGGACCAATGGAACCCCCTATCATGTTACAAGTTGATCACTTTAGGGTCCAGTATGATGAACACCCACCTTTCTTCATGACCTTGCTAATGAATAACAAGAGCCTCAACAATTGCATGTTGGATTCAAGGGTCAGTGCTAACATGATTTCTCTCAAGTTCATGCAACAATTGGGCCTAAAATTCACATGACCTTACAAAAATGTGTGTGGATTTGAGTCTAGATCCATACCCACACATGGGGTGATTGAAAATGTGGAAGTTTTCCTTAAAGAATACCCTGAGAGTGATCCACATTGACATAGTAGTAGTAGACGTCCCAGATGTGTGGGGGATGTTGTTGTCTAGAAAATTTACCTCAATGATGGGGGGTACCCTTGATATGGACCTCAATTATGTGAATATACATTTAAACAATGGAACAATAGGTTGTCTCCCGAATGTGCCAATGACTAGGACCCATGTGAAAGAAACTAGCAAAGACGACAAAGCACATGAGAAAATCATGGAAAGTCTTCCTGAATTTTCTCTCGATGATATGCCCTTTGCAACAGAGGAAGACTTTGATAAAATACAATGGCTCAAGAGAGAAGAGTACCAAAAAATCCTATATAAGTATAAAGACAAAGAAGTCGGGGCTGTGAAATTACTAAAGAAGGGAGAAAGTGATGTATTGATTAGGCCATCCCAACAAGAAGTCTTCACAGCAGAATCCCACCCTCCTCCCTCTACACAATACACCAGGGTTGTTCAGGAAACAACTAAATTCAAAGTTAGGGAATACAAGGAGGGGGACATAGTATTTATGTGGGATTTCAAGAAAGGAGAGCCAACTAATGTCAAGGGAAGTACTCAATTTTGGCTTGGGCCTTTCAAAGTTGGAAGAAAAATAGTTGATGATTCTTACTACTTATCCACATTGGAAGGAAGAACGCGTCCACTACCAGTTAGTGGACACCTCCTCAAGCCCCACCAAGGTGGGGGGATTTGACTTCATAGGTAAATGCAGGTAAGTAGGTAGGAATTTGCATTCATTGTATATGCCATTTGCATTTCATGGTAGAATAGTTTTCTTTCACATTTGTACATATGCTTGATTTCATTATATATATATGAGATGGGGGTGATATCACTACCCCAAATGATTACTAACAGCTTTATGATTGAGATCAAGCAGGTTACAGGTTATTCCAGAGATACCCAGGTTCTCATGTGCTCTATGGTGAGCACATGTCCCTGAGTTGGAGCCATATGTTATCCCCCCAGTTTAGGGATAACTAAGGAGATTATTTCTTGAGGCCCATAGGTCCTAGAAATGGAGTACCGAGAGCTATATCGACTTGAGCATGGCCCTGAAGGGCCCATATTTTATTTTCTTCAGTGCCTCCACTTTGTTAGCAGCAACAACATCCATCACCTCGGCCTGGTCCTGTAGCAAAAGTGGATCTTGCTCCATGAGGTAATGAGTCCGGGTATCATGGTATGTGTCACTCTGATCCTCAAAACCTTTGAGTATGTGCATTTGATTCCTTTTGTTTCTAACGGGTGCTTGGATCTTATGCCTATCCACTTGACCATATCTGGGGGGAATGACATGATTCCCTAGTAATGTTGTGCCCATAGGTTTTGGGTTGCCATTGGGGGGGATTCATGTGAAGCCATCATCCGCTCCCACCATACTTACCACTTTCCATCTTTCTCTCACTCATCAATCCCATTACACTGGTCTGGGCATTGGGTTGGAAAAATATTTAAGGGTTGCACCTTACCTTGTGGGAAGAAGGGGATAAAGGCCCAGAGGGTAAAAGAAGATGGCAAAAGATAGAAGCCGAAGAATGAAACCTTGAGATGCTTCTCCCAGGGATCCCTGAGAAAGCAGTAAAAATATTCTCAACAAGAAACAAAGGGACCCATAAAAAATAATAAAACAAGACTTGGTTAGAGGATAGGGGGTCTCATCACGAGCCAGCCTATTAGGTCCATGGGAATCTAGCGGTATGACACTACTAGAATCTGGTCACCAAGCCAAGGTAGTGGCTCTTGGTGGCATAGACAAGAGAAAGGGGGTCTCATCACGGGCCAACCTTCTCATTTCCGTGAAATGCTTGTGGGTAACATTTCCACCATTGTTCACCACGCTAGGGTAGTGTCCCCTAGCCAGCTTCTTGAAGAAAAAGCAATAAGAAAAAGAAAAAAAGCATGAATGGGCTTGGAAACATTTGTATCCATGACAAGTGCAGCTCACCCTCTACAGAGGTACCCACATGTAAGCCATGCATTTCCCTGCTATCACTACACCCCTTTCCCAGACATCTCTTATCCACCTCATCCACTCACATGGCTTGGATTTGATTTCTCCTAGAAACATCCCACATCCAGTGAGCATTAGACCAATAGGACACCCTGTCACTTCCTCCAAACTTGGCTTGTATATTAGTATAATGTCTTTGATCACTTGTCCGGGTAAAAAAGTTTTATGCACATGTTTAATAAAATTGATGATTAGATTTGATTGACATTGCTATGATCCCTATGACTTATGAGCCCATGGAGGGTGTATTGGTTGATGTGTAGGATCATACCCGATGGACAGGTACCCTTATGGATAGGTACACATGGGGAGATGATTAGTTCGGACCTCCATGGGGCTGAAATCCCATTAGATGGATGTTGAGACCCCAACAGAGGGTAGAGACAGGTCAGAGGGTTTGCACCAGGAAAGAGGAGGATGTTCCACCAGAGGCACCTTAGAAGACCTGTACCTAGGGGGGTTGTGCCCTTTCCACCAAGATGTTGGCCTTGGAAGGATCATGATGTCACCAAGGACACCTTATGATGTCACCCAATGCTAGGGAGGTTTTGGGAGGCAGTTGTGTGCCAAGTGGCACATGTGGAAGCTTCTGGAGGCCCAAGGAGGCCTAATGTTTTTCTTCAGGAGGTCAACGTTTCCCTAAAAAGGGATAATGTCACCCTAAAAGGGCATGACATCTTCATTTATGCTTGATTTAGGGTTTTATCATGACATTTAATGTAAAACATTATTATTATGTATTTTTGGCCTTGTTGGCCTTTTGTGACCTAAAATTTAATTAAGGTCATTGGTATGGCATAAATAAGAGAGCTAAAACTCTCTTTTATTCATCATATTTCACTCACACTTGTGTGAGATCTGAAATTTGCGCCCTCCTATAGGTTTTTGGCTAAAATTACTAGTGTGCACTTGTTGAAGGAGGCTTATTTTGGATACTTTTGGCATTTTTCTTGGTGGAAGGTTTACAACTAGGGTTTGGCTAGATGAATGCATGGTCAATGTAAGTGAATTTATGAAATCCTTCCATTACTTGAATGGTTATAGTATTTTACTTGCATTTTGTTAATAAATTGTTGGAATAAACCCTAGGAAATAAGCACATGTTGGTGTCCTTGTTTTAATTCCCCACTAGATTGTGCCAAGGAGCCATTTTACTTGTTGAAGACATTTCTAGGGCCTTTCCATTGCAACACCCTATCATTTTCTCTTCACCCTAGCCAATTTTACTTTGTTATTGAGCTTAAGAAGGAGGAAAACGTGTTAAGGCCTAGGGTTTCCTACACATTAGTAAACTGTTTTCCCCTAGGGTTTGATGGTTGAAGCCTTGGCTTATCAACACTTGACCATCAAATTATCTTGTCTTTAGCCATACTATTATCATATTGTTCCTTCAACTCTTGCTGCTACTTGTTGACTCCATTTTCCCTATGAATGCACTAGTCTTAGACTTCTTGTTTGAGTATTTTGATCACAATCTTCACACTCTTTGAAAAACTATTGATGCCTTCTAACCCTAACCTACTAACCCTATTGTTTCCATTATCCATTTGATTTATAGTTATACTTTGCAACATTTAGCTTCTTTAAGCAATTGAAATATTGGCTAAAGCGTAGTAGTCTTTGCTTCTAATGAATGTTGATATTGTGACATTGATGATAAATCATTCTTGCTCATTGTTAAGCTTCTTTAAAAAAAACATTTACTGTGAAGTAACATATTGTGATTATTTCTATTATAGATCATTGATTTCTTCATCAACAATATCAATCAATTGCTTTATTTGAGAAAGTCCAAATATATAAAGTACTAACCAACAAGTGATCTTGCAAATATATAGTTTCTTGTTCCTTTGTTCTGGGCAGGTACATCTTCTGGTTATTATGATCTTTATTGGTTGTTTAGTCGGACTTTCTGATCAGTGGTGACTTGTGAGAGGGAAACTTTTACCTTTACCTTTTACCCTTTTCCTTCTCAAAACCCCAGGTCACCGGGGATGTCTCCCCTGAGCCTACCACCCTAGATAGAATGGGACATCGTATTGAGGTTACAGTGATAGGATAGTCTCTCTTTATGTCAGTTTGTCTTCCTTTACCTTTCCTTTACTTCCAAGTACAAACTCTGCGATAACAGGGATATAAGGAAAAAACTTGGATTGAATGGAAAAGTCTTAAGTTAAGAAAAGGAAAGTTGGTGTAGGAATATACAGATGGATTTGATGTTAGATGTTCCATTAACTACACAAGAAACTCTTAAGAAGTATATAGGAGGTTTGCTTGCTTATATTTGTAATAT
This sequence comes from Picea engelmannii, assembly GCA_009831015.1. Lineage (NCBI taxonomy): Eukaryota > Viridiplantae > Streptophyta > Pinopsida > Pinales > Pinaceae > Picea > Picea engelmannii. The sequence goes on from ML801785.1 coordinate 283,973, forward strand.
TTAATTTCTGTTTGGACCTAATAATCTTGATGAGGTTTCTGTCCAAGAAACGTATATTGAAACAGGGAAAATTGGAGTTAGTGTATCAAGGGAATCATCTTTAAAGAAAGAAGGCAAAGGAAAGGGGAATGGGAAGAAATCAAACTCAACGAAAGTGAAGGAAGAGAATCTCTCTTGAAATAATTGCAAGAAAGAAGGGAACGATGATGAACATTGCTGGAAATTGCACCCAGAGAGGAGACCGAAGTGGTTCAAAGAGAGGAAAGGGAGGCAAAACATTGCAGCAACAACATGACCAACAGATTTGGGATCAGATTCAGGTGATGGGTCTAAGATTACAATAGTTGGTTTGACAGGTAAAATTGGTGATGGTTATGATTCTAGAAGTAAATTGTTTCATATAAGGGTCATAATGAAACATACTAAGATCGATACATTGATATATAGTGGATCTCAATCTAACTTAATTTCAGAATAAGTGGTTAAGAAATTGGGATTAAACACTAAGATGCATCACAAACCCTATTCACTAAATTGGATAAGAAAATATCACAAATTTCCCATAACAAAGCAATGTATCACAAAATTTGCAATGACATCTAAGTATGTAGATGAAGTAATATGTGATGTGGTGTTGTTAGAAACATGTGGAATGGTCTTAGGAAACCCTTATTTATATGATCATGAAGTAATATTCTATAAGGAACATAATCAATATCACTTGTTTAAGAAGGGAACTGAATAGGTTGTACATGTTCATCACATAAAAGAAAATCAATCTCTTCTAACAATGGAACAATTAAAGAAGACAACTTATGCAAGCAATACACCTATAATTGTACCAAGTAAAGCAGTTGATCTTAAGCATGAGCATGAGATGGTTGTAGGATGGGAGTTAAATCATACTTTGCTTCAAGATAAGTTAATGTCGTGCAAGCACATCAAACATATTGGTTCATTTTCAATGATATTTCTGATGTTATCACTACTAATGTTTTCTACATGGATGGTAGTGGATTCAATCAAATGTGAACAAGTTCAAATGACTAACAATATGCTTTCAGTTGTCATGGTTATTATGCAATTGATTATGATGCGACATGTGCACATGACAGAGTTTAAAGACAAAGGAAAAGTGGGGAGGCCTATCTCGCACTTGATGTCTGGTTAATACCCTTTTGGAGGACTAAAAGGTCTTAGTGGGGAGGAATGATCCAAAATGGATCCAGGAAGGACAAAATTTCAAAGTTCTCGAAATCAGAAGAAAACAACTCCATCGCATAGGCCTCATTGTGTTGATTCCGACAGTATATTTGTTTTTCGAAAATGGACACCGTATGCGAAGGTTATCGCGTTCTGAACTTTTTCCCACACAGGCAAAAAGTCAAAGGTCAAAGTCAACTGGTCAAAGGACTTAAAAATGACATGGAAGATGACATCAATAGTACATCATGATGATGTCAACAATAATCCATGATGATTTTATCATGACATGTTGCAGCACCAGGACGTGCCATGCGTCAGTCATTTTTTGCATTTTCAGGGGTGATTTGGACTAGAAACAAAGTGACACGTGGCACTGTACAGAGGTGAAATGTGGCTCCATATGGAAGTGGCACGTGGAAATGTATGAAGGTGACATGTCGAGGTATGGACGTGATGTGGGATAGTGACAACAAGACACGTGGTACTACGAAAGGCTGATGTGGCGGTACAGAAGGTTGATGTGGCAACTGACTGGGCAGGCTGACATGACAGTATGACAGGATGACATGGAAGTAAAAACGGATGATGTGGTGGTACATAAGTATGGCATGGCAGCTGACTGGGTAGGCTGACATGGCACGGGCCTGATCCGTTGGACCTTTTAATGACTTATGGTTGAGTTTTGATTTTGCATGCGTTAATTAACCATTTTAGAAACTTAGCGAAGAATGAGGAAAAAAGAGGAATTATGACAACCATATACATATATGAAGATCTGAAATGAAATAATAAACAGAAAACCATAACACGCAGATTGATAACGGAGTTCGACACAACTTTGCCTACGTCTCCAGGCCTTTTCTCTGTGGGGGAGGCTTCTTTATTTATGTTCAAATGCTCAAAAGTACATCGCTGCAATGCCAAATGGCTACAAGACTGATCTGGTCATGTTCGTCCAGATCTCTAGAACCATGAAAAGAAAATGGCACGCAAAACGGACGTTCGGAGATCCCATAAATGATCCGACAGCGTCTCCTCCTCAAAAGATTCTCTGCCTCAAAATGGCTTTGGATTGGCTTCTCCTCAACATAACTCTGCTCTGAATGCCCTCAATGCTGTCCCCTGGCCTCAAACAGGCTTGGGTTATATAGCTGGGAAGTTGGTTACTCATCTCCAACTTCCTCCTAAAGTTTAGGCTCCATAAATGCCCAATAACTCCCAAAAATGGAGAAAATTAACCAAAATTAGGCTTAATACAACTAAAAACCAAAAATATAGTTATAAACCCACTTTATAGTTAAAATTCGGGCGCTATCCCCCGAACCCTGGGCGCGCTCCTTTATTCTTGGTCATATGAGGCTCCATGTGGCCGAGCGCTAGCCAAAAGGCTAAGTGCCACCCCCCTCCTCGCGCACCAACTCCCGGTCTTGTGGCGCACACACAGGACCACGATTATTAGTTGTAACCCCCGCGCTAGTATAGTTCCGTGTCATATGGGGTTGGTTTCGTTTGTGGCATGGAACCAAGGGATAAACCCTATCCCACTATTCCCGCGCCGTTTCAACTCCCGGTTACATGGTCGTGGTCATATATTTATGTTGAGGGCTGGGGCCAAGCCCTGGCCCTTTCCCCCACCGGTTAATACACAAACCAAAAACAAATACATTTTACGCCATTTGTATTACAAGCACCAACGGGCACCCGGGTGGTTAGCCCGGTCCCGCCAGTCCACTGCCCTGGAGGGAGGTCGCGGGTTCGAACCCCGGCCATGCCATACAAATTTTAAATATAAACCAATAACCAATCACGGGGTGCCACGCGGCAGCCCATGACTGGGCCACGTGGCACCTAACCAACCAACCAAAACATGCCACGTGTCAACTGCTGATTGGACCACATGCTTGCCACCTGTTGACCGTACTTCCATGTCACCTCTGCCACATCATCCCTACCGTACTGCCCTGTCAGCCTACCACGTCACCTGCTGACGTCACCCGTGCCATGTGTCACCCTTACAGTGGTGACACGTGTCACCCCTGCATTGGTCCATCCGTACGCCAAATCGACCTATCACGCTCTGCCATGTGTCGTCACCCGAGGCTGCCACATGTCATCTGCTGGAATTTCCACATCACCTGTACGGACCGTACGGTCTGCACAGTCAGCATGACACGTGGATTGTACGGACTGTACAGTCACCCCTTTTTTTTTTTACCTGTTTGACTTTTCGGACATAATGCAATATCTTGCTCATACCGAGCCCGTTTGACAAAGTAAATATACCGCCGAAATCAGGAAGACGAGACGGATGCAATGGCATAGGTTTCTTCGCATTCCGAGCACTTTCATGTTTGAGCATTTTTCAAGCCCTGTCAGGCTTTTGGATCCAATTTCAGATCAAGGCCTATCATAGGGTGACACGTGGCCCAATCAGAGGGTGCCACGTGGTAGCCCAAATTTTCCCAATGTGGGCTAGGTCAAAATTTTAGGGCCCTGGTCACAAGGGGCACCATATGACCAAGATCCCAAGATTTGGGGGTTGCACCATTTATTCTAAATATGGAGGATTTAGCCAAATTTGGAGGATTTTACCAAATATGGGCCTGATTTTAGTGGATGTTTTTCCTAGAAAATGGGATCTGAGTCCAAAAAGAGACTAGAAAGAGGGGGGAAGTTGGGATTTCGACCCCCAACTCCAAATCTATTTCCAGGCCTGTTTTCCATGGAAAAAAGGTTCAGAAAAAATATAATGATGAATAATTCATGAATCTTAAGCCATTTTTATGCAGGGAAGCCATTGAGGAAGCAAAATTTGGAGGCCATTTCGAAGAGCTACACTCAACCTTTTTAAGTGTCATCATTTGTGTTGGATTCTTGAGGTCAATTAGAACACAACCATACTAGTTTGTAATCTATTTGAGATACTTCTGATGTAATTTTGGAGCATTGAATATTAATAATAAATCCTCCCCCACTAAGACAAAGGCTCAGAGGCATAGGAAACCTTGCCGAACTCCGTTAACAATCTTGATGTTATGGTTTGTTGTTCTTAATGTTTAGTTTATGTTCTATATTCTTTATGATGACTGCAACATTCTTTCATTAAAATAGTATTCTTCTCTTAATTCCTGAATGGTAAATCAATTCATGCATAAACTTAACCATAGTCTTTAAAAAATTAATTTTGGATCATCATCACCTGAGACAAACCATATCCAACTGTACCATGCTTAGTTGCCACTCATTGGAACTTCCTTGGCTTCAACCAAATATTGGCTCAGGGTGCTCACTACAAAGAAAATATATGACATGGAATTAACTAGGTACATCAAGGATCTAATCTAGTGCTTGTACATCGTGGGATCCACCAAATCTAAATCTAAAGAAAAATCACTCAACTTCTTTATATTTTTCATCATAGGTGTAGTTATGGACTTGTAGTCCATCATATTGAATCTCATCAGTATCCCTTCAATGAGGAAGATCCCATTTGATATCGTCACACCTCTGATCCCAAGAGTACATCTGGCTAGGATCCTCCATATCGAACTCTAAGGCCAACTCCCTATTTCACTCGAGTAAGTCCTGCAGTCTAGTCTGCCTCACTGGCTACTCCCTTTACGACTGAGACAAAATCCATACCCAGTCCTCCTGACTAGCTTCCTCCTATGTCACTATAGCAATATCACATCTCCTAGAAGCCTCTTCACTCTAAAGCTTTAGTCTGGCTTCCTCAACTCATGACACCTATTTTTCAGTCTTAGGAGATGTCTCTCTCCCACTTGGATCTGGGGGGGTCTCCCTCTGAATAATTGGCTCTCTTTTGAGCCAATTGAATCGTTCTGAGATCGGGCTCACTCTGAGTCTATACATTCTTGGTTAAAACCAAGCTCATCAATTATCCATCGATCATGGAGTACCATGCTCCCTATGAAACATGACTCCCTCTGAGTCTATGCAATCTCTGGAGCCATTTTCTCCCTCTACATCTTCTGAAATATGATCTCTAATGAACTATCTTGGGATATTTCTCCTCCCTACTAGATCCTAAGGGTTGTCTCTCTCTAAACTCTAGCTCCCTCTAAGCTAGTACTTGGTGGGGCCACCTGCCTCACCACTAGTGGAGACACATGCTCCTCCTCATAACTGGAAGGTTTGGAATCAATGATGTGACTCCATGTAACTCGAGAATCTCCGAGGTATTTTTCTCTCCTTGAAAGTATCATGGGGAGTTGCATGCCATACTGCATCCTGCAAGGTATCACAAAGCCATTATGGCCTCTTCCTGGTCACTACAACATCTCTAGGTAGATCCATTGGCCCTTCTGGCACTAGTGACTCTTCCTGATGATTTGAAGAGTAAATAACTGGACTAGAGGGATCTGTACAGTCATGTTTCAGAGTCTTCTTCTCCTCACTGTCAATCTCCATGTGGAACACTTCATGTCCCACAAAAGTATCCTTCTTTTCAGAAGGTTCTAACTTTGTCTTCTTCTCCTTCGATATATGGATGCATACTGTCATGTATACAATTCCATGTCTGGATAGCCTGATCCATGTCTCAAACTAGACACCATCTCATATGTTTCCTTTTGCAATCGTCACTATAGCTCCCTCTTAGAGATACCACCCGCGACTTGCCCAGAACAAGTGCAATAACAAAAAATATAACATACAAGAACAATATTCTTATGATAAGGAAATATGAACAAGAATAAAAAATGGGAAACATGAACAACACTTTTCGAGTGTTGTTACCAATCATCTCCATGGTAACCTACCCAGAACAAAACAAGAACAAAAGACAAGAGCAAAACTTTTCTAGTGTTGTGACCTCCATAGTAACATGTCCGGGACAAAGACAACAACCAAGACCATCTCCTAGAAGAGATCAATTCTATCTTGCAAACAAGTGCATCATTAGTACTAAACAATGAGCATTTACATAATGATTATTGTACTAACAATATCCAAGTGTCGCTAAACATTTGATAGCAAAAAGTACTCAGTAGTAATAGAACTCTAAATAATGTTGTCCCAGTTACAATATTTATTTAAGATGCAGGAATATAAAATATCAAACTTGATATGCAAACCTAGAGTCTTAATTGCTAGGGAGGGTGCACTATTCCTCATAATGCACTATATCCAATGATCCCTTTGGGTCATTGCTTGGACAAGGTCCCTTGTACATCCCTTGCAAACACCCTCATACTCGGCTAAATGATATAACTTGGAAACATATATAAGTGCATACCTCTTAAATTTGTAACACTATCCACCTTGTCTTCTAATATGAAATTGGACACCATCAGTACATGAGGAAATCACAAAATCAAGATAACAGAAGGTTCAATGTCCGAGAAAATGTAAATAAACCCTAAAATTTCAACTTCAACAGAAAATCAAAATAAGAAGTGAAATAAGTGCTCTCCTCCAATAAGTTTCTCAATGAGCTTGACAAGTTTAGGTTTGTGCAACTTCAAATTGTAGCGAAAAACATAAATTGTGCAGTGACAATATTTCAACTAGCTCTGACACCATGTTGATGTTTTATGATTCTCATATCTGATAGTTATTTCCTTATGAGTAATAAAAAGATTAAATTTCATCCAACAATTATCATAGAATAACTATACACTGAAAATATCAACTATAACAATGCAATAGAAATAACAAGATCTAGAAATATTAACCATGCACAGTAGAACACAAAACAAGAACGCAATAATTTTTCTTGGGAAATTCAACCTTGGGAGAAAACCAACAATCTTTCTATAGAATAATTCAATCCAAGATATTACCAGTACATCACCATCAATAGCCAAAATACCATAGAAAGAAGATCCTCCACAAGGCTAGCATCACCAAGACCTAGCGCCTCAATAACATGACCAAGAATAAGTAAGCAAGAGCTTCTCCAAGTCTGGCACACTCTCCAAGATAACCATAACCAAGATATAGAGAAATAACACAATTGCAATTGCAACTTCCTTGTGCGCACTGTAGGAAAGAAAATTGTATGCATGTCCAAATGAAATTAGCCAGTCCTTTATGTATACTAATCTGGGCACCAGTCTGGGGCATACTTATTATTTATGGGTCTTCAATTACTTTACTATTTTCCCATGGGTCCGACTTCTATTCTTGGGTCTCCAACTTCTTCCCCAGGCTTCTGTAATGGTGTAGATGGGTCTTCTTGTACTTTCTTGTGGAAAATGTCTACTCGAAGTTGCAAATCTCCAATAGGATTTGTTATCCCTATTTTTTGGATTACTAAGGATATTATGTCTCGAGGTCCTCAGGTTGCAGATATGGAGTGTCGAGAGACTACATGGCCAACAAATTCCTTTTTCACAGATGGATACCCTTCTCACCACCATAGAGGTCGCAGATTTTTAGATGGAATCCACCACATCAACTGGCTTCCTAAAGGCAGTGAGCCTTGATCCATTAGGTACAAGTCAATATTATTGTGAGCATAATTTCAATATTTAAGGCATTTAAGTATGTTGTATCTTATATTTCTCTAGAATTCATGATATATGCTTGGACATTATGCCTTTTGCCCAGCTTCACCTTGGTGGTTGACATTGTGCCCTAGTAAGTGGTCTTCCTTGGGGATGGGTTTGCTACTAGGAACTCCCTTGAAGAGGCATCGTACTGTTCTCGACCATACTTACCTCTTTCCATCACTATTTCCCCCCATTTCCTTATCTCTTGGGATTTTAGGGTGTATTGACTCAAAAAGGGGTTGTCCCTCATTTGATGGGAATAAGGGTTTGAATGCCCAAAGGGATTGATGTTGGGTAAAAGATAAAATCCTACGTATAAACCTTCTAGATGCTTCACCCAAGGATCACCCAAGAAAGCAATGAAATGCTTATCTTTGAGAAAAGGGGGGCCCACAATAAAATATGGTTAAGAATTCTTAAAAGGTTAGTTGGAGGATATGAGGTCTCATCACGAGTCGACCTATCATGTCCATGGATATCTAGTGGTATGACATTGCCATCATCTGGTCACCAAGCCAGGGTAATGGATCTTAGTTGCATGGTTGAGAGAAAGGGGGTCTCATCACGATCCAACCTTCTCACTTCCACTAGGTGCTTATGGGTGACACTGTAATTATCTGGACACCACACTAGGGTAGTGGACTTCAACCCTTCCTTGAATTTATTAAATAATGAAAGAAAAGAAAAATAATGGGCTTGGAAAAAGTGCATTGCGGATGAAGGTACCACACACCCTCTACAAAGGCACCCATGAATGAGACACTACGACCTCTTGTATGTCATGAGCCCTATGCCCATTGAGTCTTGACCCTAACCACTTCACATACTTTACATGGCTTAGAAAGGGTTGGAAACTCTCCTTGACCTAGGGAAAGATCCACCCAATAAGACACCTCGTCAACCCTATGATATTCAAGCTTGACAAGTCGCATAATGTATTTGAGCACTTAATTATTTGATATAGTGATCTTTGATGCACATGCTTAGGTGGCTCATTTATTGATTGAATTCACTTATCATGATGTTATCACTTGAGATCCTTGGAGGGCATGCTTATTTTTCTTTGCATGACCTAGTTAGTGGTCAGTTTTGGAAGAACAAGCCTAGATTGGGATTCCATGGGGCTTGAGGCTCCCAGGTGGATGCCAAGGGCCTGCATGCCGGATGAGAATGATCAAACTTGGAAGGCCTAGAAGATAACTTGGATGACGTAACCTAGCCTGCACATGCTAAACATTTTTCCTAGGAGAGGCAAAACACCACTTCTAGAGGCATGATGTCATCTAGGGGGGTCAGGGCTTGGTGGTGAGGTGACATGCATTGGCACAAGGAAGTTTTCAAGGGGCTTCAGCCTTGATCATGAAGGAGGTGGTTTTGATGCTTGACATGTGGTTTTGGGAATCCTTTCCACTCTCCTCCATCACCAACGACCTCCTCCTATTGCCAAAACATCCCCTAAAGGGGTGACGTCCATATGAACTAGGGTTTTTCTTTGTGCAAAAGTGAAATTTAAATGAATTGTTTAATATTACTTTGTAAAAGGAGAAATATTAGGGTTGTCAACCCCTAGTATTGTGGTTTACCCTTAATTATGTGGAAAAACTATCTTAGTGACATTTTGTATAAATTAGAGATCATAAGATCTCATTTTAACATAACTCTCCCTCTTGTGAGAAGAACTTGATATGAAATTTTCGCTACAATTAGAGTATTTTTCCTTTTGTGCTATGGAATACTATTTTTTGGTTATGGTTTGATGATGATGATTGTGCGCTATCTCTAGAAGGTAATTCTCTTTCTTTTATGGAGGTTTACTTTGGCATGTAAAGGATTTTTCTTGAATGGTATAGTCTCTATACTTTGTTATTATCATTTTTTATTCAAGTAAGGCTGTTTTGGCCAAGGGTAGATGAGGAGTATAGGGATATATACCCCTATCCTAGTTTACACCACTTTATCAAGCTTTTTTGCAAGGGTTTAGTTGAGGAAGTAAAAGGATTTACACCCCTCGTCTTGAAACCCTAGCTAGGTTAATTTCCTTGGGAAGTAAGAGGATTTACACCCCCAAGGATTTAGTAACCCTAGATCTTTCTTCTTGACCCCATTAAACCATAACTAAAGGCACTAGTCTTGCATCGGAGAAAAAAATTATTGCATTGGGAAACATGATTTCCTGTCATTTTTACTTATTTCAACTTGGATTGTGTTCCTTGTGCCTTGGGCACCTCACGGATACTAGGGAGTCCTAATTAAAGGGGTACTTCTTGCTGCTTTTATAAAATTGCATCTTCAGTCATTAGGGATGCAGAAACCCCAATTCATTTGCTTGAATAACTCTCTCATCAACCATTGGAATTTGCCCAACGTTTGCACACTTACTCTTCTTCGTCTAGTGCACTTTTTGGAAAAGTTTGGAGGATTTTCAATGCATGATTTTATTTCTGTAATACATTGAATGTTACAGCCATAAGGATGATATAATTTACTACAGAAAAGTATTTACAACAACCTTATCTTTTCATGCTAGAATCTTGGTCTTTCATCTTGATTTTAGCTAGTCTTTCTCTTGTATATTTTGCTTGATATGTAGCATTTATTTTGCAGATTTTGATGTCATTTTATTGCTTATATAAATTGTTACTAACAACTTCTATTAGGGACAACAATATTAACTTGCTTGTCCAAGTGATTATACTGCAATATGTGCTTGTTTTTCTTGTGTCTCGGGAAGGTATTTCACCATATGCAGGTTACTCAACATAGTTGGAAACCCTTGGACCTTCCCAAGACTTCATTCCAATACTTTCACACCATTTATATTTGACCTCTAGGGACTTCATCTTCATATTCCTCCATCTTCATCTCATTCCCCCTACGGTCACTGAGATTCCCCTGTTGAGGTGACTACCTCACCTCTAAAGTGACAGGGACACCTGCATAAGGTGACAATGGGTAGGTGACCTCTTAGTTATCGCCAATTGGTGGTTGGTTCAGGATTTTCCCAAACTACAACTTGTGCGATAACATTTTGGCGTCATTGTTAGGGAGGATTTTGAATCCTCTTAGGAACCCTAACGACACTCTTGTAAGCTATCCCAAATCCTTCCCTTAGCTTTCCTGGAGACTCCACCCAAGGGACTTTCCCTTTCCACCCTTCTTGATGAGCTCATCTGGCGACTTCACCTTCCCAAAACCCTTCCTTTCCCAAACATTTTCCCTTTGGGAGGTTCAATCCTTCTAAGGTTTACCAAAGAAGGCATCCTCTCAAGTCTTACATTGTTAAAACCCTCTTCCATAGTACCCTTCCTCTTTCTCCAATGGATCACCCTTGGGAAAAGGACCTCTACAAACCTCTCAACACGTCCAACATCCAAGGATACCCTAATACCATGCCAAAAGAATTCAACAAGTGGTTGCCAAATTTCCCAGGAAACAATGTGATAAATGTTGAGGACCATATTTATATCATGGGTCGGGACATGGAAAACCTAGGTATTGTGCATGAATATGTGGCCATGAAGTTATTTTCCTCAACATTGAATGAATACTCCCTTGATTGGTTCAGGGGACTCCCTGACAATCATATCACATCCTACAAAGATTTTGCCAACTTATTCAAGAATATATAGTCAACAAAGGCAGATGGTTGGACACTTGGGGTTCAATTTAACCAGATAAAGAAAAAGGAGAATGAGATGGTAAAGGAATTCAATACCAGGTTTCACAGGTTGTACAACCAAATTCCAACATATTTTCGTTCTACAACATCATTAGTTTGTCTCCTTTACATGAATGCCTTTGAAGGGAATTTTTGATTCATTCTCAAAGACAAAAAACCCACATCATTGGCACAATCGAAGGAGTACAATGTTGATATTGAAGAAAATCTCCTTGATTCAAGGGTGGAACCTTTTCACTACCCTCGTGTCAAAGAAAACAAAAATACTAAGGTTTCCAACAACAATGCTCCTGATCTGATTGCTCTCTTAACTCAAAATATAGACCAAATGAATACTCAGTTTATTCAGGTGCAGAATCAACTTATGAGTCGTATGACTACAGTGGAAAGAAATCGATTTTCTCCCAGACCTCAAGTTTCCAAACAATAGAGAGATGCCACAGGTTAGAAACCAATGCCTCGATAGGAGGCAAAGGCCCTGATTCTTTGAAACCAGTTGGGACAATTGATGTAGAAGTTTGGTGCCTTCCATGCAAAAAACCCCACAGAGAAGATGAATGCCCCTGACGAGAAAAATATTCCCCTGACAATGTGAGTTCCATTGATATGATTTGTACTTTCCAAGAGGAACATGTTACCCAAGAGTAGATCAATGAAGCTATAAGAAGAGGAGAAAGAGAGGGGAGAATCTGAGCCTTGAATCAATTAACAAATGATCAAAAGAAGGAATTAAGGAGGAGGGAATATCTGAACTACACTAGAAAAAATAAATCTTCATCCCCTTCCTCATAACCTAATACTCCTCTTCCATCAGCAGATAAGGTGGCTCCACCACCTCCACCTTCAATATGTGATTTGATTCCTAAGCCAAATCCTACATATAATATTCAGTTAAATATAGATGTTGCAAGCATGTTTGGAAAACTGAATATAACGGTACTAGTGACAAAGATGTGTAAGATACCTTCTGTAAAAAGGGAAGTTTTGAAAGTGTTATGGGTGCCAACCGAGAAGGAATATCCTCCCATCATCTTGAACATTATGTATCTCGATCGACCAAGGGACAAGAATCATCCTTTCTATATTTCAGTAGGCATGAATGGCCACCGCTTGAACAACTGCATGCTTGACTATGGGGCCTCAACGCATGTCATATCATTGAGGGTGATGAAACAACTTGGTTTTAAGACAACCCAAACTTATGGAAACATGTGTGGTATTGATTCCAAAAAGTTCAAGGTTCTTGAGGTATGTGAGGACATCGAGGTCTTCCTGATTGATTTTCCACATATAAACATTCTCATGGACATAGTAGTGATCGAGGTTCCAGATGCTTGGGGGATGCTCTTATCTAGGATATGATATACTGCTCTTGGGGGTTTCCTTAGAATGGATCTCACCCATGCACACATTCCCATGGGACATGACACTTTCCATATACTATATAATCAAGAGAAGGATGATAGACACGTGATGAATCCTAATGGTCCTCATTGTGTCAACGAATGTGATTATGATGTAGCCCCAAAGATTATTAAGTATGATGAATTCGAGCTACCCTTCATGAAGGAGGACTCCATAGACACATTTATTCCATGGACAGATCAATACAAAGAGAAAATTTCAAAATACCAAGGGAAGGAGCCAAGGTCTATCCATATTTTGAAGAAAGAAGACGAGAAACATGAAGAAATCATCAAAGAGACAGTCTTCACATAGCCTCCATACATTGAAAATACACCTTGCATCAATTTAAATGAAGGAAGTCTTGAGCTCATGTGGGACAAAATAAAGGGAAATCCCTGATATGACTAGAGAGATAACAACTCATGCCTTGGCCCTTACATCATCAAGAATAAGTTTGATAAAGAAAAATACTATCTGACAACAATAGATGGGAGGAATATGCCATTATCAGTGGATAGATCTCTTCTCCAACCTTACATCCAGGTCACATGACTTCTCCAGGGCCCATGCCCCAGGTAAGTAGGTAATTCATATTGATTTCCCCCACATTTGCATCTTGATTTATCATACTAGTTTAGATGCATTTCATTTTTATTTTTCTCTACTTGCATATTGATTTCATGTTTAGCTTAGAAATTTTTGAAAAAAAGTCAAAATTTTTATTTTCTAGATTAGTTTTTATTTTGGATTTATATATGTATATGGATAAAGGGTGATATCACTACCCTAGATTCTCTGATCACTTTGTATCAGTTTTAACAGGCACATATCTACCGAGAGATTTTTCATTTTTCATGCACTCTACGACGAGAACATGTCTCCAAGTAGGAGCCCGATGTTATCCCCATTTTGTGGATAACTAAGGAAATTATGTCTTGAGGCCCTCAGGTTGCAGATATGGAGTGTTGAGAGACTACATGGCCTACAGTATCCTTTTTCATAGATGGATATCCTTATCACCACCACAAAGGTTCCAGATTTTCAAATGGCATCCACCACATCACCTAGATTCTGAAAGGAAGTGGGCTTTGCTCCCTGAGGTACAAGTCAGTATTATGGTGAGAATCATTTCAATATTTAAGGCATGCAAGTATGTTGTATCTTAGATACAACATACTTGCATCTATATGTTGTATCTTAGACATTATGTTGTATCTTAGACATTAATATTTAAGGCATGCAAGTATGTTGTATCTTAGACATTATGCCTTTTTCCCTGCTTCACCTTGTTGGTTGACATTGTTCCCTAGTAAGTGGTCTTCCTTGGGGATGGGTTTGCTACTAGGAACTCCCTTGAAGAGGCATCGTACCATTCTCGGCCATACTTACAACTTTCCATAACTATTTCCCCCCATTTCCTTATCTCTTGGGATTTTAGGTTGTATTGAACCAAGAAGGGGTTGTCCCTCATTCTATGGGAAGAAGGAGATGAAGTCACAGAGGGATTGATTTTGGGTAAAAGTTAAAAGCCTATGTATGAACCTTCTAGATGCTTCGACCAAGGATCACCCAAGAAAGCAATGAAACACTTATCTTTTAGAAAAGGGGGAACCACAATAAAATATGATTAAGAATGCTTAAAAGGTTAATTGAAGGATAGGAGGTCTCATCACGAGCCGACCTATAATGTCCATGAATATCTAGTGGTATGACATTACCATCATCTGGTCACCAAGCTAGGGTAATGGCTCTGAGTTGCATGGATGAGAGAAAGGGGGTGCCATCATGATCCAACCTTCTCATTTCTAGTAGGTGTTTGTGGGTGACACTGTCATTATCTGGACACCATGCCAAGGCAGTGGCCTTCAAATTTTCCTTGAATTTATGAAATAATGAAAGAATGGAAAAATATTGGGCTTGGAAAAAGTGCATTGCGGACGAAGGTACAACACACCCTCTACAAAGACAGCCATGAATGAGACACTACGACCTCTTGTATTTGATGAGCCCTATGCCCATTGAGTCTTGACCTTAATCACTTCACCAACTTTACATGGCTTAGAAACGGATCTCTTGGAAACTCTCCTTGACCTAGGGGAATATCCACCCAATAGGACACCTCATCAACCCTCCCATATTCAAGCTTGACAGTCGCATAATGCCTTTGAGCACTTAATTGTTTGACATAGTGATCTTTGATGCACATGCTTAGGTGTCTCATTTATTGATTGGATTCACTTATCATGATGTTATGACTTCAAATCCTTGGAGGGCGTGCTTATGTTTCTTTGCAGGACCTATTTGGTGGTCAGTTTTGGAAGAAAAAGCCTAGCTTGGGCTTCCATGGGGCTTGAAGACAACAGGTGGATGCCAAGGGACTGCATGTTGGATGAGAAAGATCAAACTTGGATGGCCTAGAAGATGACTTGGACGATGTAACCTAGCCCCCACATGCCAAACGTTTTTCCTAGGAGAGGAAAAATGTCACTTACAGAGGCATGGCACCACCTAGGGGGGTTAGGTCTTGGTGGTGAGGTGACATGCATTGGCATAAGGATGTTTTAAATGGGATTGAGCCTTGATCATGAAGGAGGTGGTTTTGATGTTTGACATGTGGATTTTGGAAGCCTTTCCACTCTCCTCCATCACCAATGACCTCCTCCTAGTGCCAAAATGTCCCCTAAAGGGGCGACGTCCATATGAACTAGGGATTTTCTTTGTGCAAAAGTGAAATTTAAATGAATTTTTTAATATTACTTTGTAAAAGGGAAATATTAGGGTTGTTGACCCCTATTATTGTGGTTTACCCTTAATTATGTGGACAAACTATCTCAGTGACATTTTGTATAAATAAGAGATCATAAGATCTCATTTTAACGTAACTCTCCCTCTTGTGAGAAGTACTTGGTCTGAAATATTCGCTACACTTGGAGTATTTTTCCTCTTGTGCTATGGAATAATTCTTTTTGGTTATGGTTTGATGATGATGATGATGGTCCGCTATATCTACAAGGTCATTCTCTTGCTTTTGTAGAGGTTTACTTTGGCATGTAAAGGTTTTTTCTTGAATGGTATGGTATCTATACTTTGTTATTATCATTTGTGATTCAAGTAAGGTTGTTTTGGACAAGGATAGATACGGATCATAAGGATATACACCCCTATCCTAGTTTCCACCACTTTATCAAGATTTTTTGCAAGGGTTTAGTTGAGGAAGTAAGAGGATTTACACCCCTCATATTCAAAACCTATCTAGGTTACTTGCCTTGGAAAGTAAGAGGATTTAAACCCCAAAGGATTTAGTAACCCTATCTCTTTCTTCTTGACCCCATTAACCCATAACTAAAGGCACTATTCTTGCATTGGAGAAACAAATTATTGCATTGGGAAACATGATTTCTTGTCATTTTTACTTCTTGCAATTTAGATTGCGTTCCTTGTGCCTTGGTCACTTCACAACTACGAGGGCGTCCCCATCAAAGGGGTACTTTTTTATTATTTTATAAAATTTCATCTTCAACCATTAGGGCTACAGAAACCCTAACTCATTTTCTTGAATAACTCTCTCATCAACCATTGAAATTTGTCCAAAGTTTGCACACTTACTCTTCTTGGTCTAGCGCACTTTTGGAAAAGTTTGGAGGATTTTCAGTGACTGATTTTATTTCTGTAATACATTGAATGTTACATCCATAAGGCTGATATAAGTTTTTGCAGAAAAGTATTTACAACAACCTTATCTTTTCATGCTACAATCTTGGTCTTTCATCTTGAGTTTAGCTAGTCTTTCTCTTGTATCTTCTACTTGATCTCTAGAATTTATTTTGGATCTTGTGATGCCATTTTATTGTTGATATACATTTTTAATAACAATTCTATTAGGGACAACAAGATTAACTTGATTTTCCAAGTGATTATACTGCAATATATGGTTGTTTTTCTTGTGTCTCGGGCAAGTATTTCACCATTTGCAGGTTATTAAACATACTTGGAAACCCTTGGACCTTCCCAAGACTTCATTCCAATACTTTCACAATATTTATATTTCACCTCTAGGGACTTCATCTCCATCTTCCTCCATGTTCATATCATTCCCCCTAGGGTCACTGAGATTCCCCCGTTGAGGTGACTACCTCACCTCTAAAGTGATGGGGATACCTGCCTAAGGTGACATTGGGTAGGTGACCTCTTAGTTGTCACCAAATTGTGGGTGGGTCGGGACTTTCCCAACCTACAACTTGTGTGATAACAGGAACAACACTATTTATGAAACCACAACACCAAAATAATACCTTTATTGATAGGAAACAATTTTCACTTGCCTCTTCGAGGGGGAAATCTCTAGCAAAGCAGTGCTCTATTATAATAATTCTCAAGACAAAAAATTCTCATGCCCTCGACTCCTATTTATACTAAATCCATCTACCAAAAGAACAATCTAGAGGAAGATATTTCTAGAAGCAAAAGCTTCTATTAGGTCTTCTTACATTTGACTTATTCTTACTTATTACTAGGCCTTATTAATATCAACCTTTATTACATGAAAAATATATTATTCTACCTACATGAGGAGTTAGGGAGGTTAGGTCCCTAACATTCCCTCCCCCTTAAAAACAACCTTGTCCTCAAGGCTCGAGATGGGGAAATTGTTGCAGAATGGTGTTTGACTCCAAGTGGCATCTTTTGGCTATATGTCCTTCCACTGAACTGGAACTTCCTTGATAGTGTGTTGGTGGAGACGACACTCACATTGGTCCATGATTGCTTATGGCTATAACAAAATGTAACCTTCTTCATCCAACTCAGGTAGATTGGTCTGAGTATGACACTCAGTGTCGATCTCTTTCTTTAAGAAGGAAACATGAAAAATAGGGTGGATCTTAGAGTGACTGGGCAAATCTAACTGGTAGACCATGGACCCCACTCTCTTGAGAATACGGTATGGACCATAGAATTTTGGGGCGAGTTTCTGACAGTGTTGGGCTTTGAGTGAAGTCTTCTTATAAGGTTGTAGACAAATAAACATTGGGTCCCCTTCAACAAATTCACGTTCAAAAAAACCCTAATCTGCTTGTTGTTTCATGCGATTTTGAGCCATGACCAAATTTTATTTGAGAGTACGTAGGTTGGTCGTGTAGACTACAATAATTTGATCCACTTGATGAACCTTGGAGACACCTAACATGCATGATACAACTGAAGGTGGTGGTTGTCCATAAACTACTTCAAAGGGAGTCATGTGCGTGGCAGTGTGGTAAGAAGTGTTGTACCACCATTCAACGAGGGGTAACCACTAAACCCATTGATTATGTATTTCAGATACAAAACACCGCAAATAGATTTCCAAACACTTGTTGACTGCTTCAATTTGGCCATCAGTTTGAGGATGATATGTTGTGCTGAGGTGTAATTGGGTTCCTTGGAGTCAGAAAAATTATTGCCATAAAGTGTTGATGAATGTGAGATCATGGTCAAACACAATAGAATGAGGCATGCCATGGAGTTTGAAGATATTATCCATAAAAAATTTAGCTATGGTTGAGGTAGTGAACGGGTGTTGAAGAGCACAAAAATGAGCATATTTGGAAAGACGATCCACTACTACCATGATGACTGACTTATTTCCTAATTTAGGTAAGCCAACAATGAAGTCCATATAGATATCTGTCCAAATAGTAGGTGGGATCAGAAGCGATTGGAGTGTGCTTAGGGATTTGATTGTCTCTACTTATTGTGTGGACATATATCACATTCAACCACAAAGGTGTGAATGTCTTGTTTCATACCATCCCAGAAAAAAGAACATTTCACCTGTTCATATGTTTTGGTAAAACCAAAATGCTCAGTTGTAGATGAAGAATGAAACTCAGAGAGAATAATGGATTTAATGTTCGACTATTTTCTTAAATACAGTAGACCTTTATAATCAAGCTAATCCTGGTTCCATAAGTACCTTGGAGCAACTTATGGATCCTGCTACAATGTTTGGATCAATCTTGAACGTTTTGGGTCTTGCAACCATTCCTAGTGAACCGCCTGAAGCCAATATGTGACAACGAATGAGAGGGAAAAATGAGACCCGTCTTCTTCATATTTCCTGGAAAGGGCATCAACCACCACATTTTCTTTTCCTTTTTTGTATATGTTCTCATAATTGTATCCAAACAACTTGGTTATGCATTTGTGTTGCTCCAGGGAAGAAATTATTTGTTCCATAAAATACTTGAGGATTTGATGATCAATTTTGATTTGGAAGCGTTTCCCTAAGAGATAAGGATACTAAAGATACACAACATGAAGAATAGTCAACATTTCCTTTTCATAGGTGGACTGGCCCAAATGGTGCTCAGACAATTGTTTGCTGGTGAAATCCAAAGGTATACCATCTTGCATGAGAACATCCCCCATGCATTTCCCCGAGGCATTACATTCCAATACAAAGGTCTTGTTGAAGTTAGGGAGAGCCAGAATAAGAGTAGTGCACATAAATTCTTTCAAATCTTGGAAGGCATGGCCGACTATTAGAGACCAACTGAAAGCATTGTTTTTAAGGAGTGTTCTGAGAGGAGCTACAATTTTTCCATAATTCTTAACAAACTTGCGATAATATCCCGTCAAACCCAAGAAGTGACATATACTTTTAAGAGTTTTCAGGCATGAGAAACCCTGCATAGCTTCAATTTTCTTTGTATCTACCCGGACACCATCCTTTCCGACACTATGTCCCATGAACTCAACTTTAGAGGCTCCAAAGGCACATTTAGATTACTTATGAAAAAAATTGTTATGAGACAGTAGTTGGAGGAATTGATCCACATGGGCGAGATGTGCTTGCCAAGTTTTTCTATAGATGATAATATCATCAAAGAAAGCCAAGACAAAATGACGGAAGAAAGGATAGAAGACATGATTCATGAGACTTTTAAAAGTGGAGGGAGCATTACAGAGGCAAAATGGCATAACTGAGAACTCATAGTGACCAACATGAGTTATGGATGCAGTCTTGGGAATGTCTTCTTCTTTCATACGAATTTGGTGGTAGCTAGAGTAGGAGATCAAGTTTGGTAAAATATTGATAACCACTTAATTCATCCAAAAGGTCATCAATGACAGAAATGGGAAATTTTTCTTTGATGGTGATTTTGTTGAGAGATCTAAAATCGGGACACATGCGCCAAGTATATTCTTTCTTGAGTACCATGACAACTTGAGAAGAATAGGGACTAGTACTGGGATGGATGACACCATTATGCACCAAGTACAATGTCACAACCACCCATGTCAATAGAAAACATATGATATTTCAGGTGATATTGACCAATTTGGAGGCACACATTTTTATAATTCCCTCCACATTTCATGGAACCCCCATTGGAAATCATGATTTGGAAATTATTAACTAGACAGATAAAGAAATTGAATTATTGGGCGATACGTCGATGAATAAAATTATGGGTGTCGTCGTTGTCAACTAAAATGATGAATTTCTGGTTCTTAATGTAGCCAATTAATTTGAGGGTTTGGGTAGTAGAGAAAATTGTGAGTGCATTGAGAGAAATCAATGGTTCAACTTCCAGTGGATCATAGGGTGGAGGAAGATCCTCTGGTGGGGGTATCTCGGGTACATGAGACACATTTGCCTCTTCTTCAGAAACATCCTCAGACATATCCATAAAAAGATTATGTTCCTTACACTTGTGCCCAGAAAATACTTTTCATCACAATTATAACAAAGACCCTTAAGTTGGTGTTCAACCATTTCAACGCGATTCAATTTATGGATCTTGAGGGGAGTGGTAGGAGTGGCGGGAAGGGGGGTTTGGGGCGAGGAATAAAGGGTGTTTTTTTGAGTTTTGTGGGAGAAAACCTCTTGTGCTTCCTTGGCCCATTTTGTAGCTTCCAACCAAGTCTGGGGGTGATCCATGAGGACATGGGAACATATTTCATTCGTGAGGCCGTTGATAAAGCATTCCTTAAAAAAATCAGGTGTCATGCCCTCTGTTCTGAAAGCTAATTGCTCAAAGGAAACTATAAACTCTTCGACTGGGCCAGTTTGTTTCAACTCGGTCAAACAACCTAAATAATGGGTGTCGGTGTCAAAGAGGTCATAGATCTCTACAACAAACTATGTCCAAGGAACATACCCTTGGCATGCATTTTTATGCCATTTCCACCATTTCCATCGTTCAGGATCCAAATGGAGAAACCATAATGGATTTTGTCTGACTCATCGGTAATTCCATGGAAAGAGAAGTAATGTTCCATTTGGGTGACCCAACCCATGGGATATGAGCCATCAAATTTGTTCACATCCACTCTATGAAGGCGTAGATCACGCTGAAAGTGATGGGACAAAAAATTCTGGGAATTGGAGGAAGTCTCATCGTTGGGTTGCAAAGGTTGGTTAGATGAGGTAAGGTCTCTAGGAATATTTAGCTTGGTGCAAAGCTGGGCAATGATGGATTCAAGTTGGGTAGATAAGTCATGTTTCATGGTTTCCATTTTTGCATCTATGGTGGAATACATTTTTGCATTGATGGTGGTAACATTGGCACTGAGTTGCCGCACTTCATGTTGTATCTCAAAGAAGCATATGACAAGGTATTGAGGCGTGATTAAAGGTCTTGGTTACAGGTGTGGGCCATGGTGAAAGGGGGCACATGAAAGAGGTGGTTGGGACCACATAGAAAATGAGTTACGGGTGAAGGGTATCACAATGATCAAGGAGAAGAGGGGAATCCAATGGGGTAGGTACCAAATAAGGGGTTTGAAAGGGGGTTAGGAACACATAGAAAACAAATGAAGAATGATAGGTATGAATACAATCAGAACGAAAAGAGAAATCCAATGGGATAGGTCTCAAATAAGGGTGCGAGCAAGCCCCAGACCCAAATGTAGGGGGTAAGGTTGCACGACAATAGATCTTCTTTGTTCCTTTTTTGTTTTGTTTTCGTCCTAAGGGTTAGGATGTTATGGGTTTCTACAAACCAGGGTTTTCTATGTGTTATAGCTCTCTAATATACATGTGGGGTCGAACAATAGTACTCGACCCAATATCTCAGGAAACCAACTAAGGAGGCTAGTCTGTACCCTTAGTTGTACTACCTGATTACCCATGTACTAGATATCCTGAGTGTTTTTCTCGGTGGCACTATAGCAGTTAGGTGGTCGATCGGTTGATCTATGGAGGGTTTCAGGATACCTAGTTTGATCCGTATATAGGTGATGTCTGATGTGCTACCACTTGAAGGGGTACCAACATGGGTTACAAGGGTGTCCAACAATGCGAGCTTAAGTACCTCTTGTATTTCCTATGTGTATGCTTCCCTGACTGCAGATATGTGTTGAACGACATATCAATGTAGTTTTAAGACGTTGACATAAGTCTCTATCCTGAAAAATTTTAACCCACAATTTCTTGCCAAGGAAATTGCTCTAATACCACTTGTAAGGTATCGTATCTATTATAATAGTAGAAAATAAAAATACTGCAGAGAATAACAATAGAACAACACAATATGTGAAACCACAACACTAAAATAATACCTGTATTGATAGGAAACAATGTTCACTTGCCTCTTTGATGGGGAAAACTCCAACAAATAAACATTCTATTACAATAATTCTCAAGACAAAAACTTATCATTCCCTCGACTCCTATTTATACTAAATCCATCTACCAAAATAATAATCTAGAGGAAGATATTTCTAAAAGCGAAAGCTTCTATTAGGTCTTCTTACATTTGACTTATTCTTCCTTATTACTAGGCCTTATTAATATAATCCTTTATTACATGGAAAAAATATTATTCTACCTACATGAGGGGTTAAGGAGGTTAGGTCCCTAAAAGAAGGATATAGAGCCACCACTTCATGTCCAAGTAAAGTACACGATTTCTGATAACTAGTGTTGAGAGACACCTTAAGGATTACCCCTCAAGCGCTACCTAGGTCTATAAGGTTCCCTTCTAGGTTGCAAGGGAGGACCGGTCTATGAAGGAGCCTTTCCTGATACTAAACAAGGTGAACTTAAAGGCTAGCCAAACAAAAGGTGAGAGCCACTAGATGTTGTACCCTAATGCGTGAACACATAACTTTAATTATCAAAGGGGAAGGTGAGAGAACTTACCTTGAAGAAACCCTTCCAAGTGGAGAATTGCACACTTCTTTGGCCTTGTAGTAACATTTTTCTTTGAAGCAAAATATAAGAGTGTTTGTCTTACCCTTGAAACATAACTAGAAAATCACAAGAAGAGAAGTAGATACTCAATAGAAATCTTTAGACAATCTTCTCATTGATCTCTAACGATTTGAAATGGAGGAAGACTCCTCCTTTTATAGGTGAGAATCCTCCTCAAATATAATATGAAACCATGTGCTAGCTCCAAAACCACTAGCCTAGTAAAACCCTGGGCACAATACAAAATAATAAAATGCTCAATAAGTGAGATGTCCCTCTAGAAGAGGTCATAGTACAATGTAGAAGCCACATGTGTTGTACAAGGAGGAATACAAGAGAGGTTTGTCCCTCAAGAAAGGTAAATTTCCAAGGATATGGTCCAACCAAGTCAAATGGTCGAACATCCACATAGCTACCTCCTCCATCCAAGGAATGGTCCAAAAGTGGTGAAACATCCTAGAAAACGATGATGTCCTCTCCAATGTGTGAATATTCCAAGAAAATAAACCCTCTCAAGGGGCACATGTGGGCTCAAAAAGGTTAGCACACCTCAAAGAATGTTCCAATAAGGATGCCACGTCACCAAGGGGTCCAAGTCACAATGTGTAATCACCTTTGTGATGTGAAAATTCTCTCTCCAATGCATTAACTACCCTCATGTGTGATACAAAGGGAGAAAATAACACATGAGAGTGCAATGAAATGTCCAACTAAGCAATGAACATGTGTACAAAATGGTCCACGTGGCATGTCTGATGGCGTGGTGTCCTTGTCATGGCCCGATGCACTGTCACAGATCCTAATGGAGTGACATGTATCTCGATGCAGTGCACATATTTCAAGGCAATGTCAAATTTTTAGGCATGGTACATGTATCCCAATATCTTCTTGAGGTGATGGGTCTAGCCTCTTAGCAATCCATTAATTGATGGCACCTCATGACAATCTCTTAGAAAAACATAACAAAGGGGGTTATTTTTAATACTTTCCTAAGTCTTAACAATGGGAACATTATCAACCCTTATACATGCATCAAATCTTAAGAAAACCCATATTTTCTAAGTATCTAGGTGGAACATAGGCAATAATGAGTAATAATGATGAAAGGGAAGGGGGAATGGATTTGTGTGATGACCCTCAAAGTCTTAGACATGCACACATATTGTTATTCATTTATTTATTCATCTGGATTCATTTGGCTAGGATTTTTTGTTGTATAATAGCATTCTATAGGGAGCTTAGAAATGAATTACCATCCTCAACACTATTTCTTACTATGCCTTTAAAACTTTTTCTTTAGATATTCGGTTTATCGAACAAGTCCCTTTTATTTAGATATTCATAGACAAACCAGGGACTAGGGGCATTGTTCAAGATTAATATTTGGCTTTTAACTTTGGCTTTTCACCTCTTAGGCTTAGTGCATTTATTAATTCAAGCTTTAATTATGATCTTTTCTTTTGAGCTTTGAGAAATCATACATGACTAGGATGATATTTTTTATGTGGATGGAATGAATGATACAATGAGGTGAAAAGTGGTTAGCATGGTTGGGATATGGATAACACTATCTAGCCGAGGCACCCAATGGTACAATTTAACCCAAGAGTGATACACTTCTAACATAAAACAAGTTCCACAAGGTAATATGAGGCTAGTAATTAAACCATGTAATGTTATGAAATTCCAATAGATAGTCGTTAGGTGGAAACCATTTTACGACGACCTAAGAAGTTATATCATCATTTCCAAACAAGTATTGATACATGGAATGTCAAATGAAGTAACTAAGAACCATACCATACCATAGTGCATATGTCATCTGAGGAGCAGGGATGAAAATGAGCTACACCATAGTTGGAGCTAGCACGATCTTGAATCTCGTGGAGATCAAGAAAAAGTCTGTCTAGATCTAGTGAATATGAGCATGACACCTAAGGGAGGCATATGCTTTGTGAATTTTTAGCAATCCATAAATACAATGTACAATGGAGTCTTTTGGTGAGATCTTTTTGTTTGTATCTTGATCTAGAGTTGAATTCTTGATTGCCAATGTCACATCTTTCAAGATTTTCTTAGTTGGATCGATATCCAACTCTACATAGCCATTTCTTTTTAAATGTTCCATCATTTTCATGTCATATTCCTCAAGATTCATAGTGACATTCATAACTATAGTAGCATTTCCCTT
>ML801786.1:0-32369 GCA_009831015.1 Picea engelmannii
TGCATCCTAGACTTCTAAGTCTGATTTTGGTCCAAACAATTGCAGGGTTTGTAAAGAGGAACTTGGTTGTAACTCAGAAAATACATCAATAAAATCATTTTATGGTTTCTTGTCAATTTGAGACTTGTGGTTTACCGGTTTTCAGATGTATCTGTTCTTGTATTTATTCATTTTAATTCTTATAAAATTCATTTACAAACACTTTTCTATTTTTAAGTTTGTATTATTTTGCAAAGCACAAAAATATGATAATAGCATTAGGCACAAGGACTTATTTCTTAAAGGTTGATTGATATAATCCTAGGGTATCATTCCCGCCTATCTCATCCAGCCTAATGAGATTTGAAAATGCTTGAGTGAGGATATGTCCATTCATCGCCTCAACACAGTTGTGTTTAAAAGAAAATGGGAAAATTAAAAAGTCTTTTTATAATCTGAGCTTATAAGAACAAATGCTTCTCCAATGGTTTCCTTAATCTCATAAAAAGAAGTTATCGGTTATTTAGTCCATTTTACCACATTTCCATTTTTAATCATATTAGTTATGCCTTTTACAATTTCAAAAAAATTAAGAATAAATATTCTTATAAAATTAATCTTGCCTAAAAGTGACTGAATGTGAAAATTCCAAGCGTGGGTGACTAAAATTCTTATGATCCCAATCAGACAAGTAGATTGTTGAATTTAATTAATGTTGAAATTAAATTTCAGACCACAACATCAACCACACAATAACTAGAAATTAAATAGAAAAAGCATAAAATCAATTTCATACATACACAGGCAATTACTCCAAAAATAGATTTTTATTCCTTCGAACAAATTAAAAGGAAACCTCAAGAAGATGCCAAAAAACAGTAGTTGCACAGTTACAAAATCTCTCTATGAAATGAGAAAAACAACCTACTGAGAAGTACATCCTACTATATGGTTTTACACCTTGTACGACTATTTTCCATATGATTATATGGATTTGTACAATCATATCCATACGACTATACAAAACTATACAGATACTTGTACACCTTGTACTCGTTTCTTGGAAATGCCTCCTTCATGTTTGATGCTCTCTCTCTCTCTCTCTCTCTCTCTCTCTCTCTCTCTCTCTCTCTCAACTTGCTCAACTATTCTTGTGTGTATGAACTCTCTATCTTGACATGTCTTTATACTTTTAGCTAAGACCAAAACCCTAATCTATTTTTGAGTTTACTCATGATCTAAGTAAATATAATACTTTCACATTTTTTACTAAAGTGAATTACAAAATATAATTACTTTTCGAAAATATCTCAAACTATTTACATGTTCACACTAAACCTATGTGGAAGTTCTTGTTCGAGCTATAATTCTCAACACTCCCTCCTAGCAAGGAAGGAATTCTGCACCAATCCAAGTATGTCTCTGAATGCCTCAAACTTTCCATTTTCCAAGGGCTTGGTGAGAATATCAACTGCTTACTTATCCATGGGAATATACTAGAGATTCATTGCTCCCTTTTGAACCATGTATTGTGTGAAGTGATATTTGATCTCTATATGCTTGGAATTGTCATGAAACATTGGATTCTCAAAGAGTTTGATGCAACTTTGATTATCACAATGAATAACTATAGGTTCCAACTCCCGATCAAACAAACATGCAAGTAACTTGTGAATCCAAATGGCCTCGCAACTAGCAGTATCAGTTGCCATGCGCTCTACCTCTACTGATCTAAGTGTTATGGAAGTATGTTTCCTGCTGAGATAGGATATCATCATTGATCCCAAGCTAAAGAAACACCTTGATGTGCTCTTCCTGCATGTTTCAATTCCTACCCAATATGAATCTGAATACCCATATAAATTCACTTCACCACCTCCAATATAAATCAGAGCCTACTCCATCGTTCCCCTCAAATACCTAAGCACATGTTTTACTTCTACCCAATGCTCTTGATTTAGCTCCACCATAAACTAACTTAAGGTGTTCATTGCAAAACATATAGTTTTCCTAATGTTGACCAAATACATCAAAGAACCTATCATCTACATGTACAACATGGGATCCACCAACTCTAAATCTAAAGTTGTCACCTTCTTCAAATTAGTGATCATGGGTGTGGGCATAGTTTTATAGTCCTCCATTTGAAACCTCTTCGGGATCTGAATTGCATACTTACCTTACCCAAGGAAAATCTCCCATGGTCTCTGCCAAACCTCCAAATCCAAGAATTAATGCATCATGTCGATGTCCTTCATCTCGAACTTAGTTGTCATGTTTTATTTTCACCTTGCAATGAGCTTCTCTACACCTATTAGAAATAATTCATCTACGTACAACACCAAAATGAGCAGATTAGTCTGACTAAATATGCAACACAAGTTATAATCTATTTCAATTTTAGTGAAGCCAATACTCTACAAGTATCCATCAATCCTTGAATACCATGCTCTTGGTGCCTATGTAAGTCCATACCAGGGTTTCTTAAGCCTACACACATGGGAATCCTTCACACTTACCTCAAAGGCATAAGGTTTCTCTATGTACACTTCTTCTTTGATGATCCCATTAAGGAAATATGTCTTCACATCTGTATCATGTATCCCTCATCCCATAAATGAAACTGAGGACGTTACTTCTCTAATGGAAGTTTACCTAGCAACTAGAGAAAATGTCTCCTAGTATTCCACTCGCTCTCTGTAGGAGAACCCTCTTGCCACAAACCTCACTTTGAACTTTTCAATGCTTCCATATACAACATGCTTGATCTTATAGAGACACCTATAACTCACAAATAAGTTCCCTCTAGTCTTGGCACTATGTCCCAAACATCATTCTTCATTATGGAGGTGTACTCCTCCACCATGGAATCCCATCATACCTATTGGTATGTTTCCTCTTGAAAACTAGAAGGCTCAGAATCTAGAATGTTTCTCATCAATGTCATATAGTATGAAAACTTCTTTGGATTTCTACTCTCTCTTAATGTGCTCCTAGGAGTCTCAACATGCTCCTAAGCATCCCTCAAGGTCTATTTGAACTATTGAGGTCTCCTAACAGAAGTGGAATGGGTTCTTGTCTCCCCATGTTCACCTAAAGGCTACTCTACTGCCCTGGAAATCACCGGTGACCCGGACTCAACCTTTGGTGCTTCCTGGTTCTCATCCTCTGACACTAGAATAAGCTCATGGGACTTCCTAGATACAAATTCTTCCTCAAACTTTACATCCTATCGCACTATCATCTTCCTTTACTCTAGAAAAAATACCATGTAAGTGTTTGAAGTCTCATTATAACCCACAAATAAACCCTTCATGTTGGAGGGATCCAACTTGGTCCTCTTCTCTACCGGTAAATGATATAAACTAGACAACCAAATATTCAAAAATGACTCATCTATGGCTTCACACCAGTAAATGCCTCCTCTCGTGTCTTTTCCTCCAAGATCATGTGAGGACACTGGTTCTGGATGTAGACTTTTGTGTTGCATGCCTATACCCAAAGAAACATCGACAAGTCCTGGTCATGTATCATATCCTTAGAAACCCCTACGATGGATCAAGTATTCCACTCTACAACCCCATTATGTTGTGGGTTGTATGAAACTAACAACTCCCTCTTGATTCATGCATCCTTGCAGAAACCCTCAAACTCCTTGGAGATATACTCTTCCCCATTTCCCAATCTCAAGATTTTGATCTTCTTCCATGTCTTTTATTTAACTAGAGATTTGAACTCCTAAAACCTTCTAAGAACCTCATCCTTGGTATTTAAGAAGTATATCCAATTATTGCGAGAGAAATCATCAATAAAGGAAACATAATACATGATGCTTCCTATTATTGATGCCACCGACATTGGTCCAAAAACATCTGAATCTACTAGGTCTATAGTCCCCTTATACCTATTCTCACTACTTGGGAAAGTAGGCTAGGAATATTTTACAAGCATGCACCCTCTGCATACACCATGTTTCTCAATATTAAACACTGGAAGACCCGTGACTATCTCCCTTAGAATATGCAACACCTTGTGATGAAAGTTCCCCATCCTATTGTTCCATAACTCATACAAGTTTTCATTGTCATGCACCAGGGATCGAACAGGTTCACTCTACAACCTCTACAAATTACCTTCTCTAACCCATATTACATGTTTTTTATCTGGTCTAGATTCCTTCGGTCTTATGAAGACTTGTTGGTTCTTGAACTCCACTGCAAGTCTCTTGTCTTCCATAACTGAAACTAAAAGAAAATTCTTACTAATACCTAGTATAAAAATGACATCATTAAAATATAAATAATTACCATACTCAAATTGGAAGGGAATAGTACCAACTCATGCTACTAGGTACTTGGCATCATCACCAAGATAAACTTATACTCTCGATTCCTACTTCTTCAAACTACAAAACAACTTTCGTGATAATGTCATATGTTGATATGTTCCATTGTACACATGACATGCATTCCTCGGAACAACACTCGTATAAAGGAAATATACATGTAATCATCCAATCTATCACTTGTGCAAAGCCTTCAAGGGATGCAAGGCAAGTGTAACATATGGAAGTAATTTCCACTATCATCTAAATAGTTGCCTCCCTCATTTTAGTGAAGGATTGAGATCCAACACAAGGGAGGCTTCCCTAGCAACCTCAAAGGATAATATAGCAAGTCAAATCAATTCTACAACCCCTTATTTAGGTTACTCCATACCACCAAGTAAAAATTCAAGGTGAAGGAAACGTGGTTCAAATAAGGAAAATCCAAGGCTTGTGTGTCTGGGGTGTTTCTAAGACAATAAAACCCATCTACCATAACAAATGAATCAAGTAAATCCCCGAAACATTAACTATCAAAGAAAAAGGAATGGTTTTAATAAAACTTGAATAAATGACAATTACTTAAGTGATTTAACAAGTTTATGACAACAAAAATAAAACATCCCTAAAACTAGCAGAGATGCAATGAAAGAGATGTTAAATGCAAGTTAAAATGAACACACCAATATCCAATGATTAATGAAACATAAAATAGCATCAAACTACTTCAAAGATGCAAGACGTCAATTCCCTAATTGGATGAAAATTGCAATAATGCAGCAATAGGTGAGGTCTAATTAAGAATGCAATAAAAACTTTAGACTTTAGGCTAACAATAACTAGGAAATAGAGATATAATCCAATTAAAACCTAAAAATATCATAAGGCATCAAGGAGAGAAGGGGGTCAGGGTTTAAATCACTTGCAATGGAGAAAAGACCAGTGTCATATAGCTTCCTTGGGCATATGGAGTCTAACATGCAACTTCTATAGAGAGCAAAGGCTAGAAGAAGACTAAGAAACAAACCTTAGGGTGTTCCACTAAAAACCCTATGTATTGATTCTTTAGGGAACAACTTAAGGTAGTCCACTAAAAAACCTAATAGGTCATCCTATATCTTATAAAGACCTTAAGCGAGAGATCTAGAAAGGATTATGGTTAAAGCCCTAGAGTAGTCCACTACAAACCCTAGAATATTAACCTATAAGAGAGAAAACTAGGGTAGTCCACTCCA
The DNA here is from genome assembly GCA_009831015.1 of Picea engelmannii. Taxonomy (NCBI): domain Eukaryota; kingdom Viridiplantae; phylum Streptophyta; class Pinopsida; order Pinales; family Pinaceae; genus Picea; species Picea engelmannii. The sequence goes on from ML801786.1 coordinate 5,539, forward strand.
AACCCTAGAGAAACCCTTATTTCATTCAACAATATTTAAATGAATGATAACATGCAAGACTTGGGGGCCTATTGGTGGGAGACGGTGATTTTCACCCAACCCACCAGGGATCAAACCCCATCAAGACATTGGCCTGTTGCGATAAGGCTCGAAGGGTAGGCAACCCATGGGATAGATTTCCACTCCAGTGGAAGTAGGGATGCCTTGACCCTTGCTGAGTCACAAGTTATTGGTATATCTAGCTTACAAGTTGTTGGATATACTCCCGTGGTTATAGTGGAAATTGCGGATTTGAACCTGGGTCATGCCCAAATAATTCCGACGAGATATCAATTCCCCGTGGTCAAAAACAACATGCAATATGGTCGACTACAAATCTTTTGTAGGGTTTCAAAGAAAATTAATGCAAGAGAAACAAGATAACATGCAAAATCACCACTTTGATAAAGCATTTACTTAATACATCAAAAACAAACCATCCAAGACTTGAAAACAACACTTACTGGTCAAATCATTTGAAAATAAAGAAACCCCATGAATAAAATCATCCACAAAACACATGCAAAGCATCCACTAGATCATTCTCCAAAAAGTGCGCACAAGTACTCCATGATGAGAAAGAAAAATGAGAGACAAGTGTACAAATTATTCTCCACAAGATGAGTTATGATTTACAAATGAGGAAATGATCCTCTAAAAATATGAGACAATCCTAGTGCCTCATCCCTTTAAAAGTCCCTAAAATCATGATAATCCATGATAAAAGGTGGATAAGGCTCAAGCCAACCCCCAAAATAGCCTCCAACATAAAAGTAAAATGTTAAAACATAAAAATGTCTCCTCAAAAGGTCACACATGTAGGTGTGAGAGTCTCCAAGAAAGGTGATGTCATCCTCCAAGGGATACAAGGGCATCCAAAGGCCAAATATCTCCTCAAGAGGTGCAAAGCATCATCAAAGGGTCACAACCCATCATCAATAGGGTTATGTCTCATTATCAAACAACTACCAACTCAGCACCCACATGCTAGGTCGTCTCCAAGCATGATTTCATCCTCTAGGTGCACAAAGTCCTAGGTGAAAATGTCAATGCCCTGAGGGGAAAAGGATCCATCATCTCTCCAAAGGGGTGTACCATCCTCAGCAATTGTAATGGAATCCATCAAAACCCTAACATCCTCAAGGGGTGCAACTTCCAAGCTATGGGGCTTATTTCCCTCTGGATGGCACAATTGGCTATATATGCAATGCCCAAGCTCATTAATCCATTGTCCAAGGTACATGAGGTGTGGGAAGGTATCCCAAGGTGGGCCAAGTCATCAAGGAATCCAACGCTCAGTATCAAGGGCCCAACTTCCTTTGTATAGTGCATAATGTCCTAGGTACATCAAGTAAAACCAACCATTACAAGATACAAGAATCATTAGAATCATAAAAAGTAAGCCACGCTCTAATACAAGAGCCACATAAGAAATTCACATTGGGTATATTCTTCAAACTTCACACTAGCTCAAGACTTTATGCAATTTTCTAAGTTTAAGTATTGGAGTGCTATCACAAGACCCTATTAGTTGTGTCAGTACCCAAGTAGAGGAGTAGTTCCCAAGAAACCCTTCAAAATGTAAGTGTAAATGGATGACATGGTATGGGGTTTGCTTCATGGTCATGGTGTCATTGACATGAAAGGACATGTGTGGGTTCATCTCCATGAACGCCTTTGTAGAAGGAGTGCTTGTTGCTTGAGTTACCCTTTCTTTGACAGTGTGTGTATTCCAAACCCCTTCTTGCCTTTTGATATTTGTTTATTTCTTAGCAAATCCCCTCTTCAGGTTCATGCATTTATTTTTACTAGGATTAAGTACGCTTAATTTGATATGCATTATGTGCATTAGGACTACGGGTGATCGCCTCATAGTGAGGGAGTAGAGCTCAAGTTGACTTTTGTCTTTTGATTTTTCATTTGTCATCCCATTTATTTATTTATTTTATAACATGTTTTTAAAATTCTTTTTTACCAACTACATCAACCTTGTGCATTCTAGCCCCTTCTTATCATAGGAGGATGAAGGCATGGACCTTTTTGGTATACATGTAATATCCATTTCCAAAAAAAGGGACAATGGAAGGAAAATAAATGGAATGTGTTTAGTAGGGAAGGTAGTGGTACGTTACCCCTATCAAGGCCTCCTAGTAGTACCCATGTTTCCCAAGAGTGGCAACACTAGGCTAGGACACATATGATGACCACCAAGGTGAAACAAGGAAAAAATCATAACTTCCAAGCAATCATGATCCATTATCTGACTTTAACCCATGATCCTCACCTAAATGCCTAATGCATTAAATGTAGCACTTTATATGAAACAATGACTAGTGGAGCTCATGTGTGATGGACCACCATCATTGGATAAACCATGTTTATCAAGTGGATAAGTTGAGTTGTGATGAGGCGGGGGGCATCTGAGGGGATATTGTATGTGGAGAATGTTGACCATCATCATCAGGATCACATTCTACAATGTGGACCATGAGACATCATCTCCTCTTGTTACCCCTAGGTGAGAGGGGGTAACATCTGGCTCCAACATGGGGACATGTACTTACTATAGAGTGCATGAGAACCTCAACATATATGGTACTCCAAGACCTGCAACCTGCAACAGTCTAAAATGTCTTGCTACATTCTAACACAGAACCATCAGTACTAAAAGGCAAGATGATCTATTTTGCCTAGGCATATGGAAAGTGAAAACAAAATGATGAAATAAATATTTTCATTTTCATCAATATATAAATTTCATTTTTTTAATATATAACATGTATATGCTAAGCTAACATGGATCCATGAATAAATCAATAAGTAATAATCAATAAAAGCATAATACAACCAAATGCAGACATGCAACATGATCTAATACTACCCTACTCCATTCTAAACCTAAGAAGTCGGGTTCCTTTCGCATAATAGGGCTTGAGAAGGGATCCATTAACAGTAAACGGTAGTCTCCTTCCCTCGAGTGTGGGAAAAAAAAGTAGTTCTAGAATTTTTATCTATCTAGTAAGGTCCAAGCCACAAACTATCAAACTTATTATGCATACGTGGCTTCTCTTTCCTCTTGTCCCATATTAGCACAAGGTCACCATCTTCAAAGTCCCTTTGTTTTTCTCTATGATCAAACGTTCCCTTAATCTTTTCTTGGTTCCTCACCATTTTCTCAAAAGCACATCTCTTGGACTCATCTAACTCTATAAGTTGATCAATTCTTCCTCGCAACGCCTCCTTTCAGTTGTAAATTGTTGTGCAAACTAGAGGACAGGAATATGGAGGTGTTGATCACTCAACACACCCTAAAAGTTTTATGAATTTTCCTTTTGCGTACCACTTTGTATTTTCTGAATTCAGATAATTGTGCAAGGATCAACGGGTTTTTCTTGTTGTTATGTTTTAATAATCTATCACATTCGGTTTGGTTTGGAATTGTTGAACAGATTAACCTTTTCTCTAAGTAAACCTGGCATTTAGACTAAGTATAGGCAGCTTAAAATTTGAGCCACGCACCCACCATCAGCATCGGCGAACCGGAAAGATAAATCATCGACATAGGTGACCACAATCGTCGATATACCGTCGGCATCGGCGAAGAGGGGAAAGGAAACGTCAACCTGTGTCAAAAGGAAAATCCCCGACGCCGAAAAACGAAACGCTCCTCATGCCCCTCCTGCCTCATTTTCCCTATACCTTCTTGAAAATCATTCCCCTTCTGGTTGTTTGAGTCGATTTCCCATTACTGAATGACTTAGTTTTTCATCATTATCTTTCTCGATTGATTCTTCGCGCAAATTGTTTATGTTTTCTTCAAGGATAATTTCATGTCGTGATTTGGTTTGAAATACTTGTCATCATGTTTTCCATTGATTGAGCATACAGTAGGTCCACCAAGTATTTTGTGTGTGCAAGAGACATCCAGGACCACCAAGTCCTTTGTATGCATAGTAAGCTTCTGCAGGAAAGACGCAGCAATTCGGGGCAGTCCATTTCGGGCTTAGATTTCAAGCCAAATAGACAGGTCAAATCTTCAATGGTGGAGATCTAATAGTTGATGCATATCAACAACTCTCGTGAATGCGAAGTCTCAAACTTGTGCAAGGTTTAATCGCAGAGTTACAAAAACTTCACTCTGCAACTTTGGCACCGAAATGACCAAGCTCATCTTTTTCGAAAAATCCCAAATGTCGAATCGCCACATCGCCTCGCAAGATCATCCATCCGGGAGATCTCCACACTTAGCACTCAAAAACTCTTGAATGTCTAAACGTCAAAGCCATGTGGAATTCATCAGTTGAGACACGTGGCATTCATCAATTGAAACACGTGGCACTCAATTCAGACACCTTTGGTTACATCATTTGCCCATTTCTGGGTGATACGTGTCACCCTTCTTTCTGTGACACGTCAGCGATATGACATCAGACTGCCATGTCAAATCCATAGGATCAGTCATCCCGGAATTTTTACTTCAAGACAAGTGCAGATCACTGAAGTGTCGAATATTCGAAGACATGTGGAATCCATTGCTCGTCGACACGTGGTACTCGTTTCAGGTCATTTGGGTTACATCATCCACTATTTCGGGTGACATGTGTCACTCTTTTTCATCTGGACACGTCAGCGATAGTGACATCATGTTGACACGTCAGGTATGAGAGATCACCACTGAGGAATATTTCAATTCAAAGCAACACAAAAAATCTCAAACCCCGAAGAGCCAAAGTCCCAAAGTCCCGAAGTATTTAATGGTAAAAATGTCTTAATCTAGTATCAATTAGCAATAATCATGAATTAATGAGTCTGAGGGATTTTCACTTCGGGACTTTCCAACCTAGAGTGAACGCAAATTTCCAAAGCACCGAAGAGTCAAAGACTCATGGCATTCTTCTATCATGACACGTGGCATCCATCTATCGAGACACGTGGAATTCATCAGTTGAGACACATGGCACTTATTTTAAGCACATTTGGGGTTGTCATCTGTACTATTTCAAGTGACATGTGTCACCCTCCTTTCTGTGACACGTCAGAAAAATGACATCAGACTGCCACGTCAACTCCAGGAGATTATCAGTCCGGGGGATTTCAACTCACAGCAAACACAGACCTTCGAAGCCCCTGAGGCAATGGAGCTCCTGAACTCCCGAAATATTTAAATTTTAAACAGGGCTTAATCTCGGTTAATTATTTATAATCATTGGCTAATAACTTCACGAGTTCAGCCCTTCGGGAGGTATCCAGACTTTGTATTCAAGAACTCTTGAACCCCGAAGAGTCGGAGACGTGTGGCATCCATCAGTTGAGATGTGTGGCACTCTTCTATCATGACGCGTGGCACTCTCCTATCATGACATGTGGCACTCATTTCAAGCATATTTGGGTCTATCATATGTACTATTTCAAGTGACACGTGTCACCCTTATTTATGTAACACATCATCGATATGACGTTAGGTCACCATGTCACTCCAGGAGTTTATCACTCCAAGGAATTTCAACTCAAAGTAAGCACAGTTTTCTGAACCCCCGAAGTGTCGAAGCCCCGAACAGCCGAAGTAGGTCCTGAACTACCACGTCACTCCACAACATTGTAACTCTGGGAGATTCTCAAACTTAGCATTCACAGCTCCCGAACCCCCAAATTTCCAAAGTGTCGAAACACCAAATGTTTAAGAATAAATCCCAGGTTAATTAGCAATAAGTGGTGGTTAATGACTCTGGGAGTCTGGGCCCCCAAGAGATATGAATATTTTGCGTTCCTAAGCCCCCGAACGTCGGATTTCCAAAGTGGCTCACCCACATTTATTACACATTTTGAAATATTTAAAAGGGGGCGCCAAACCAAAATTGGGGAAACTACAAGTCCAAACTGCAGAATGAATATCAGAGACCCTAGAAAATGTCGGATGACTTGCTTCTTTCCTCCACGGGATAAGTGGGGGAAAATCATTGCCAACATCGAGCTATCTTCTAGTGGCCTCCAACAATGCGTTGCATGCCAATGCTCGATACAAAACACAGTTCTGTCACTCCAAGTCATTTCCTGCCAAATCTCAGTTCACCTTAGCATGTGCATCAGTCTAGCTTTAGTGCTAGTAGCAGTTTTTAAATGTTCAAGTGCAAAACTCTTTTAAATTTAGACATAATAAGTGGTCTTTTTTGTGTGATAAGAACCACTCCTTTTTGTTAAGACAAGTTTGGAGTATCCATTAACATACTCCAGCAGTGTGTTTTAGTTAAGTTAATAAGTTGGTTTATAGTCGAGGTGTAAAGCTAAGACTCAGTTCCACACTGGTCGAGGGCCTCCACATCTATGATAAATAGGCATATTTTGTATGTTAGAAGGGTCGATGGTTTTGGAGAGAAAGAATTTTTTTGAAATTTTGTAAGAGAACTATTTATGTGCAAGTTATTTTAATTAAGAAGTTATGTTTAGAACCAAAGACACTTCTTTCATCTAAGGCGTGAATGTGATTGGACCAAGGGGGATTATCTCTATCTTCGGATTCAATATTTGTTGCTATATGAGCAAGAGTCGTTGTATATGTTATTTAAATTTATCTTATGATCTTGTAAAAGTTCTTTTATTCTAGTTGATGAATAGAAATCGATTGTGTTAACCTGTGATTGATAACAGAACATTGAAAATTACCTTTTCTTGCGCTAATTTCTTGTCACGCATATATTTTTTTTCTGTAAATGTTATCTCAGACAATGTTGAATGTATACTAATCAAAATAGTATTTGTTGGCGTCCTATAATTATAGGCGACTCGATTCTTCGACTGTTGATTTGGCGTTCCTCTCGTGATGACGAAGTATGGCTTGGTTGATCTCGTTTCCTCCCTCCATTCTTTTCACTCGATCCCACATCACCTTGTTGTATCCTTCATACATGTTGCGCCCTCACTCCCTTGTCCTGTAGCCCCATTGACTACTTTTCCCGCCACCCATCCATGCATTAACAGACTTAGGATAAAAAGCATTAAGTTAATAATGCTAGCAATAAGGTTAATATATGTTAAACTAGCTAATAAATAACTAGTTATTAATTAATTAATTAATAATTAAGTTAAAACCTAAGTTAGTAACTAGGTTAGTAATTAGGATTAGTTAAAAAATTAAATAAAAAGAAAAATACAAAAACTATATAAAAAACATATATATTAAAAACATTAAATAAACATATAAAATAAATACATAATAAAACATATATATTAAAACATTAAATAAATTAAATAACATAAAATATTAAACAAAATATTAAAAAACATATAAAATACAAAACAAATTAAATATTCAAAAACAAAACATAACACAAAAACATGAACAATGTAATATAACATATAATATTTTAAAAAAAATAAATAAATAAATAAATAAACATAACAATATATAATCCTAAGTCTACCCATTCCCACCTACCTCACATCACTCCCACCTACCCCACCTCACACTCCACTCACCCCCCATACGTCACCCTCCACTCACCTTACCACCCAAACTCCCGCCCACATTTTACAACGCGCCTCCATCCACTATAACAAACAAATAAATCAACGCACCACATTTTTTCCGGACCCCCCCTCACCTTCCGGACTTTAACGAAGGGGGGGTCCGGAATCCATATTAAACTTCATACATATCAATTTAATCATGCATCACTTCAACATAAATCCATGGCCAATAAAAATTCCGGACCCCCCCTCACCATCCGGAATTTAACGAGAGGGGGGGGGTCTGGAATTTTGTGTTTCACGAAAAACCACTTATGCCTTTTTGCCTAATTTTAGCCTGTTTTACCACGTCCTCATTCAGATCGATTTTTGGGAAAACGGAGACGGATTTTGAAAATCCGAGAGAGGATTTTGTTCAGCACGGGCTGAAGAATAAAAACCTCTCTCATTTTTTTCAACGGAGTTACGAGCAGGGAGAATAGAAGACATCTTCGAGGCCTATTTTTCCATATTTTCAATTTTCCATTTCAGTCCCGATCTTGCAGGAGCTGTTACGGCCAGATGGGGATGAATTTAGCGAAACCGAAGGAGGTTTTTGTCCAGCACATGCCCATATACAATAAAATCTTTCGTTTTTAGCCCAGGTGTCATCATTGAAGAGAAAATCACGTCTGCTCGAACCCCTTTTTCGCAGAAAACCGGTCCGTCTTTCATGGCAGAAAGCTCCAAATTTTGTGGGAGTGGTGGCTATTTTTGGCCGAGGCAGTTAAACTGACTTCCGAAACTTATTTGGATGATCTGTCCTATTTATTGAGATGATTTTAATGTAAAAGGTTCGACCTGTGAGGTTCTTGGACTGGACTGTGGGTTATGTATGACCATAAGACCTTTTTCTTCTCTGTAATTTGGAGATGAGCAATCAGCAATGAACATGTTTTCTTTTACAGGATTCCTGTGTGGTGATATTGGTGGTGTTTTTCTCTGTTTAATGTTTTTCCTGTGATCATTATTCTTTTTTTCAGTTCTTATTATCAGAAGGAAAGTAATAGAAGCAGAATTTATCAGCAGATACTCTGCCTCTGAGCTTTTGATGATCTTTATGTTTTCTGCTAAAGATTAGTTCAGGAATTCTTAGCTACTCCTGTGCCTGGATTTTATCTCCTCTATTTCTTCCTCAAATCAATACCATTAAAACTCAATTCGATCCAATAGTGTCGCTACCTTTCCCTGTGAAAGAACTTTGTCCAAATCTTAGAGTGAATCACATTGTTTAAAGTGCAGACCCCATTTGCCCAATGGCCCTCCTTGTTGTTCCAAATAAACCATTTAAAAACCCCAACCCATGTTCTTCATAACTAGCCTAATACCTCTTCAAACAAAGCTATATCAAACAAAGAGATCCCTCTCTGAGTCTTAGAGGGCTAGATCCAAGACTCGAAGTGGTTTTGATGTTGCCTTTGTGACTGCCTCACAGCCTTGGGTAAATTACAGAGTGCTAACATAATGGCGACTCCACTGGGGACATTTTCCCCAGTAGTACACTTCAAAGCTCCAGATATGATCACTGATGGTGGACAGTGACCAGACACAAGAAGGCTGAGATCATTCACCTGGCGACTCCAATCATCTCCAGACAGTGCCAGCTCGAAGACTCCACTGGAGGAAGAACCTGAAGCATGACCAAGCAGCCTAGAAAGACCAGGTATTCAAGCTCAAATTGCATTCAAGACATCTTTGGTTTTATCTGCAATTATGTCTTGTCTTTTTCTAAGCCTGGTCAAAAGTATATTGTTGAAGATTACTTTGACCATCAGTCAATTGATGAGTCTCAAGAGATCATATCCCCAATTGTAGATTATGAACATACTCATGCACCTGTGCACATCCCAGATGCACCTGTAGAAACCCTAGTGAGACATAAGCCTCCTGCTTTGTCTCCTACTCTTGCTAAACCTATGGATGGTTGTAAGCCTCTTTCTTCATCTCTTGTGCTTGCAAAAGTCCCAGACCGATACAAGCCTCTAGATTTTCCTCCCATTCTCCATGACCTCCATGTCAATTACATCAATAATCTGCCTAGGTTTGATGGAGAAAATGGGAAGATCACTGCTGAAAAACATATTCAAAACCTTGAGGATTTCCTTGACCTTTATGAGGTTGAAGATGATGATGTCTGCATTAGAATGTTTGCCCTGTCTCTGGGAGGTAAAGTTAAAGATTGGTTTAATAACCTTCCAGTTGCAAGCATCATAAATTTTCAGCAGTTCATGCAAGTTTTCTTGGATGGGTGGGTGGTTATGGGAAATGTTTTCCTCCTCCTAGAAGAGTATGACCACTTGAAAAGAAAGCCAGGGGAGACAGTACAATAGTTTTCAACCAGATTCAATGATGTGTATCATTCCATACGTGTGGATGTAAGGTCGCCTCCTAGTTTGGCTAAATTGCATTTCCCAGAAGCTTTTGATCCTGAAATGGCATTCCAATTAAGAGAAAGGAACACTGCAAGCCTTGAAGAAATGCAGAATATTGCAGTTGATGTGGAGACCAACTTGTTGATCAAGAGGTCAAAAATAAAGGACAAAGAAATGAAGCAGTTGAAGTCATCAGAAGCTAAACTGGAGATTTTGGACAGTGCCATGGAGGAGATGATGTAGAGGATCAATAGGAAAGATAAGCTTGTTTTCCAAAGACACCATGTTCCACTGATCTCAGAGAAAGACATGGTCATAGTTCCCAAACATTTTTCTGCTCATCCTGGGCACCATGGATTGAATGATGATTCGTTCATGTATTCAATTCACAGCACAGTCATAGATGAAGCTCCATCTCGACTGGTAGTGGAACAACCAGCTGACATGATATGCATGTTCAATGGCATTTCATCCAGGGATGATTTACCCAAGTATGACCAGTATGATGATGATCACGAAGCTGAAATAGAGGTTGTCTGTTCAAAGAAACCAGCAGCATGTCATTGGCAGGAAGGGGATCATTTACAGTTCAGATGTGACAATCATCTCGTGCACAACAGTCATGATAGCGATGAGGAAGAGACAAAAAATCTCAGAGATATGGAGGTTGTTCTAAACCCAGAATCGCAGCCCTTGACCTACATTGATTTCCAAATTCTTGATGAAAGCTTGAGCCTGAGGCAAATTCTGAGTTAATCCAAAATAACTTTGTACCATTGTGCTTTAATTCATTTCAAATTTTGAAGGAGACTCTTGGACAAGTGCTAAAAGATAAATGCACAGAAAATCAAGAAGTTGCAGTGGAACCAATGCAACAGTCTTGTCAGTCTTTTCAAGATCCAATAGTTGATCAGTTGGATAGCCTGTGCGGCCAAAATCATTCCTTATTCGCCAGCCATGAGATAAAAAGCGGTTATGATATTGACATGATCAAGCAGTTAGTTACAGGGGTGTGTTCAGCAGAAGTCACATTACAAAGCCCATCAGAGCAGTTGCAGCCATGTCAGGAAATGCACGAGGATGAAGATAACAGAGATACAGTGCCAGAGCTGCCATCCAAGAATCAAGGAACATATCATTTCTACCTTGATCCTGTAGCTACCTATATGGAGAATTTTCTCACTGTAGAGGCTCAATCTTTCTCTGACATTACTTTTGTTTTTCAAGATTGTCGGGGTCTCTGTGGTAAAAATCAATCATGCTTTCAGCAGTGGCCTTTACACTTTGCAATTCTGAGTCTGCGGGCAAAAGTTCAAGCTCTTCTTTTCACTGTGCTAACGAGCAGTCAAGCAATCCACTGGTCTCAGAAGCTACTTGATTGGCTTCATTAGCATTTTTGTATTATTTGATTTAACAAAATGATCAGTAGCATAGGGTAGGTAGGAAAAAATGAATAAGCTCAGCATTCTGAGCATCTCTTTTTCAGCATTGTTCATTTGATTTCGTTTCATTTGCAAGATCAAAACATGTACAAGTTGCAGAATAAGGTTTTGGGACCCCAGCCCAATGGATAAAGCATCGGTCTGCATGATTCACAGGTCTGTGGTTCTTGACACCTCCTGGAAGAAGCTGCCATCCCCAGGTGGAGCCTATGTTGGCGTCCTATAATTATAGGCGACTCGATTCTTCGACTGTTGATTTGGCGTTCCTCTCGTGATGACGAAGTATGGCTCTGTTGATCTCGTTTCCTCCCTCCATTCTTTTCACTCGATCCCACATCACCCTGTTGTATCCTTCATACACGTTGCGCCCTCACTCCCTTGTCCTGTAGCCCCATTGACTACTTTTCTCGTCACCCATCCATGCATTAACAGACTTAGGATAAAAAGCATTAAGTTAATAATGCTAGCAATAAGGTTAGTATATGTTAAACTAGCTAACAAATAACTAGTTATTAATTAACTAATTAATAATTAATTAATTAATAATTAAGTTAAAACCTAAGTTAGTAACTAGGTTAGTAATTAGGATTAGTTAAAAAATTAAATAAAAAGAAAAATACAAAAACTATATAAAAAACATTAAATAAACATATAAAATAAATACATAATAAAACATATATATTAAAACATTAAATAAATTAAATAACATAAAATATTAAAAAAAATATTAAAAAACATATAAAATACAAAACAAATTAAATATTCAAAAACAAAACATAACACAAAAACGTGAACAATGTAATATAACATATAATATTTAAAAATAAAAAATAAAAAACAACATAACAATATATAATCCTAAGTCTACCCATTCCCACCTACCTCACGTCACTCCCACCTACCCCACCTCACACTCCACTCACCCCCCATACGTCACCCTCCACTCACCTTACCACCCAAACTCCTGCCCACATTTTACAACGCTCCCCCATCCACTATAACAAACAAATAAATCAACGCACCACATTTTTTCCGGACGCCCCCTCACCTTCCGGACTTTAACGAGGGGGGGTCCGGAATCCATATTAAACTTCATACATATCAATTTAATCATGCATCACTTCAACATAAATCCAAGTCCAATAAAAATTCCGGACCCCCCCTCACCATCCGGAATTTAACGAGAGGGGGGGGTCCGGAATTTTGCGTTTCACGAAAAACCACTTATGCCTTTTTGTCTAATTTTAGCCTATTTTACCACATCCTCTTTCAGATCGATTTTTGGGAAAACGGAGATGGATTTTGAAAATACGAGAGAGGTTTTTGTTCAGCACAGGCTGAAGAACAAAAACCTCTCTCATTTTTTTCAGCGGAGTTACGAGCAGGGAGAATCGAAGACATCTTCGAGGCCTATTTTTCCAGATTTTCAATTTTTCATTTCAGTCCCGATCTTGCAGGAGCTGTTACGGCCAGATGGGGACGAATTTGGCGAAACCGAAGGAGGTTTTTGTCCAGCACATGCCCATATACAATAAACTCTTTCATTTTTCTCCCATATGTCATCATTGAAGATAAAATAACGTCTTCTCAGACCCCTTTTTCGCAGAAAACTGGTCCGTCTTTCAAGACAGAAAGCTCCAAATTTTGTGGGAGTGGTGGCTATTTTTGGTCGAGGCAGTTAAACCGACTTCCGAAACTTATTTGGATGATCTATCCTATTTATTGAGATGATTTTGATGTAAAAGTTTCGACCTGTGAGGTTCATGGACTGGACTGTGGGTTATGTATGACCAGAAGACCTTTTTCTTCTCTGTAATTTGGAGATGAGCAATCAGCAATGAACATGTTTTCTTTTACAGGATTCCTGTGTGGTGATATTGGTGATGTTTTTCTCTATTTAATGTTTTTCCTGTGATCATTATGCTTGTTTTCGGTTCTTATTATCAGAAGGAAAGTAATAGAAGCAAAATTTATCAGCAGATACTTTGCCTCTGAGCTTTTGATGATCTTTATGTTTTCTGCTAAAGCTTAGTTTAGGAATTCTTAGTTGCTCCTGTGCCTGGCTTTTATCTCCCCTATTTCTTCCTCAAATCAATACCATTAAAACTCAATTCGATCCAATATTTCCACTACCTTGCCATGTGAAAGAACTTTGTCCAGATCTGAGAGTGAATCACATTGTTTAAAGTGCAGACCCCATTTTCCCAATGGCCCTCCTTGTTGTTCCAAATCAACCATTTAAAAACCCCAACCCATGTTCTTCATAACTAGCCTAATACCTCTTCAAACAAAGCTGTATCAGACAGAGAGATCCCTCTCTGAGTCTTGGAGGGATAGATCCAAGACTCGAAGTGGTTTTGATGTTGCCTCTGTGACTGCCTCACAGCCTTGGGCAAATTACAGAGTGCTAACAGTATTAATGCTAGTTTTAAGTAGTTTAGATATTCTTCGTCTGCATGCTAAGGTATAAAGGTTATCCTACAATCTAGCCTTCCCCCAAAACATATTTAGATTCCCTCTGTCATCTAGTTTAAAGCTCTATCTTTCTTTTGTTATAAACGTTAGAAAAGAACGAAAAAGAGAATTGCATAGCCTGAGGAAAGGCTTAACAGAAAAGACATATATGTCAATCTCAATTAAATCCCATCAATAATTCCATCCAAATCATGAATCTAGAGAACCTTACCACTCATCAAACGCTTAGGAGTCTAATTGGGCCTCTTAAACAGGTTTGGTTCTTGTTGTTGAGTTAAAGGGATCTCGAACCCCTCAACAGGAGATTAATAGTTAACTTTGCTTCCAATATATACACTAAATCAAATAGGGTTTTTCATGTGGAAGTCTTAGTCATGGTATGAACTACCCATAATGCATACTTAATCTTACTATCCCAGCCTTTCTTATTTTCACCCACATTATTCTTGACAATATTTATTAGATTCTTGTTGCTATATTCTTCCAATCCATTTCTTTGGGGATAGATATTGGATGAGTGAGTTAAAACAATTCCATACTTGAAACAAAATTCTTCCAAGGCCAAAAAACTAAAAGCTTATGCATTATGAGTAGCGATTTTAGTGGGGGCACCAAACCTTGTGATTATTCTATCTTCAAGGAAATTCATCACAGCTTCCTTGATTGCATTTTTCATTGGGATGGCTTCTACCCACCTTGTGAAATAGTTTGTAGCAGTCAAAAACCAACGATATTTATTTTTGGATTTATCCTTAAAATCACCAATGAATTCTAGACCCCATTGTTGAAAAGGTGCTTCAACAACGACTGTCTTCAAACGAAAAGCAGGAAATAGTCGTTTCCCTGAGAAAAATGACATGGATGGAAAGACCTAACATATCAGTGAGTATCATTGAAAAAATTAGTTCAATAGTAACCATCTCTCAGGATCTTATGTGTGGTGGTATGTCTAACAAAATGACTACCACAATATCATGAATGAAGTTCCTTAATCATTTTATCTGCTTCATCCTTATTAAAACACCGAAGGATTACTCCATCATGGTTCTTCCATCCTAATCCATCTTGGGTTAAGAAATACTTCATATATTTCAATCTCAAGGCCCTCCTCTTATTATCTATCGAATGATCAAGACATGAGATATCTTCAAGTAACACACAATATCATGATACCACTCATCATCTTCCAATTCACTTAAGACAACATTGACTTGATCACTTTCACCCATTCTTATGGATTCTTCATTACTCTAATTCAACATCTTATCCAGGCCTTTCCCTTTGATGATCTTAGTAGGTTTAATATATCATTCATACTCTTGAATCTTCAATACCCACTTCCCTCTAGTTCCAAGGAAATCTTGTTGGGATAGGACATCCTTAACAGCGGGATACATCACATAAGCTTTAATTTTTTTATACCCAACATAGCTTTTGAAGTGCTTTAAAATTTGACAAGGGAATAAGTTTGTTTCTCAGTAATCATATACTTTAGTTAAGCATCCTTAAGGGTCTTACTCATGAAGGCAATAGATTGTTCATAATCATCTTTATTTTTTCTCAAAAGTACCCTAGCAATAGTGTCCTTAGAAGCAAAAGAAAAAATTATAAATTCTCGAGAATAATCAAGGCTAACAAGGATCGATGCCATAGTAATTGCCTCGTTAATTTCTTCGAAATATTCCATACTACTATTATGCCATTTGAACAAAACATCTTTCTTTAGTAAGCCATTCATTGGTTTAACTTTCTCAACAAAGTTCGGAATGAATCTCCTTATAAAGTTAATCTTGCCAAAGAATGATTGTAAAGACTTCTTACTACTCAAGGGGGGGGGGATTCTTTATAGATTCAATTCTTGTTGGATCAACACAAATACCATCCTTAGAGATGACATGACCCAACATATTTCTTTTATCAAAACCAAAAATAGACTTCCTGAAATTTAGGGAGATACCATACTTCTTACATCACTCCAAAATATTCCTAAGGTGTTGAACATGCGTATTTATTTCCTTAGATACAACAGTCAAATCATCTTGATATATCTCTATGATTTTCCCTATGAAGTCCCTAACGTAAAATTCCATTTCTCTTTGAAAAGTGCAACCAGCATTCGTAAGGCCAAAAGACATTCTTAAAAACATGAAATTTCCCCATGGGGTGGTAAAAGTAGTTTTAAGTTGATCTTTCTTTTTTACTAACACTTGGTTGTAACCTAAAAAGCAATCTAGCATAGACATCATTCCTGCGCCAATGACCATTTTCAGTAAGTGCTCCATGTTTGGGAGATAATAATTGTCTTTAAGAGATAATTGATTAAGATTCCTAAAGTCCACACATAATCGAATCTCTCCAGTATTCTTATGTACCACTACCAAGTTAGAATAATATCTAATAGGGACTATAATTTGTGCATCGGCCATCTTTTGGAGCTCTTTATGAATTAAGGGAGCCAACTTAGCGTTAATGTGTCGTAGCTTCTGTCTAAATGGTTTGGCCCCTTCCTTAAGAGGAATAGCATGTTGGATAATGTATCCCTTATAAGCCTTTAAATCATCATATGACCAAGCAAAAACATCTTTGAATTCTTGGATAAGGTTTATTATGCTTTTTCTCTCAGCAAGAGTGGTTCCCTTTCCTATATTGATCATTCTAGGATTTTTTTTTTGAACCAAGACTAAATTTAAAGGATTCATCATATTGATCAACAACAGGTTTCTCTTTATACATATCATGTCTATCAAACATCCTTTATAGAGGAACAACCCCCTTAGGAAGTGTGTCATTTGGAAAATATTCAACTCTTAAGTTCATGGATTCGACTAAGAAATTGATTTGGATATCTAAAAAATTCTTCATGCTATGTAAGAAATGAAGAATCGAGCATCATCATTGAAAACCTGCCAATGTTCAAGGTTATTGAGTATCTAGATGGTCTAAAAATTACTTCCATTTTCCATTGATCATGAAGCATTTCCTCACAAGGTTGCAAAGTAAATGCAAATATAGCTAAAGCATCAACAACATGGTTCTTATCCCTTCGGACGGCCTCAATCAGGAAATCATCAAAGAGTTCTCTTGTAACGTCCCCCAACTTAACTGAAGCCCGTTACTTGTGGAATACTCATAAAAATATAAAAAAATGCTAACTAATCATGTAGCTTACTAACTACATGAATACACATAGATTTAACCATTATGCTATCATTAATTTAAATGCAGCTACAGTTTGTGGAAATAAACATGAATGCATCTACAGTGTGCGGAAATAAACATGAATACAGCTAGTTAACTCCATATACAACAACATATAAACCATTCACATACACATAGTTGAAATACAACAATATAGATCATAAAATGACACAGAACACAGACAAACACTTCTCTTTTCAAAACAGGTGTGCAACCAACTGATTGGGATGGATGTTACACCCAACCATAGACTTGTTGTTCTAGATATCAACAGCAAGTCACCCTCGAGCTAGGGCTAAGAATCCACAAAAGAGGGTGCCTCTCATAGTCCACTCACAGCTCAAATATTTCCACAACCCACTAGCATTCTCCTATAGTTATTCCTAATTTCCTCCAACTGTCTTCCTCTTGACCTGCCCAACCCAAGGAATGCACCCCTTCACTACTCTTATTCCATCGGGCGTCCCATTTGTTTATCATGGCCTCTTTGGTACAAGTAATTGGGAATCTCACTACTGGGAACTCACTGCTAGAAAAAACTACCATTAAAACAACAACATTAGGTTGTTGTTACAGTGCAATTCATGCAGGAATTCACTCTTCAAACCTGAAAACCTAGTTCTTCAATCTTCAACTCCAAAAACGCTCAAGAATTCTCCCTCCATTGTTGTTTCAGTGTCAGAGCTATTTTTTCATGTTGTCTCTCCCTGCACATGCAAAAGCATGCGTGTCTAAAATTATTTGGTCTCCCCCATATGAATTTATTTATCCTCTCACTCGTATACAATCATAAAGTCCTAGTATACCGCCTAATGTATTTCACATTTAAGGATATGGTTTTTATCCTATGTGTGTTTCTATATTCTTACTTTGTCTCCTACTACCTTATCTCTCGATGAGGTGTCGATGTGAGAGCAATTGAGGTGGTTTCATTATTGTATTATATAATTATATCATTATATAATACAATAATCTCCCTTGATGTGTGAGGGAGATTGAGAAATTGAAAAATTTTGAATATGTAAAAGGGGTTGAAATGTTGATGAGTGTGGTACAACGTGATGAAAGAGATTGAGAAATTTTAATTATGTAAAAGGGGGTTGAAGCCTTTATGAGAGTTTGGTATACCCCGAATCTTTTTTGTCACAAGAATCTCAACCTAATTGTATTTGGGCTTTGTCATAAGAAGGATATTATAATAAAATTTAATTTTTTTGTTGAGTGTCCTAGATCCGCCCGAAATTGAATAAGGGGATCTTAGGTGCACTTTGAATTGTGTACGATGGTGATTTTTTCATGGTTTTTTTGTGTCTAGTTTTGACACAATCTCAATTAGTAATTTAAAACACCGCACGCATGGAAACCAAGACACATAATTAATGTCAATCAGTGAAAAGTAATCAAACTGTGAAAAAGATATCAAATTATCAATCACATCAAAATTCAATAAAGGATCCTACATCAGTCATGGGCATAAAGCATTGTTAAGCATTCAAGATCATTTGTACTTGAAATAGTTTATTTGTAAGTGTGAAATCAAAATTAAGTAAAGTTGAATTGAATTTGTTATAAGGTGCATTCTCATTTGAACCCGACACCCATGACTTGCTTATGTAACTCTATTCCTAAGTCAAATTGATAGGGTTGAGTGCTTTACAAAGTCAAAATAATGTCTTTGAATTTTGTATAAAGGGACCTAGCTGAAATAGAATAAGGAGGTCATTATCGGCAACTCAAATCATTGTAGGAAAATCAAGCGAGCGTGAAGTACAAGCAAGTGACTTCCTGGAAACAAATTCAAGTTAGCGAGAATTTCAAGTGAGTGAGTCAAGTGAATGAGTTGAAAGTAGCCCTTATTGTGTGGATTCAAATTGTAATCGAGATCTACCTACACAATGAGACCTCATTTAGAGTTTTGAAATGGATCGAAGTCTCAAATTATTAGAGTTTCTGAACACTCTAATAAACACTACTTTAGACAACATAGTGATATTGAACAAAGAAACTCCTCAATCAGTGCTAACTTGTTTTCAAATAATTCAAGGTAAAGTTAGACTTCTTCAAGATCAATCCCAACTATTGAATGATGAAATTAGGGATCTCAAAAACCAACAGCCAGTGAAGTGTTCTGAACTAGTTTTTGTTCAGAACAACCCTCTCTATGATGATGATGATGGTGATGTTATTGTTTTTTATCAACATTCTGTGAAGGGGAAACTTAGTGAGATAACTCTAGATTCAGACAAAGATGAAGTTATTATTGAACCTACATTTCAAGAGTTTTCTTTTGATTTTAGTGAAGAAAACATTTCAATGATGCAGCAACATGCAGTAAATCAACTTCCACATATTTCAAAGAAAAAGGTTCAACATGACCAAATTAATCTTTCTCTTTCCAATCCCATCATTAGACCTTAGGAAGAAATCAACCACAACAAGCAAAAAACAGGACTTGGATATGAAAAGGAAGTTACCTTTCATATTCCCGATTATTCCCAACCAATCCAGTTCCAAAGTGTTGGATTCCTTCAAGAAGTATCAACTTCACTTGTTCTAGTTTAGCATCAAAATGCGAAGTGCCAACATTGTAGTTGAGTTGGTCACATGGGGAATCAAATTTTTAATATCCATCCTTTCCAACATTGTAGAAAGAATAACCATTCTTCAGACAGATTTTCAGCACTTAAAAAACCTGCAAGATTGAAGATTCACTATGAATGGATCGATCCTTGGAAGAGGTAATCAATATTCAAGTGATTATAAAAGTCTTACCATAGAATTCAATCTTGAGTAAATACCAATCTTGCATCACATAACCTTTTTGTCCCTGACATAAGGGTATATAAGTCCAAAGTGGTCCCATATGGCATAGATTTTAAGCATGACCCTCACGGGATGAGATAACATGTGGTTGTTTCCACATGCCCACTTTGTGTTTTACACAAATGGAATAAGCATGGTACTCTCTTGAGCCTAGAGGGGGGAGTACAATGATGTAAATCTTATGAACCTTAAGGGGGGGAGTTCAAAAATTCAGTGAAGATGGATCGTGAAACTACTTGTGGTCTCTCCTTTCAACAAAAGAGGGTAATTAATTATGGAATTGAATATAGTTGTCATACTAAAAGATTCGACAACAAATATGTCAGCTGGGAATCAAATTTTCCAGATAGAAAAATGCACTCTGTAGATGGCAGACTTTGGAAGAATTATGGGTCAATGACTTGTAATTGAATCATACACATAATACATTATTTGGACGTTGATTTTGAGAGCAATTATGTGGACATTTTTTCACTTGGATGGTCTTTCAACCTAGCATAGGACAACAGGATCCTTCTGCGTTGTAGCTTGGGTTGATTGAGTTGTCAATAATTTTTAGGGATGTGTTGTTAGAAATAATAGGTGTGCTCGTTTAACCATAGATAATATAGCAATTTTGTCACCTAACCATAGGCCGAAGCCACCCCCAAGCACCTTAACCTTGATAGAGAGAATAATTCTAGAAGCAAACCCTAGGTCTAAAAGCCAATCAAGGTAGTGTACCACTCTCCAGAGCTAGCGTACCAGGCAGAAAGTCCAAACCATAACCAAGAGAAAATCCAAGCCTAAAACCAAAAATACTAGTTGCATTAGATACAACTACAGCTACTCTCCAGACTTGCCCACTTACTAAATTTCTGCAGTTGTGAGCTGTGTGTGTCCAAATGAGCTCTCACATCCTGTATTTATACTGCTCTTCCTTAGCTGTCTGGGCCAACTTCTCTTTCTGGAGGCTAAAAACTCAATATTAATTATATTCTTTAACCGACTTGTCTTCTAGGGTTATGTCCAATGTTTTAGGGTTTCTTCTTTCTTCTCGGAATATTCTAGTCTTGTTAGGGTTACACATGGAGGTTTAATACCTCCCACAGCTACCATAATATCAACACTCCCTCCTAGCTAGGGAGGTATTTAAAGGTAATGGTCTTGAGCACAAACATACCATTCAATAGGTAGCATCATCATAGCCACACAGGTTATCTCATGATCAAATCACGAGCACCATCATCACTATCAATATCATCTAATAGCATCAACTATATCATCTCTCAAAGTCATACTCCATCTAAGTAATCAGGCATGATGTTGGATAAGTCACTCACTCCACAGAGTGATACAAGAATCATTCTTCTAATCTAGACATATGTCCTAGAAGAATAATTATTCTAACAGATGTTGGAAGCCACGCCATGGGCTACAAGGACTATTCTTCTAATCTAGACATATGTCCTAGAAAAATAAATGTCTTGGACCATTTTCTTCATGGAGAATGTATGTCCACCAGCACACTGACTATCCATCTAACTAATAATCATTTCCAACACCACTGATAGTCTTCATGGAAATCAGAACAATGTCATTCAATAGAACACAATTGTGTCTATCCATAGTAGTACACAACTACTATCTAGTGGTACACAACCATACCAAGTAGCACACGACTACTTAATTAGTGACGCATAGTCACAACTAGTGGAACGCATCCACCAAGGTAGCATACATCTATTGTCCAGAGACATACAGTCTCCACAACAATCATATCATCCAATATCAACCTGCATAAAACAATATCATGATATAAATTGAGTCATCTGAGCCATTCTTCCACTCACATTTGTGAGATTTGGAAGAGCATCTTCCCTCATAATGTAAAACATCATCCATGGGTTATCTAGACTATTCTTCTCAAGCACAGAAGAATAACTATCCCTTATTTCTAATTCTAGACCATTCACCTAACTGGGTCATTCCTCGGGCACTAATCATAGTGCAACCTGGAAAGAATGAGTCTGCCATAGGGAATGCATGTCCCTGATTATTGAACCTGGTCCATTCACCTAACTGGTCCATTCCTCCAGCACCAATCATAGTGAAACCTGAAGAGAATGAGTTTTCCCTAAGGAATGAATGTTCAGACCATTTCCTAATGGAAATGATTGTCCTGCACCAACCTCCTAAATGGACCATTCTTCAAAACTACTCACAACTGTGAACTTTGAAAGAATGATTGACTGGCCAGGTGGACCATTCTACTTGACCATTGCTCAGAGTGACCTCCAAGAATAATGATTGTCCTAGAACATTCCCCCACACATTCCACAAGGGGAATCATTGTCTATGGTACATCAACAATCTATTGGACCATTTTCATTACGAAAATGATTGTCCGATCTGGACCATTTTCCGGATTGGAAAATGTTTGTCCTTCAGAAATCTCAAACCACTTTCCGAATAGGAAAGGAAATGCTCATCCTAGACCATTTTTCAAACTGAAAATTGACTGACCATAAATCAATAACATATCAGTGCTCCCTCCCAACTTGGGAGTAATCTCTTCCTTTTTCAATAAGGAATTTGTCTCCACGAGCCCCATCTTGTTTTCTAGGTATGCAAACTTTTCATATTGGACAGAGGATTTACCAAAATATTTGTTATATGCTCATCTGTGGAGATATATTGGAGAACCACTTCTCTTTTTTGGACTTCATCATGGAGAATATAATGCTTGATCTCAATGTAGTTCGGTCTATCATGGAACATTGGTTTTCTCTGAAGGATTCATGTAGCTCTAATCATTACAATATATCATGGCCGAATTCAACACTTATGTTTCCTTCTAGCTCATCATATTGTGGCAAGACTCAAACTAAAACATATCCAAGTAGAAATTCTTTTGTCATCAAGAGAGTTTGTCATGGATTAGCAATCTATCATCCCCGACTTATTAGTAACTATTCTTATACACTATCTATGTCATAGAAAGTTTTCACCACACTTTTGTTGTATATGAGATACTCGGCATCAAGTTGTTTGAATCTGTTAGTGTCAGAAGTCACTACTGGATTGCTTGCAGGAGAAGAGCCTAACGCCCATCAGTTTTATGTCACGATTTGTTTAATGGGGTGATCGGATGGTAAAGGCTCAAGAAAATATAGCTTTAACTCAGGAAACCAGGCCTGGTATGTAGAAATCAAGGGAGGTCTTGATCCAACTTCTGTCAGTAAGTAGATTAAAGGGTGGTAGATGGAATACTTGTGAGAAGGGCGAGCAAGACTACCTCGGGCGATAGGCCTTCAGAGGCTTGAGGGTGAAAAACTCAGAAGCCAAGATCCTCTTGGTCCAGAGATTCAAGGAGTTGAGGGGTGACTCGAATGAATCCTTCAATTCCAAGTCGTTTCAGCGCTGAGAAAATCACAGGAACCGATTAGAAACAATGCAATTGTTACAGTGATCCAACCTACATCATCCTATAACAGCTACAAATCGACTGGATCCTCCAATTCCGAGATGTTATAACACAGTAAACAAGGAGATGGAAAAGAAGCTGACATCCATAAAGTAATAAATCTTAAATGCCTTATACATTAACCAGAGCGACCAGTGCTTCATCAAAACTTTACAATCGGGATCCTTTCTCAACCATCAATCCTTTTCAAAATACAAAGACTAAGTCTATATACTCAGGAAAATTCACCTTACATAGGCGTGCCCAGTCACCCAAGGCTTGGTGTCCCTTCAGCCGAATTCAAATAGATATCCTTCGTCTTTCGCCACCTTAACTGCGCATGGCTCCTGCAAGGGGAGTAGTTGAGCCATTAAAAGCCAAGTTAGCGTGTGCATACCTCCTCTAGCTAATTGAGGACTGGGCATGGCCTTTTTGGAAAAAATGGTACACAGGACCCTCTCGAGCAGACCATTGGCCAGGCTCTCCATATCTTGCACTTAATGCATGAAGAGAGGTTTCAACCACTCTTTCTTACCTTCATTTACTTCAAGCGAAAACCAGGCTTAAGATCGGATCAAATAGCACCTGGAGAACACGATGAACCTTTCAGCGACTAGACCCGACACCTTTGGCCCCCTTTGCGTAGCTCTTTTATTTCCCAGGTGACCACGGGCTGTGAACTTGCGTTTACTCTCAAAGGAGCTTTCGGCATTCGCGAATAGGAAGGGGTTGATCCTTGTTTCTTGAAATCGCGATGAGCGAAATGTCGAGACGGATTAATCTGGTGCCACGCGTTCCTCTAGATCTAACGGTTCTGAACTCTCCCGACGATGTTGTGGGCCTGGGTCCTGGACACTCCCGGCACCTCGCGCATCAGGAAATGACGGAGCTTCTCTTTGTGCCTTAAAATCACGATGGGTGAAACGGCGAGGAACCTAATCACGCACCATGTGTCTCCTGTGGATGGACGACCGAGATTTCTCTGTAATACTGCGAGCCCAACTTTGGGCCCTTCGGGGTTCGGGGTTTCGAGATATAGGACAACAAGGAACCTTCACCCTTTGAACTCGCAATTGCCGAAACGCCGACGCGACTAGATCTTGCGCCACACATCCTTTGGATGGACGGCTGCTATCCTTCCCTGCATACAATATGGGCGTGATGCATTTGCGCTAATCTCCGCACAACTCCGCTAACCGCGATTTTCCGCCAACCGCTGATCTGCTCCTATGGGTGAATTTGGACTGTCGACGATATAATCTCGCCCGCTCGCTTGCTTGGGAGCCTGAAATGAGATTTTCCACATTGCACTTGGGCGCTCCTCATGCTACTCGCTGACCTGAATGCTCTTGTGCCCGGAACAAGAAATGTTACTAACATTAGGCTCCATGGGGGATAGAGTCGTCCCTGTGATGCTCTAAGGACTCATTTTGCAGTTCCAGTGCCTTGTTGTTGGGCTATGGAGTCATTTACAAAGCCGAAACAATACAAATAAAAACAAAGAACTAAAAGGACAATATTTACAAACAAAGGAGCCACCGAAGGCTTAGACAAAACATTTCTTAAGAAAATGCCCATTTACTGGGCTGTTGGAAACTTCTTCACCCTCCAAATCCTACAACCTGTACATGTTATTTGAGAAAACTTCAGAGATTTTGAAGGGCCCGATCCATAGGGCTTCAAATTTGATGTGCTTGCCTTTATCCTGTTTAGGAGCATCCCATTTCAGTACCAGGTCTCCTATCTGAAACTCTTCCTTCTTGGCATTCTTATCAAAACCCTGCTTGATCCTTTGTTGATGGTCCTAAATTCTACCCATTACCTGCTCCCTGACCTACTGGACGTCCACTAGCTGATGAATTCTTCTGATCATGTCATCAGGCTCCTCTTGATGATCCTGGAGGAATTTTGCTACAGGAATGGCTAAATGAGAAGGAAAAACAGCCTCTGCTCCATAGACTAATAGGAAAGGAGAGACGCCTATAGATCTCTTCGCGGTCACTCGATTAGCCCATAGAGCGAATTTCAATTTTGAATGCCAAGCCTTCTTGTTGTCTTCCAACAACCTTTTGATGATCCTTATCAGGATTTTGTTGGAGGAATTTGCTAAACCGTTGCCCTGGGGATAATATGGGGTGGAGTGAATCAAATTGATCCCGAATTGCTCACAGAACTTGGCTAACAGCTCAGCCCTGAAAGAGGTTGCGTTATCAGTGACAATCTTACTTGGGCAGCCGAATCTCGTGATGAGGTCCTCCAGGAATCCAATGATTACCTTGTGGGAGGCACTCCTAGTGGGGATAGCTTCAATCAACTTGGTAAAGAAATCTGTAGCAGTCAGGATCCATCTGTGTTGCCCACTGGAAGCGGGGTGAATTTCTCCAACGAAATCTAGGCCCCATTGCTGGAAAGGTCCTGAAACAACCACAGGATTTAATGGTAAAGACTTAAGTTGTTGTTTTCCTGCAAATCTTTGGCATGGGATACAGGCTCTAACTCCTATGTGGACATCAGCGAACAAGGTGGGCCAGTAGTACCCATCTCTGAGAATTTTGTGGGTTGTGGTCTTCCATGAATGGTGCCCTCCACATAGGCCGTTGTGAAATTCGACCATGATCCTGTTGGCCTCTTGTGGATCCATGCATTTTAAAAGAACCCCCAGGGGGTCTTTCCAGTACAAAATTTGATCGATAAGGCAGTATCTGACTGCCTTGAGCTTCAGAGCTCTTGCTTTGTTTCTTTGCAGGCCGTCTGGAGGCCGCAACTCTTGCAGAAAGTATATGACATCCTTATACCAAGGACATCAAGCCAATGGGGGCTCCCTTTGAGGGTCCATGTCAGACAGCCGACCCTACTGAATTCTTGAGCATTCGTTGATGAAACTTACCCCCAAAGCTTGGCAATTGGCTTCAGCCAACAACTTGGCTAAACCTTGACCTTTGATCAATTTGGTAGGCTTTATTTCCAGGTCAAATTCCAGAATCTTGGCTATCCACTTACTCCTTTTCCTGTCTATGTCAGGCTGAATAAGGATGTCTTTAACAGCAACTGAGGGGACATAAGCAACGATTTTTTACTGTAGGACATATACTCTAAATGCCTTGAGGGCCTTTACCAGGGCATAGGCCTGCTTCTCCATAGTGTCATACCTGACCTCGGCATCCCTCAATGCTCGGCTAAAATAGGCAATAGGCTGCTCTAGCCCATCCTTGTTTTTCTATAATAAAACAACGGCTACCGTGTCATGTGAAGCAAAAGCGAAAATAAGGAAATCCTTTGAGTAATCAGGACTGATAAGCACGGGGGCTTCAGACAGGGCCCTCTTTATTTTCTCAAAGGAATTTCGTGATTCGGAAGTCCACTTCACTTCATTTCCTTTCCTTAACATGGTTGTTATAAGTTTTACCTCCTCAGCAAAGTTGGGCACAAACCTCCTCAGAAAATTAATCTTACCAAGGAAAGATTGGACCTCCTTCTTGGACCTCGGGACTGATAAGGCTTGTATTGCCTCAACTCTGCTAGGGTCAATCCTGA
>ML801786.1:32419-44075 GCA_009831015.1 Picea engelmannii
TTACCTCCTCAGCAAAGTTGGGCACAAACCTCCTCAGAAAATTAATCTTACCAAGGAAAGATTGGACCTCCTTCTTGGACCTCGGGACTGATAAGGCTTGTATTGCCTCAACTCTGCTAGGGTCAATCCTGACTCCTTTCGCTAATACTATGTGTCCTAGTAACTTTCCCTCCTGCATGGCGAACAGAGATTTCTTGGGGTTTAATGAAATGCCAAAACTTCTGCATTTCAGGAAAACCTTCCTAAGATGACAACAGTGTTCTTTGTCAGATTTTGAAAACATGGTAATGTCATCCAGATAGACGACTACAAATTTATCCTTTTCCCCAACAAAAGATATGTCCATGGCACGCTGGAATGTTGCCCCTACATTCATTAATCCAAACGGCATCTTGGCATACATGAATGTGCCCCATGGAGTGGTAAATGTCGTATTTTCCTTGTCCTCAGGCAGAATAGAGACTTGATTGTAGCCAGAGAAACCATCGATCGTGGACATCCTGGATGCTCTTGTTACCCTCTGTAGTATATGTTCCATCTTTGGTAAGGGGTAGTTATCCTTCCGTGAGCTTCTATTCAGGTTTCTGAAGTCTACACAGAGTCTGATTTCTCCATTCTTTTTCCTTACTGGTACCAGGTTGGCCATCCACTCTAAATATCTCAGTGGTACGATGATCTGGGCCTGCAGCAGCTTCTTCACTTCCCTCTCCATGATAGGCAGCAGCATAGGATTGATCTGTCTTAGCTTCTGCCTAAATGGCTTTGCCTCCCCCTTTAATGGGATTTTATGCTCGATGACAGAAGTGTCATATGTTTTGAGGTCTTCGTAGGTCCAGGCGAAAACGTCAGCAAATTCCCTCAAAAGTCCAATGTATTCAGACCTCTGCTCCTCTGTTAGACTTCTTAACAATTTGACAAACTTGGGCTCACTCTCGGTACCGATGTTGCACTGAATAGTACCAGCATCATCCTCCGAGATTTCCCCTTTTAATTACACATAATTTCTATCAAACAGCCTTTCCAAAGGAACCAGTCCTCTTGGAATATGGTTCCTAGGGAGTTGCACGATGTTACGCTCTGCTATTTTGCTTAGAAACTTACCCCCATCAAGATCTTCTTTAGAGACAGAATCTTGGTCGATATGCATCTCTGAAAATTCTTCGACAGTTTCCAAGAATTTCTTGATTTCGAGATCATCCTCGAATACCTTCCAATGTTTGACGTTGTTAGGTATGGAGGGCCTGTATTTTACTTCTACATCATATCTGAATTTGGGCGGAAAGGGTACTTTGAAATTGCTGGCTAATGTAGCTAAGGAATCTGCCATTGTGTTTTCCTCTCTTGGGATGAAAGAAATGTTAAATGCTGAGAAGAAATTGTCAATTAGGTCCCATACCTCATTTCTATAACTCCTGAGTCGAGGATGCTTAGCCTAATAAGCGCTTCTGATCTGTTGGACCACCAACTCTGTATCACTGAACACTGCTACCTCTTGAATTCTCATTTCCCTTGCGGCTCGTAACCCCAAGACAAGAGCTTCATACTCTGCCACATTGTTGGTAGCTTCAAATTCTAATTTGTATGACAGAGATATCGTTGCCTGAGCAGGTGACACAAAAAACACCCCAGCTCCAGCGCCTTCCCTGGAACAAGCTCCATCAAAAAACATTTTCCAGATGGGGGTGATGAAGGGAGGAAATTCATGAGGAGTGGTGGGCTACTTTCTGAGTTTAAGAGGAGGCTCGGGAGTATGGGTGAGTTGTAGTAAACTAGAACCTAAATTAGTGTCTAAGGAAAAAATAGGATGATTGGCAGGATTGACCTCATCACTGATTATATAGGCCAGTTGGGCTTCCCTGTATAGCGTCCTATGTTCTCCTCCAAATACTGGGATAGTAGCATATGTGAGGTCCATCTGCAAAGTTCCCCCTAGTCTTTTTATCCAAGATCTTGATAACAACATACCGAACTTGGAGGGGACATCAACCACTACAATATCCATGACTACACTTTTCATGGGAAATTGAAACAAGGTCACAACCAGGTCTTTGATAACTCCAAGACATTGAAATTTTCTGGAGTCAGAGGAATAGAGGTCATGATAGGCTCGGGTGACTTCCAGCCCTAACTCTTCCATGACAGTTTTGGGCATAAGGTTGTGAGAAGCCCACGAATCCATCAAGCAGTTGTGCAGTACCTTGTCATGTATGTTCAAGGAAGTGTAGAAGGGAGGGGATGATTCATTCCTGTCTTCTACCATAGGACCTAGAATAACTGCAGGCTTTTCATCTTGTAAATTGATGGAGTCTGTGGGAAGGGATGAGACCTCAGACTGTAAGAGCTCAGAGAAGCGTTTCTTGAACCCTTCATGTTTAATCAACTCAGCCAGGGGTACAAGGATTCTGATCTTTTGAATTTCATGCTCGAAATTAAAAGAAGATGTAAGCTTCGGGATTTCTCTTATTTCGGGAACATGACTCTGGACTATGGGAGAGAGAGGTCGGGGCTTCTTACCTCTGTGACTGTCCGCTACCTCATTAGCAGGCTTCTCTGTTCTAGCGGATGGCTCAGGAACATCAGGTGCCACTGTCTTTTTCTTTGACCTCGGATCATACCTGCCTTGGCTACCATTAGCCTTGTCTCCCTTGCTCAGTTCATTCAGCTGACTATCCATGAGAGACTCCTCGTATGTTGATTGAGTGAGATGAGGAAAAGAGGAGTGTCTCTGAAGCAATGGATTTCAGGATCCAGCTCATCTATTTTCCCCCCTTCTTCCTTGGCCATAAAATTATTTTGGAAAGGGGCCTGAACTTTCCGGTCTTCTCTGTCTCTTCCCCTCTCCCTTTGCACAGTCGAGGAAGTAATATTGTTTGGCCTCCTGAAACCTCCTTTATTTTCGGTGTTTTGGGGGCCCTTGTATGTTTTCCTTCCTTCCACCTTCATTCTCTCCATCTCTGCAGACAAAGACTTCACCATCCTGGTCAGCTCATCCACTTGAGGGTGGGACGTCGATGGGCCAGAAGTTGAGGCTTCCGACCTTCCCTTTCTTCTGTCTACGTCGGCCTTGTTCCTCAGTCTGTCGGCTGCTAGTACATTGGATTCCACTTCTATGGCCGCATATTGCATTTGAGCTAAGGAGGTGGCTCTTCTCTCTCTTAATAAAAGACAGAAATCAGGGCCAAACACATTAGCATAAGAAATCTTGGCCGAGGCTTCTGAGGGTTTTATTTCGGCAGGGATCTTATTATACATCTTATTGAATCTTTTGGAGAAGTCAAAAACAAACTCTCCTTCCATCTTTTTCAAAGACCCGAACTCTGTCATGTAATACATGAAATCCTTCCTATCTCCCCACTGCCTCGGGAAAGCATTATCCAGGGCCTCGATCCCAGCAATAGATCCGGGGGCCAATCCTCTAAACCACTTCCTCACCTCACCATCCAGGCTCTGGACAAAGACTCTCATCCGGACATCTTCATTTTCAATGTTCAGGTTGTCTGCATAACTATAGAAAGCAGCCAGGTGCTCTTCCGCAGTTACGTCCCCTTCTCCAGTGAACTTGGGCATATACTTCAAGTAATCTCCAGCAGGGAGAGGATTCATAGGATGGGGTAGGATTAAGGGAGCATATCTGGCAGCAACTATGGTGTCCATTCTATTTAGAGGGGGATTAGCACCAGCCATAGGAATGTTAGGTGGAGGAGAACTTGGAGGAGAAGGAGTTTTTGAAGGGGCTACTTGGACTGAGTTCCGAAGTAGAACGGGAAACAAAAGGGGATTTAAGGAGAAGGCTAACGAGCTTAAGTCAACAGACGCTCCTTTTTGTACAGGAGTGGGGCAATCTTCAAAGGCTCTGGGTCTACGCCAAAGTACAGCTTCAGAGGAGAGGGGAGTGACAAGGGATTCTCCCTCCAATCCTAGACCGGGAGGGGAAAACTCAGCAGGAACACTCCCGAAATTCAGGAAACGAGAAACCTCTGAAGGAGGTCTATTAAGAAACTGAGGAGGAGAAAATGGAGTTCCTACAGAAGGAGATGGCAGATTACCTATTTAGGCGGTGGAAGCATCTTCTTCGGAGGCCTTTCCTTTTCTGAGAACCACCTCTGGGTCAGTTTCAGGTGTAGCCAAAGGTAGTTGTGGATGAGACCGCGTGTGTCTGCCTCTGAAAGCCACAATTAATACAGCAAGTTCACCACAGTGGAATCGTCACAATGGATTCTCCAGGTGCACAGCAGCAATCTTTAAAGGTTCTGATACCTAATGCACCTTCAGAATCAGAGGCTCAATGTCATTCAATCCCGGGGAAAATTTTCAACTTTGTCCCCGGCAATGGCGCCCGAAATGTTAGCGTCAAAAGTCACTCCTGGATTGCTTGCAGGAGCAGAGCCCAACGCCCATCAGTTTTATGTCACGATTTGTTTAATGGGGTGATCGGATGGTAAAGGCTCAAGAAAATATAGCTTTAACTCAGGAAACTGGGCCTGGTATGTAGAAAGCAAGGGAGGTCTTGATCCAACTTCTGTCAGTAAGTGGATTAAAGGGTGGTAGATGGAATACTTGTGAGAAGGGCGAGCAAGACTGCCTCGGGTGATAGGCCTTCGGAGGCTTGAGGGTGAAAAACTCAGAAGCCAAGATCCTCTTGGTCCAGAGCTTCAAGGAGCTAAGGGGTGACTCGACTGAATCCTTCAATTCCAAGTCGTTTCAGCACTGAGAAAATCACAGGAACCGATTAGAAACAATGTAACTGTTACAGTGATCCAACCTACATCATCCTATAACAACTACAACTCGACTAGATCCTCCAATTCTGAGTTGTTCTAACACAATAAACAAGGAGATGGAAAAGAAGCTAACATCCATAAAGTAAGAAATCTCAAATGCCTTGTACATTAACCAGAGCGACCAGTGCTTCATCAAAACTTTACAATCGGGAGCCTTGCTCAACCATCGATCCTTTTCAAAATACAAAGACTGAGTCTATATACTCAGGAAAATTCACCTTACAGAGACGTGCCCAGTCACCCAAGGCTTGGTGTCCCTTCAACCGAATTCGGACAGATATCCTTCGTCAGACGCCACCTTAATTGTGCATGGCTCCTGCAAGGGGAGTAGTTGAGCCATTAAGAACCAAGCTAGCGTGTGCAGACCTCCTCTGGCTAATTGAGGACTGGGCATGGCCTTTTTGGAAAAAATGGTACACAGGACCCTCTCGAGCAAACCGTTGGCCAGGCTCTCCATATCTTGCACTTAATGCATGAAGAGAGGTTTCAACCACTCTTTCTTACCTTCATTTACTTCAAGCGAAAACCAAGCTTGAGGTCAGATCAAATGGCACCCGGAGAACGCGACGAACCTTGCAGCGACTGGACCCAGTGCCTTTGGCCCCCTTTGTGCAGTTCTTTTATTTCCCAAGTGACCACGGGCTGTGACCTTGCGTTTACTCTCAAAGGAGCTTTCGGCGTTCGCGAATAGAAAGGGGTTGATCCTTGTTTCTTGAAATCGCGATGAGCGAAACGCCGAGACGGATTAATCTGGCACCACGCGTCCCTCTAGATCTAACGGTTCTGAACTCTCCCGACGATGTTGTGGGCCTGGGTCCTGGACACTCCCGGCACCTCGCGCATCGGGAAATGACGGAGCTGCTCTTTGCACCTTAAAATCGCGATGGGCGAAACGGCGAGGAACCTAATCACGCGCCAGGTGTCTCCTGTGGATGGACGGCCGAGATTGCTCCGTAATACTGCGGGCCCAACTTTGGGCGCCTTCGGCACCTTCGGGGTTCGGGGTTTCAAGATATAGGACAACACGAAACCTTCACCCTTTGAACTCATGATTGTCAAAACGCCGACGTGACTAGATCTTGCGCCACGCGTCCTTTGGATGGACGACTGCTATCCTTCCCTGCATACAATATGGGCTCGATGCATTTGCACTAATCTAGGCGCAACTCCGCTAACCGTGATTTTCCGCCAACCGTTGATCTGCTCCTATGGGTGAATCTGGACCATCGACGATATAATCTCGCCCGCTCGCTTGCTTAGGAGCCTGAAATGAGATTTTTCGCATTGCGCTCGGGCGCTCCTCATGCTACTCGCTGACCTGAATGCTCTTGTGCCCCAGACAAGAAATGTTACTAACAGAATCCATAAAAGGTCTTCTTATATCTGCATGCATGGGTCTATTTCTGGTATAAGATTCTTTCTCACTTGCTTTATTGGTAGGAACAGTCTTTTACATGTAAATTCCAATCCATGGATACTACAAGAGGTATATCTGGTTTACTGGAACAAGTTGTTGTCATAGTCTTCTCCCTCCTCCTGGAAGAACCTATGAATCTTGCAATGCTTCCATTCATAAATAGTTTTCACATTTTCTTACATACCTTGTTCTTTATCATAACTTCCATTTCTTTTTATCGATTGCTTCTAGTGGGTTCAAACTAAGCTGGTAGTCTTTGTGATTCTTGGTATAATAACTGGTTGTTCTGGCTTTTCATTCTTTCTTGGAATCTTCATGTTCCTCCTCATGTTTCTCTTTAGTTCTTGGGTCCATGGAGTCTTCTATAGATTCCATGCCCTGAAGATTCCAACTTCTTCCTTTCATCATGGGATCATGGATGTAGATGGACAACCAAGAATACTTTAAGGCTTCTTTTCGAAGAAGACTTCTTCTGAATGCGTGTTGTTTATCATGGTTGCTACTTTCAATGGGAACATGGAAAAATACTTCATAATACTCAATGGATCATATCATTTAGGATTATCTCCCTCCTAATCCTTGCTTCATGCATGAATGCATGCTCTTATTTTGGAATTTTGTAATCAGCTCCCTCCAACTAAGAGAGTCCACACTTTCACCTACATCCTTATTGCCTTCTGCAAAGTGTCACAAGTCTTTTTCTAATTTCCTCTTGATTGTTTACTTCTTTCTTTTTGAGTTATCCTGGGTCTCTTCAAGTTTGATTATGATTTTGTCTTATCTGGCAGTTGTTACTTATATAATAGCTTCCACAGGAATTGTTACCAAGGATTGTCAACATACTTCATATTTTCATGTGTATTGCTTGACTTGTAGTCATCGTGATAGCAATCTTTATCTTGTTACTCTTCCATAGGTATTGTTTCACTTGAACATCTTATTTTCTAAGAAATAGATATACATGATATGTATAGGAACTATGTAAACATGGTATGTACAAGAACTTTGAAGAATATTGTTACCTTGACTTGGAAGAAGAAATCTTGCTTCATCTTGTTTGACTTTCCTTTAGGGATCCTTTTCTTCGACAATTGTTGCTTCGTGTGTTTCCTTTCTTTTCTTTAACTCAGGACAATGATTCATATTTTCGACAGTTGAAGCATTGTATTTTTGACATATCCTTTTCTTGATTTGGTTTCTTCCTTGAGTCAAACTTCTTCTTATTCCTGAATTTCTTCAACTTTGTTGTGGGGTTTGATCATCATCTTTCCTTTGGAATTTCTCTTTTGTGTTAATCCTTGATTCTTCTTGTGCACAGCAAGTCCAAAGTTCTTCAAATGTGGAATACTCCTTTCTTGTGTTCATGCTTGTGGCAAATGCATCCCATGCCTTCGAAAGGCCATTGAGTACTATATTTACCAGTTTCTTTTGTGAAATGATTTCTTCAATATCTTGTAGTTGATCTCTTAACTGAGAGATTCTTACCAAGTATGATGTTATGATGTCATCATCATTCATTTTCATGTCACAAAGCTCATTCTCCATACTCGTTACTTGTCCAAAGTTTATGACTGAGAAGAGGTTAGTTAGGGCATCGTACATCGTCTTAGATGAGTCAAGATGAGAGATGTAGGGTATCAAGTGGTCTTTTGCAGAGTCCACTATGATACTCATGGAATTTATGTCATTCTTCTTGAACTTCTCCATAATTGTGACGTTCTGAGGTTCCTTCTCTTTTCCTTCTTCAAACTGTGGTTCTGTGATCTTTCTTTTCACGATATACAACACTTTATCTTTGGCAAGGATGAGATCAATCCTTGTCTTCCATGCTCTGAAGTTAGAAGCCCCTTCTAACTTATTTTCTAACTTCATAGAGTAAGTCATGACTTCTTTGACTTGGTCAACCTTTGACTTTGACCAAAAACTCAAACTTGATGTCTTAGCTTGTTGAGAGTACCAAGAGGTGCATTGGGCTAGGGCGCACTAGGCTATCTAGGAATTAGGTCAAGCTCTTCACTTAAGGTGCCTTAACAAGAGGGTTAGGGTTTCGTTGTTGCAGCAAAAACTTTGACTGCAACTATAACTGAGAAAATCCTCCCAATCTATCTTCCAACGGTTAGACTGTTCGAAGATAGTGTGGGCCCATAACCTGTTAGAAATAATAGGTGTGCTCGTTTAACCATAGACAATATAGCAATATCGTCACCCAACCATAGGCTGAAGCCACCTCCGAGCACCTTAACCTTGATAGAGAGAATAATTATGGAAGTAAACACTAGGTCCAAAAGCCAATCAAGGTAGTGTACCACTCTCCAGAGCTAGTGTACCAAGAAGAAAGTCCAAACCATAACCAAGAGAAAATCCAAGCCTAAAACCAAAAATACTAGTTGCAGTAGCTGCAACTGCAGCTACTCTCCAGACTTGCACATTTACTAAGTTTATGCAGTGCGCACTAAATTTCTGCAATTGCGAGTTGTGTGTGTCCAAATGAGCTCTGACATCCAGTATTTATATTGCTCTTCCTTAGTTGTCTGGGCCAACTTCTCTTTCTAGAGGCTAAAAACTCAATATTAATTATTTTCTTTAGCTAACTTGTCTTCTAGGGTTATGTCCAATGCTTTAGGGTTTCTTCTTGCTTCCCGAAATATTCTATTATTGTCAGGGTTACACATGGAGGTTTAATACCTCCCGCAGCTAACATAATATAAACATGTGTCATACTTGTAGTTGATTAACTTCTCTTGGTTTGCTCGCATCGTATTGAAGTTCACATCAGTGAACAAATTTTAGTCATTCTAGCTCACATGATTACACAATGAGATTTTCCAGAGTTTTCAACATCCAAATTTGGAGGTTTTTCAGACAGTTCTTCATTGAGGCTCAACTAAGGAGTTCCAGCATGGAGGCTTGGATATGATACCAATTTATGCTACATTGTTGGTATTATTGTTCAAAATTATGATTTTTGGGGGGGGAATGTTAGCCTCTTACTCGTATACAATCATAAAGTCCTAGTATACCACCTAATGTATTTCACATTTAAGGATATAATTTTTATCCTAAGTGTGTTTCGAAATTCCTATTTTTCCTCCTCCTACCTTATCTCCCAATGAGATGTCGATGTGAGAGCAATTGAGGTGGTTTCATTATTGTATTACATAATTGTGTCTTTACAATGAATATAATGTCGTGAATATGGCTTGAGGCCTTTTCCGCCAAACTTCTTGTCCTAATATTGTATGCTTAATTTCTTCAAAATTTCCTCTCTTTTCCCCCAGCAAGTTGACTCACACTCATCCCCAAACGCATTGTACACAGCCCCATGCCCCCAATAAATATGGGATGTGACTTCTCACACCCACCCTCTTAGATGAGTTTAATGATTGGGCTCTCATACACTCAAACATAAAATAGAAGTTTATACACAATGATACTAATATTCAGGAATATGGGTTTGAATTAATACCCATAAATAACTTTCCCCTTGGACTCCTCTTACACACTCCCTACTCTTCTGGAAAACGCAACCCTCATCTTTGTTCATGTCCCCTAGCAGCTGGCATCACATTTTATTTATTAAAAACAGAAATACAATTCGCATATTACATTGTTTGGTCATAACCACATTTCATATCTACATTATGCATTAATTAAACTAGGGATTATAGTGGGGATGTTACATCTATAGTGTCAAGGATTGAATTCTCATATCTCCTTAGTCTTTCATTTTTAGCAACAAACTTTTTCTTTATTTGGGAGACAATTAGGTCAAAATCCCCTATGACTCTAAAGCACTTAATCTTCCTATCAAAATCCAAATCTAATCATATAGTCAAGGCTTCATATTTAGCGATGTTATTTGTACAATCAAACTCGAGTCTATAGGAGAAGAGTGTAGCAGCATGCAAGGGAGATATAAGGACAATACCATCACCATACTCTGAACTAAAGTGAGCACCATCAAATTCTAAAGTCCAAACAACACTATCTCCTTGACAATTTTCTTCTTGAGCTACAGAATTTGCTAAGGCATAAAAATTACCAACCACTTCATCTAGATACATTATCTCATTCATAGGATTTTGAGGATCTTCGACTTGGTATCTTACAATAGGTTCTCTATATAGGGTAACAAAATGCCCATCAGGAGTTGGAATGGTAGCATAGGACAAATCCATTTTGAATACTACCACCCAAGGTTGCAGCCCACTTCCTAGACAATAATATTCCCCAAGCATCAAGAACATATATAACCACAACATCCATTAAGAAGGATATATATGGGTAAGTGGCTAAACTAACCTTGAGGTCTTTGATGAAGCCACAAACAGAAATATCCTTTGATTCGATCCCACATACATTTCTATAAGGCCTTGTGATTTTTAGACCAAGTTGACTCATAACTTTCAAATCCATAACATTGGTAGAAGCCCCGGCATCAAGCATACAATTATGAAGGAGATTGTTTATCACTAAAGTAATGAAGAAAGGTGCATGTCCTCCATTCTTCTTGTCATGGTTCATGGTTTGAAGGATTATAGGAGGATGCTCAATCTCATCTTGAAGGTCAAAGAAGTCCTTAAACTTATCCCTTTGTGAAGGGATCTTAGTAAGTTCAACAAGAGGAATAGGAACATTGATTTCATCCAAGTCAATATCTAAATCTACTTCATCTTTGTGTAAAGTTAGAGAAGAAACACTAGGACTTGTGTTAGATAAAATAGGATGAGAAACCTTCTTGTCATTTAAACAACCTTTGCTCTTAAGTCTATTTCTAGATTCCTCATCCATAACACTTATCATTTCTAACTTGGCCAACCAAGTAGCTTTGGTATTTTCAAACTCCCATTGTTCCTTGGTAATGGTGAAAACCACTTGTGAATGTATAGTGTATATAGGATCCATTTCTTCATCAAATTTCATGTGATCTAAGACATTAGGCTTTGGCTTTGTCATGCCCTCATCATTCATTTTTTTAGGATAAGTTTTAGGCCTGGAAGGAGGCGTGTTTACTTTGGACATGGCCAGGTAAACCTCAATTTGGGATGCCCATTCTTGAGCTTCTCTCAAGGTATTCGGGAGTTTATCTCTCAAGACAAGACCAGATTTTCCTTCAAAGGCGTGGGTATACTGCATGAGAATCGCTCTATCCTTTGGTTTAAGGTCTTCAGAAAATTCTTCTATCAAAGCATCAAACCTCATATTGAAGTCATCAATAGACTCTACTTCCTCTCTCTTAACTTCATTAAATTGGGCTAAGAGAATCTTACCATCTTTCTTAATTTCCCATTTCTTCAAGAAGGCATCACGAAGGGCTTGCCAAGTCTTAATGCTTTTATCAAGAAGATCATTATACCATGACCTAGCACTCCTTATTAATGATGAAGAGTCTCATGTTGGCATTGGATATCGTGGAGCCCCAAGGCATCATAGAACAAGGATAAATGGTCTTTAGTGG
>ML801786.1:44356-56278 GCA_009831015.1 Picea engelmannii
TTGTTTCAATGTACTAGATAGTTTGGTATTTTTAGGTGAATGGAAAGGAAGAAATAGAATAACACACAGGATAAAGGAGAATAGGGCATTCGAAATGAATAAATCGTATAACCCTACCAATGAAGCAAATCTACTCATCCAATAAAATTCAGTAGTAACAGAGTGTATCTGAGAAAACTTCAAGATAATGAATATTTCATTATA
The DNA here is from genome assembly GCA_009831015.1 of Picea engelmannii. Classification (NCBI taxonomy): domain Eukaryota; kingdom Viridiplantae; phylum Streptophyta; class Pinopsida; order Pinales; family Pinaceae; genus Picea; species Picea engelmannii. The sequence goes on from ML801786.1 coordinate 44,561, forward strand.
ATGCTCAGAAAAAACCAAAAGAGGGTCACAAAGAATCTACAAGTCAAAATCTGTAACTTTATGAGGTTTCCTCAATTTGATCTGCAACAGTGGTGGTAGTACCCAATTGTTGCTTACAATCTTATTAAAATACCCAAATCGCAAACACTTAGAATAGAAAAAGTTTTATGAATAACAAGATAGAACAAAAACAAGGAAGTTCTACAGACTGGTTCAACTTGAAACAATGAATCTCATAAGCTACAGACTAGAACTGATCAATTTTCAAATAAAATTTGTGAGTGTTGTCGGCTTCTCGACCTTCCTTCTCTGAGAGATAGTTATATTGTCCTTCAAAAAATTATCGATCCTTGTGTTGGCCTCTATTGTCCTTCTTATACCTTCTTCCAGCATATATGGATCTTAACCTCTGCCCCGATCAATTTGGAATTGTTGCTAAAAATAAATTATGGTGGCTATAATCTATAAAAGATTGCTAAAACTGCTCGTGATTGTACAGGCAGACGAGCAGTTGTTCTCTATCCCAGAAACCCTGTTAAATAGTTGTCAATCCCTTAAAATCTCCATAATGTCCGTCATAATCATCACTGCCAGGAACAGTTGGAGTATTTCTTGTTTTCAATCAACTATTTATTACCCTGCTTAAGTGTTCTCTATTTCCACGGGTTTTTTATGGTATTAGAGAGTTGCAACAATAGATGGAAATGGTGCATTCTCCTCTATTGTAACCCTTCAGAGTTTTAAAGAAATAAATACTCGCATTCTTTTTTATTTTCAACATAATTCGACTTTGGGGAGAGATTTAGAAGAAGAATCCACATGTTGTCAAACGGTGGCTCCTTTGGTGAAGTGGGATTTCATTGGTGATGTGGCATCAGCAAGTTGTAGCCCAACTGTCACCTTTTTTTTCATTCAACTATGCCTTGTTGTCACCCAGTTGTCATGGAGAATGATTGAGTCATCATCTATGTGGTGTTGCATTGATGTCGAACTGTCATCCCTTAGCGGTTCTGACAGCTTAGAGAAATGGTTTTACAAAACCACTTAGTGGACCTAAGGACATGAAAGGTTCAAAAAGCTAGTTTTCCTACTTCATGTCTTGGGCACTTTATTATGATCTATTTCTCATGGCTCTATAATATCATTGATGCTTTGAATAATTAGGGACCTATGATTGGATGCAGAAGCAGATTGCATACACTTGTATGTTTCATCATTTGTCATATCTTCTCTCCCTGGAGTTCCAATTACAGACATTTTCCCATCTTGAGAAAAAATCCACAAATGCAGACAAACTCTGCCTTTCTGAATGAATAAACTCTACAATGTTGAAAACAAGCTGATTCTCAAATTCATGGTCATCCATGCGAGCATCATGATATACATGATTAACAATGCATCTCTATAAGCTGTACTCATTAGGCCCAATATGCCCTATAAGATATTGTTCCTCTGGCCAGACATAAGTTACTGGCACTGATTTGATGCACACAAAGACAAGCACCTAAAGGAATGGTGGAAGATTGGTTACAAAATGCATAAAAATTGCAGGTACTCCTGTGACCAGCTCTGTATGTATATGTCCACTACCAAGAACACGCACAACCCCCAGACTTGGTCCAAGACCAAGCAACCACGTCATGGAGACCTTATTTTGCAAGTCAAACTCATATTTCTTGATCATTCCATAGTGCCATACATACATTACAAACATGAATATGAATGCAAGAATTAAAGGTACCCATGCTCCTCCTAGAAATTTAATAAAAGAAGTTGAAAAGTAGAGGGCCTCAATTGATCTGAAGCAGAGGATAAAGAAAAAATCTAGTAGGGCACTTTTGTGCCAGCACGAAATAATTACAAGTGACATGAGACATGTTGTGACCAACATAACAGTGATGACAGCCAAACCGGAAGCATTTCCCAAGTGTTTAGTCACTAGTGTCTTCTTCAAAAATTGTACATGTAATATGGAGAGAGTGCTTGATAGATAGATGGATTCCGGTGAATAATATTATAGAGACCAATGGCACTGATGCATAGTATCCAAGTCAAAATACTGGATGTGTGCCATTGTGTTGTAGCGCAAATAGGCCTACCAGTATAAGACATGCAATAGGAACCACTACATATTGGTGGTGTGACATTGAGAGTTTGAGGCTTGACATTTTTACCCTTGACCCAATCTTTGTCTGAGGAAATCTTCAAAGTTGTATGTTGAAAGCTCCTCATCAGCTACTTGGAAATTTGGCAAAAGACTAATTTTGGCATGCTTGCATAATAAAGAACACAATGCAAAGGTTCCACCTTCTCCATTGTCATCAGCTCTTGGAACTATAAAAACATACTTAAACAGTGGTATCAAGGTTAAAGTCCAGAAGGGAAAGGACAACACTCCATATATCTCCTTGTTGGTATCAGAGTGCTCAATATCTCCAGCAAAAAATTTTATGTAAACATAAAATGGAGATATACTCAAATCTCCATAGACTACTCCAAGGCTCTGATAGGACAAGGTCAAAACAGTCTTACAAGATTCTCTAGGGTCATTTTAAAGTTACAACAATGTGCATAATATAAAGGGATTCTTCCCTTAATGGATTCATCAGGTAAGTTATCTAAGGCTTTGATGTAAGCTCACCAATACAGTGTTGAAGCATACACAATCTAACACTTGTGCAAAGCCTTCACAAGATGCAAGACAAGTGTAACATATGGAAGTAATTGTCACTGTCACATAAGCAGTTACTTCCCTTGTTTTAGTAAAGGATTGAGATCCAACACAAGGGAGGCTTCCTTAGCAACCTCAAAGGATCCTATAGCAAGTCAAATCAAGTCTACGGCCCCTTATTTTGGTTACTTCGTACCATCAACTAAGTCAAAGTTCAAGGTGAAGACAAGGTGGTTGAAACAAAGCAAATTCAAGGCTTTTGTGTGAAGGGTGTTTCTAAGACAATAAAAGATATCTACCATAACAAATGAATCAAGTAAATGCCCTAAAACACTAACTATCAAAGAAAAAGGAATGGTTGTAATAAAAATTGAATAAAGGACAATTACTTCAGCGATTTAACAAGTTTATCACAACAGAAATAAAACAGTCCTAAAACTAGCAAAGATGAAATGAAAGAGATGCTAAATGCAAGTTACAACTAACACACCAATAACCAATCATTGTTGAAACATAAAATGGCATGAAACTACTTCAAAGATACAAGACGTCAAAGCCCTAATTGGATGAAAATTGCAATAATGCAGCAATAAATGATGTCTAAGTAAGAATGCAATAAAAACCCTAGACGTTAGGCTAACAATGACTAGGAAATGGAGATGTAATTCAATTAAAACCTAAAACTATCATAAAACGTCAAGGAGAGAGGGAGGTTAGGCTTTAAATCACTTGCAATGGAGAAAAGACTAGTGTCGTCTAGCTTCCTTGGGCATATGGAGTCTAACGTGCAACTTCTATAGAGAGCAAAGCCTAGGAGAAGACTTAAGAAACAAACCCTAGGGTAGTCCACTGGGAACAACTTAAGGTAGTCCACTACAAACCCTAAGAGGTTGTCCTATGTCTTCTAAAGACCTTGAGTAAAAGATCTAGAAAGGATTTTGGTTAAAGCACTAGAATAGTCCACTACAAACTCTAGAATCTTAACCTATAAGAGCAAAAACTAGGGTAGTCCACTACAAACCCTAGAGAAACCCTTATGTCCTTCAACAAGCTCTAAATGAATGATAACATGGAAGACAGTCCACTACAAATCTTCCTTAGGGTTTCAAAACAAAATTAATCCAAGAGAAATAAGATAACATGCAAAATCACAACTTTGATAAAGCATTTACTTAATACATCGAGAATAAACCATCCAAGACTTGAAAAAAACACTGACTAGTCTAATCATTTGGCAAAAGAAACCCTAGAAAAATCATCCACAAAACACTTGCAAAGCATCCACTATATCATTCTCAAAATGTTGCGCATAAGTACTCCATGATGAGAAAGAAAAATGAGAGACAAGTGTAGAAATGATTCTCCACAAGATGATTTATGATTTACAAATGAGGAAATGATCCTTTATAAATATGAGGCAAACCTAGCGCCTCCTCTCTCTAAAAGCCCCTAAAATCATAATAATCCATGATACAAGGTGGAAAGGTCTCAAGCCGACCCCCAAAATAGCCTCCAACATAAAAGTAAAATGCTAAAACATCAAAACGTCTCCTCAGGAGGTCACACGTGTAGGTGTGAGAGTCTCCAAGGAAGGTGATGTCATCCTCCAAGGGGTACAAGGGCCTCCAAAGGCCACATATCTCCTCAAGAAGTGCAAAGCATCATAAAAGGGCCATAACCCTTCATCAATAGGGTAATGTCTCATCATCAAACAAGTGCCAACTCATCACCACATGTTAGGTCGTCTCCAAGCATGACATCATCCTCTAGGTGCACAATGTCCTAGGTGAAAATGCCAACGCCATGAGGGGAAAGTCTCCATAATCCCTCCAAAGGGGTGTACCATCCTCAGCAAGTGTAAGGGCATACATCAAAACACTAACGTCCTCGGGGGGTGCAACATTCAATCTATGGGGCTGCATGCCCTCTAGATGGCACAACTCGCTATCTCTGTAACGCCCAAGCTCATCAATCCAATGTCCAAGGCCCAAGAGGTGTGGGAAGGTGGCCCAAGTCATCAAGGAACCCAACATTCAACATCAAGGGCCCAATATCCTATGTATAGTGCACAACGTCTTGGGTACAAGCATGAAAACGTCCTCCAAAGGACCATGTAAAGGGTGCATCGTCATCAACAAAGTTCACAGAATCAAGTAAGACCAACCATTATAAGATACAAGAGTCATTAGAATCATACAAATTAAACCACAATCTAATACAAGAGCCACATAAGAAATTCACATTAGGTATCTTCTTCAAACTTCACACTAAGCTCAAGACTTTATGCAATTTGTCAAATTTAGGTATGGGAGGGCCATCACAAGACCCTATTAGGTGTGCTAGCACCCAAGTATAGGACTAGTTCCCAAGAAACCCTTCAAAGTGTAAGTATAAGTGGATGAGATGGTATGGAGTTTACTTCATGGCCATGGTGTCATTGACATGCAAGCCCATGTGTGGATTCATCTCCATGAGCATGTATTTATAAAGGGAGCACTTGGTGCTTGAGTTACCCTTTCCTCGACAGTGTGTGTATTCTAAACCCCTTCTTTCCTTTTGATATTTGTTTATTTCTTAGCAAATCCCTTCTTCAGGTTCATGCATTTATTTTAACTAGGATTAAGTGCTCTTAATTTGATATGCATTTTATTCATTAGGATTAGGGGCGATAGCCTCATAGCGAGGGGGTAGAGCTCAAGCTGACTTTTGGCTTTTTATTTGCCATGTCATCCCATTTATTTCCTTTTTATAACATGCTTTGTGTTTAGTCTATTTTACCAACTGCATCAACCTCGGGCATTCTATCCCTTTCTTCTAATAGGAGGATGAAGGCACAAACCTTTTTGGTGTACATGTAATAGCCATTTCCAAAAGATGGGACAACGGAAGGAAAATAGATGGAATGTGTTAAGTATGGAAGGGAGTGGCACATTACCCCTATCAAGGCCTCCTAGTAGTACCCATGTTCCCCAAGAGTGACGACACTGGACTAGGACACATATGATGACCACCAAGGTGAAACATGGCAAAAAGCATAACTTCCAAGCAATCATGATTCATTATCTGACTACAACCCATGATCCTCACCTAAATTCTTAATGCATTAAATATAACACTTTATATGAAACAATGACTACTGTAGTTCATGTGTGTTGGACCACCATCATCAAATAAACCACGTTGATCAAGTGGATAAGCTAAGTTGTGATGAGGGGGGAGGCATCCAAGGGGCTATTGTCTGTGGAGACGTTGATCATCATCATCGATATCATTGTCTGCAATGTGGACCATGAGACATGATCTCCTCTAATTTCCCTAGGTGAGAGAGGGTAACAATACCATTGAAAAATTATTCTCGAACTTGGCATCAAACTTGTTCATTTGAGCTTCTACAGAGGTTGCTACTTGCTTCCACTACTGGTTCCCTTTATCCTTCTTCTCTAGACACTATGATGCATAATGATCATTCTTATGACAAAGGAAGCACTTGATTTTACTAGAGTCTTATTTCCTAGCTGTGAGGTTGACTCCTCACTCTTTCCCTTACCCTTGCTAGGTCATTTACCTCTGCCCTTATTTACTGACCAAATAGAATTAGGTTTCATCACCATCCTTCTTGATGGCTTTAGATTCCATCCAAGTCTCCTCCTATAGATACAATCATCCCAAAGCCTCTCAAAATTAAGAAGGTTCAACCAAGCACAAATACCTTTGACAAATGATTCCCATGAAGTTGGGAATCCATTCAGTGTAGAAATTAAATGACAAAATCAGCAAGTAAATAATTATGTCATACACTTAGCAACCTAGAGATAATTGTCTTCTATGAACTCTAAAATGTATAAATCCACATTCAGAAATTACCATAAGCATAAATACACATTGCTAAGCAATTTTTGCAACGAAATAAACACAATGAACATCAACCATTCAACTCAGAAAAACTCAGAAATTTAGGCAATGCCAGGGAAAACCCCAATGTGGGGAAACCCAATGAGAGAGAGAGAGAGATTTATTATTCAGCTTCAGGAAAGTACATATCAACAGCAATAAATACAATTTCCAGCAAAAGAAATCCACTTACAGCACTCTAAAAAAGCCCAAAAATATGCCTCGAAAAACATGTCAAGTCCATACTGTTGTACGACCTGCCCAGAAATATGCACCTTGAAAAGTGTGCCCCCAATCTATTGTACGGACTGATCTTTACGGCACAGCAGCAAGAAAATTACTCAAAACAGCCTCAAAAATCGTGCCAATGCTACCTCGATTTATGTGCCATTTTCCCCTTGTACAGACTGTACGGATCCATACAATACAGCCTCCAAAAGCAGAAAAATAACTCAGTGCTCAAACAAAAATGTTCCCTTGGGATTTGTGCCCAATATCTCTTAGGAAATGCCCCCTCTTTGCTGCCCTAACTTCCCTCTCTCAAGTTTACTCGAAAATCTCTCTCAATCTCCTTCTCAATGTTGTGTCTTGCACACTACCCAATGCATTCTCTTATAATCTGAAAGTGACCCTTCACCTTCTCCAACCCTAGATCTAATCTTGTCTTTACAAGATCAAGGGTCATGATTCATTCCCTCCAAAATAAATCACTTAAAATATTAAAGTACAATTTCACTTTATAACATAAGTGCACTTTATGAAATAAAGTCACTTTAACATTAGAAAGCTAACACACATTCAGAGTACCTCTCGAGCTAAAAAGATAACACTCCCTCTTAGCGAGGGATGTACTCGTTGCCATCTCCATCATCTAGTCCCATCACAATGTGCTCAGTAGGAGCTCCCTTTGAACCTGGAGCCATCCTCAACCCCTGCACAGAACTCGAACCAGAAGACATCCTCCTGACAGCTACTTTGAACCCTGAGCTCCTAGGAGAATCCACTCCACCCTGAGCATCGGTTCGATCACACCAACTGAGCCTCCTGCCAGTGCTCAGAAGAGACTCCCTCTCTTCTCTCGAAATGCAAGACTGAATCCTTGGGCCCACCGCAGTCTCAGGAGCCTCCCGCTCCTGCTCCTCATTCGACGTTGAATCATATCCTAAAGGTTGTCCTCTCAACATGTACAACATGTCCACCCGATCACCAATCAATGGTGGTTCAACCGGGTCCACTCCCTCCCTGTAGATAAATACATGTCCCCTCTTGAACAATGTACAATATCCAGCATCCTACAAGGCTGAGACTGAGAGCAAGTTAACCCTCAACCCTGGAACAAAGAGAACTCCATCAAGCTCCAGGAATCCTCCATACTCGAGTCGGAATCTAACCCTTCCAACTCCACGTACAGCTCGTGCCATACCACCTTCACTCTCCACCAGTAGGTCAGGACCTGTCTCTGTGATAATAAGGAATACTCACTAGATTCTCGTCATGTGACAAGAGGCTCCACTGTCAACAATCCATCTGATATCACCCCCAAATCCTCCACTATCGACACTGGATACTAGAGTAACCAAAGAAAATTCCCTGTCATACTTGGATGAAAAGTCCTCCATGGTTGTTGTAACAGCTATCTCAAGCCCCTCCTGTTCCTTCTTCTTCTTCTTCCTCTCAAGACAATGAGAAGCAAAGTGCCCCAAATGGTTACAACAGTAACATTTGACTTTACTCAAGTCCCTCCCGAGGGCCGGAATTTCCTTTCTTCTTGCTCTTTGCAGCAAGAGCAACATTCTCCTCAGCTCTGTCTTCTTTCTGTCCACTGCTCTGAGATCATTCCCAGATCTCCTCCTGAGTGAAATTGTCCCACAGTCTACTCCAATCTGGAAGATGCTCACGACCCACCACACACTTCACGAAGACTTCTCATTCCTTGGTGAAGCCTTTCAAGGCTATCCTCACCAACTCTGAATCTGATATGACCTCCCCAACTGCATCCAACTCATCTTTCACTTGAGCTAACCGAGTAAGATAAGAAGACACACTCTCCCCCTTACCCATCTTGGTATCATGCAGTTTATCCTTCAAGGCCATCTTCTGGTTTTCATTCTTCGCCTCAAATAAGTTCTTAAGTGCATCCCACATCTCTTGGCTTGTCTTCTTCTCAGTCAAGTGTGGAATAAGGTGGTCCTTCACCCTATCCAGAATAATCCTCTGAGCTTTGGCCTCCTTGGCCTCATGCAAATCCAAAGCAACAAGATCTGTTGTGGGAGCCACAACAACAGAACTGACATAGTTTCAAATCTTGTTCCCCTTCAACCCTTGCCCAAAAATATCACTGGTCACTGTCACTCATAGCCCAAGCTCTGATACCATGTAGAAATTAAATGACAAAATCAGCAAGTAAATAATTATGTCATACACTTAGCAACCTAGATATAATTGTCTTCTATGAACTTTGAAATGCCTAAACCCACATTCAGAAATTACCATAAGCAGAAATACACATTGCTAAGCAATTTTTGCAGCGGAATAAACACAATGAACATCAACCATTCAACTCAGAAAAACTTAGAAATTTAAGCAATGTCAGGGAAAACCCCAATGTGGGAAAACCCAATGAGAGAAATTTATTATTCAGCTTCAGTAAAGTACATATCAGCAGTAATAAATACAATTTCCAGTAAGAGAAATCCACTTACAGCACACTAAAACAACCCCCAAAAATCTGCCTCGAAAAACATGCCAAGTTCGTACTATTGTACGACCTGGCCAGAAATCTGCAACTTGAAAAGTGTGCCCTCAGCCTGTTGTACGCACTGATCTGTACGACCCAACAGCGAGAAAAATACTCAAAACAGCGTTGAAAACCGTGCCAATGCTGCCTCGATTTTCATGCCCTCTTCCCCTTATTGTACGAACTGTACGGATCTGTATAGTATGGCCTCCAACAACGGAAAAATAACTCAACACTCTAACAAAAATGTTCCCGTGGGATTTGTGCCCAATATCTCTTGAGAAATGCGCCCTCTTTGCTGCCCTAACTTCCCTCTTTCAAGCTTACTCAAAAATCTCTCTCAATCTCCTTCTCAATGTTGTGTCTTGCACACTACCCAATGCATTTTGTTATAATCTGAAAGTGACCCTTCACCTTCTCCAACCCTAGATCTAATGGCCAAGATCTAATCTTGCCTTTACAAGATCAAGGGTCATAATTCATTCCCTCCAAAATAAATCACTTAAAATATTAAAATACAATTTCACTTTATAACATAAGTGCACTTTATGAAGCAAAGTCACTTTAATATTAGAAGGTACACTTTATTAAAAAAAGTCACCTTAATAAAAGAACCATTTTATCACAACTTTATAAAAACTCATTACAAAGTCAAGTGTCTAGTAGTGTAAATACAAGGTAACTTTTGCATACAAGACACACATGTGGAGTACCTCACGAGCTAAAAAGCTAACATTTAGTACCATGTTCACTGCAAGTTGATCAAGTTGATCATGAATCTATGTGGGTGATTGTGTACAATCTAGTCATCGCTATGGATCATGAATTTGTTCCGCAGTATCATCTTTTTGTTTATGTTCTAACTCTGGTAAAGACTAACTAGGGCATTGAACATCTCCTTCATTATCTTCTTCTCAAATACATGAGGGATAAAATGATCCTTTATGGCATCCAATATCATCTACTTAGCCTTCACTTCCCTCTTGGTGTGAGCTACCAACTGTTGCATATATGTAGGTGGAGTCACAACGTCCTTGGCAATATCACATAAATCATTCTCTTCAAGTAAGACTATAACCCTCACCTTCCATGATGAGAAATTCAAGGCAGCATCCAATCTATACTAAAACCTCAAGCTAGTTGATGTCATCTCTAAAATCAATTGCACAATCTCCCAAATCTAAAAATAAAACTTTGAAACCTTCTAATTGCTAGTCCTTCTTCCCTGCAATAGATTTACTACTACAAATTCCTAAGAATCTCAATCAAAGTTCTAGCTCTAGTACCATGTGAAAAATCCAAGCCTAGGTGACTAAAGTCCTTATGATCTCAATCAAACAAGTAGATTGTTGAAATTAAATTTCAAACCATAGCATCAATCATACAATAACTAGAAATTAAATAGCAGAAGCATAAAATCAATTTCACACATGCACAGGTAATTACTCCTTCAAAAACAACTTTTCATTCATTCAGAAAAATTACAATTAAACCTCCACAAATTGCCAAAACATCATGTGCCTATATGGCCTTATGCACTTCTGCTCGACTGTCTTTCTTTGCAAGTCTCTCTACCTCTGCCTCTGCATGAAGAAGATATGGAGCAGAACTAATAGCAAATTTCAGGTTATAAATGATATGATGCGGATGTACAAAATATGTCCCTTCAAGTAAGAGTGTATTGTCTTTGGGACTTCACAATCATGTTGAAAGCCTATAAAAGGAATTAAAAAATGGATAGTAAGTCATTCCAATAACAGGGTTATTGCATTTCTAAGAAAACATTGCATAATCGAAGCAAGCCATAATACAAGCATGGCATAAATGGAAAAATTTGGCATGACCATTTCAAGCCCACTGTGATTGAGATGGCAAGGCACACAGTTTATCATCTATTTAAACACACCAGCCAATTGCATTCACAATGCATGCAATAGTAGGTTAAGCTTGATTGGATCCTCTTACTTTGTAACACTATCTAACTTAAATTCATTGTTATCCCATTGTAAGCAATGGTTTATTAAATTCATAATGTGGTTAAATCACCTTTGCGCTTACAACGTTTTGGGACCATCTCGATGTTAAGTCTATCCACATCATTGGAGGCTTATTTACATTGACAAAGGATGGTTGTCCAAGCAAGGAATAATGTACAAAATATGTCCATGTGTGATTGTTATGTTCCATGTATTTGTATTAGTAATACGTGCACAAGAAATTCATCTTAAAATTGTCCTAAGTCATCCACAATTGTGAATACAGACTAGATGTAATTAATATCTTAATATAATTGGTGTCTATGATCATCTACTTAGCTACTTGTCACTGTTGCAACTGCACGTAGTGGTGCCTATTGGATGAGATAAATAATGTAAGACACTAGCTAACAATCCATGAAACACACACACAACTTTTTCCA
>ML801786.1:56378-75813 GCA_009831015.1 Picea engelmannii
CCACTAAAGACCATTTATCCTTGTTCTATGATGCCTTGGGGCTCCACGATATCCAATGCCAACATGAGACTCTTCATCATTAATAAGGAGTGCTAGGTCATGGTATAATGATCTTCTTGATAAAAGCATTAAGACTTGGCAAGCCCTTCGTGATGCCTTCTTGAAGAAATGGGAAATTAAGAAAGATGGTAAGATTCTCTTAGCCCAATTTAATGAAGTTAAGAGAGAGGAAGTAGAGTCTATTGATGACTTCAATATGAGGTTTGATGCTTTGATAGAAGAATTTTCTGAAGACCTTAAACCAAAGGATAGAGCGATTCTCATGCAGTATACCCACGCCTTTGAAGGAAAATCTGGTCTTGTCTTGAGAGATAAACTCCCGAATACCTTGAGAGAAGCTCAAGAATGGGCATCCCAAATTGAGGTTTACCTGGCCATGTCCAAAGTAAACACGCCTCCTTCCAGGCCTAAAACTTATCCTAAAAAAATGAATGATGAGGGCATGACAAAGCCAAAGCCTAATGTCTTAGATCACATGAAATTTGATGAAGAAATGGATCCTATATACACTATACATTCACAAGTGGTTTTCACCATTACCAAGGAACAATGGGAGTTTGAAAATACCAAAGCTACTTGGTTGGCCAAGTTAGAAATGATAAGTGTTATGGATGAGGAATCTAGAAATAGACTTAAGAGCAAAGGTTGTTTAAATGACAAGAAGGTTTCTCATCCTATTTTATCTAACACAAGTCCTAGTGTTTCTTCTCTAACTTTACACAAAGATGAAGTAGATTTAGATATTGACTTGGATGAAATCAATGTTCCTATTCCTCTTGTTGAACTTACTAAGATCCCTTCACAAAGGGATAAGTTTAAGGACTTCTTTGACCTTCAAGATGAGATTGAGCATCCTCCTATAATCCTTCAAACCATGAACCATGACAAGAAGAATGGAGGACATGCACCTTTCTTCATTACTTTAGTGATAAACAATCTCCTTCATAATTGTATGCTTGATGCCGGGGCTTCTACCAATGTTATGGATTTGAAAGTTATGAGTCAACTTGGTCTAAAAATCACAAGGCCTTATAGAAATGTATGTGGGATCGAATCAAAGGATATTTCTGTTTGTGGCTTCATCAAAGACCTCAAGGTTAGTTTAGCCACTTACCCATATATATCCTTCTTAATGGATGTTGTGGTTATATATGTTCTTGATGCTTGGGGAATATTATTGTCTAGGAAGTGGGCTGCAACCTTGGGTGGTAGTATTCAAAATGGATTTGTCCTATGCTACCATTCCAACTCCTGATGGGCATTTTGTTACCCTATATAGAGAACCTATTGTAAGATACCAAGTCGAAGATCCTCAAAATCCTATGAATGAGATAATGTATCTAGATGAAGTGGTTGGTAATTTTTATGCCTTAGCAAATTCTGTAGCTCAAGAAGAAAATTGTCAAGGAGATAGTGTTGTTTGGACTTTAGAATTTGATGGTGCTCACTTTAGTTCAGAGTATGGTGATGGTATTGTCCTTATATCTCCCTTGCATGCTGCTACACTCTTCTCCTATAGACTCGAGTTTGATTGTACAAATAACATCGCTAAATATGAAGCCTTGACTATATGATTAGATTTGGATTTTGATAGGAAGATTAAGTGCTTTAGAGTCATAGGGGATTTTGACCTAATTGTCTCCCAAATAAAGAAAAAGTTTGTTGCTAAAAATGAAAGACTAAGGAGATATGAGAATTCAATCCTTGACACTATAGATGTAACATCCCCACTATAATCCCTAGTTTAATTAATGCATAATGTAGATATGAAATGTGGTTATGACCAAACAATGTAATATGCGAATTGTATTTCTGTTTTTAATAAATAAAATGTGATGCCAGCTGCTAGGGGACATGAACAAAGATGAGGGTTGCGTTTTCCAGAAGAGTAGGGAGTGTGTAAGAGGAGTCCAAGGGGAAAGTTATTTATGGGTATTAATTCAAACCCATATTCCTGAATATTAGTATCATTGTGTATAAACTTCTATTTTATGTTTGAGTGTATGAGAGCCCAATCATTAAACTCATCTAAGAGGGTGGGTGTGAGAAGTCACATCCCATATTTATTGGGGGCATGGGGCTGTGTACAATGCGTTTGGGGATGAGTGTGAGTCAACTTGCTGGGGGAAAAGAGAGGAAATTTTGAAGAAATTAAGCATACAATATTAGGACAAGAAGTTTGGCGGAAAAGGCCTCAAGCCATATTCACGACATTATATTCATTGTAAAGACACAATTATGTAATACAATAATGAAACCACCTCAATTGCTCTCACATCGACATCTCATTGGGAGATAAGGTAGGAGGAGGAAAAATAGGAATTTCGAAACACACTTAGGATAAAAATTATATCCTTAAATGTGAAATACATTAGGTGGTATACTAGGACTTTATGATTGTATACGAGTAAGAGGCTAACATTCCCCCCCCAAAAATCATAATTTTGAACAATAATACCAACAATGTAGCATAAATTGGTATCATATCCAAGCCTCCATGCTGGAACTCCTTAGTTGAGCCTCAATGAAGAACTGTCTGAAAAACCTCCAAATTTGGATGTTGAAAACTCTGGAAAATCTCATTGTGTAATCATGTGAGCTAGAATGACTAAAATTTGTTCACTGATGTGAACTTCAATACGATGCGAGCAAACCAAGAGAAGTTAATCAACTACAAGTATGACACATGTTTATATTATGTTAGCTGCGGGAGGTATTAAACCTCCATGTGTAACCCTGACAATAATAGAATATTTCGGGAAGCAAGAAGAAACCCTAAAGCATTGGACATAACCCTAGAAGACAAGTTAGCTAAAGAAAATAATTAATATTGAGTTTTTAGCCTCTAGAAAGAGAAGTTGGCCCAGACAACTAAGGAAGAGCAATATAAATACTGGATGTCAGAGCTCATTTGGACACACACAACTCGCAATTGCAGAAATTTAGTGCGCACTGCATAAACTTAGTAAATGTGCAAGTCTGGAGAGTAGCTGCAGTTGCAGCTACTGCAACTAGTATTTTTGGTTTTAGGCTTGGATTTTCTCTTGGTTATGGTTTGGACTTTCTTCTTGGTACACTAGCTCTGGAGAGTGGTACACTACCTTGATTGGCTTTTGGACCTAGTGTTTACTTCCATAATTATTCTCTCTATCAAGGTTAAGGTGCTCGGAGGTGGCTTCAGCCTATGGTTGGGTGACGATATTGCTATATTGTCTATGGTTAAACGAGCACACCTATTATTTCTAACAGGTTATGGGCCCACACTATCTTCGAACAGTCTAACCGTTGGAAGATAGATTGGGAGGATTTTCTCAGTTATAGTTGCAGTCAAAGTTTTTGCTGCAACAACGAAACCCTAACCCTCTTGTTAAGGCACCTTAAGTGAAGAGCTTGACCTAATTCCTAGATAGCCTAGTGCGCCCTAGCCCAATGCACCTCTTGGTACTCTCAACAAGCTAAGACATCAAGTTTGAGTTTTTGGTCAAAGTCAAAGGTTGACCAAGTCAAAGAAGTCATGACTTACTCTATGAAGTTAGAAAATAAGTTAGAAGGGGCTTCTAACTTCAGAGCATGGAAGACAAGGATTGATCTCATCCTTGCCAAAGATAAAGTGTTGTATATCGTGAAAAGAAAGATCACAGAACCACAGTTTGAAGAAGGAAAAGAGAAGGAACCTCAGAACGTCACAATTATGGAGAAGTTCAAGAAGAATGACATAAATTCCATGAGTATCATAGTGGACTCTGCAAAAGACCACTTGATACCCTACATCTCTCATCTTGACTCATCTAAGACGATGTACGATGCCCTAACTAACCTCTTCTCAGTCATAAACTTTGGACAAGTAACGAGTATGGAGAATGAGCTTTGTGACATGAAAATGAATGATGATGACATCATAACATCATACTTGGTAAGAATCTCTCAGTTAAGAGATCAACTACAAGATATTGAAGAAATCATTTCACAAAAGAAACTGGTAAATATAGTACTCAATGGCCTTTCGAAGGCATGGGATGCATTTGCCACAAGCATGAACACAAGAAAGGAGTATTCCACATTTGAAGAACTTTGGACTTGCTGTGCACAAGAAGAATCAAGGATTAACACAAAAGAGAAATTCCAAAGGAAAGATGATGATCAAACCCCACAACAAAGTTGAAGAAATTCAGGAATAAGAAGAAGTTTGACTCAAGGAAGAAACCAAATCAAGAAAAGGATATGTCAAAAATACAATGCTTCAACTGTCGAAAATATGAATCATTGTCCTGAGTTAAAGAAAAGAAAGGAAACACACGAAGCAACAATTGTCGAAGAAAAGGATCCCTAAAGGAAAGTCAAACAAGATGAAGCAAGATTTCTTCTTCCAAGTCAAGGTAACAATATTCTTCAAAGTTCTTGTACATACCATGTTTACATAGTTCCTATACATATCATGTATATCTATTTCTTAGAAAATAAGATGTTCAAGTGAAACAATACCTATGGAAGAGTAACAAGATAAAGATTGCTATCACGATGACTACAAGTCAAGCAATACACATGAAAATATGAAGTATGTTGACAATCCTTGGTAACAATTCCTGTGGAAGCTATTATATAAGTAACAACTGCCAGATAAGACAAAATCATAATCAAACTTGAAGAGACCCAGGATAACTCAAAAAGAAAGAAGTAAACAATCAAGAGGAAATTAGAAAAAGACTTGTGACACTTTGCAGAAGGCAATAAGGATGTAGGTGAAAGTGTGGACTCTCTTAGTTGGAGGGAGCTGATTACAAAATTCCAAAATAAGAGCATGCATTCATGCATGAAGCAAGGATTAGGAGGGAGATAATCCTAAATGATATGATCCATTGAGTATTATGAAGTATTTTTCCATGTTCCCATTGAAAGTAGCAACCATGATAAACAACACGCATTCAGAAGAAGTCTTCTTCGAAAAGAAGCCTTAAAGTATTCTTGGTTGTCCATCTACATCCATGATCCCATGATGAAAGGAAGAAGTTGGAATCTTCAGGGCATGGAATCTATAGAAGACTCCATGGACCCAAGAACTAAAGAGAAACATGAGGAGGAACATGAAGATTCCAAGAAAGAATGAAAAGCCAGAACAACCAGTTATTATACCAAGAATCACAAAGACTACCAGCTTAGTTTGAACCCACTAGAAGCAATCGATAAAAAGAAATGGAAGTTATGATAAAGAACAAGGTATGTAAGAAAATGTGAAAACTATTTATGAATGGAAGCATTGCAAGATTCATAGGTTCTTCCAGGAGGAGGGAGAAGACTATGACAACAACTTGTTCCAGTAAACCAGATATACCTCTTGTAGTATCCATGGATTGGAATTTACATGTAAAAGACTGTTCCTACCAATAAAGCAAGTGAGAAAGAATCTTATACCAGAAATAGACCCATGTATGCAGATATAAGAAGACCTTTTATGGATTCTGTTAGTAACATTTCTTTTCCGGGGCACAAGAACATTCAGGTCAGCGAGTAGCATGAGGAGCGCCCAAGCGCAATGCGGAAAATCTCATTTCAGGCTCTCAAGCAAGCGAGTGGGTGAGATTATATCGTCGACGGTCCAGATTCACCCATAGGAGCAGATCAGCGGTTGGCGGAAAATCGCGGTTAGCAGAGTTGTGTCAAGATTAGCGCAAATGCATCGCGCGCATATTGTATGCAGGGAAGGATAGCAGCCGTCCATCCAAAGGACGCGTGGCGCGAGATCTAGTCACGTCGGCATTTCAGGAATCGTGAGTTCAAAGGGTGAAGGTTCCATGTTGTCCTATATCTTGAAACCCCGAACCCCGAAGGCGCCCAAAGTTGGGCCCGCAGTATTACGGAGCAATCTCGGTCGTCAATCCACAGGAGACACCTGGCGCGTGATTAGGTTCCTTGCCGTTTTGCCCATCGCGATTTTAAGGCTCAAAGAGCAGCTTCGTCATTTCCCGATGCACGAGGTGCCGGGAGTGTCCAGGACCCAGGCCCACAGCATCGTCGGGAGAGTTCAGAACCATCAGATCTAGAGGGATGCGTGGCACCAGATTAAGCCATCTCGGCGTTTCGCTCATCGCGATTTCAAGAAACAAGGATCAACCCCTTCCTATTCGCGAACGCCGAAAGCTCCTTTGAGAGTAAACGCAAGGTCACAGCCCGTGGTCACCTGGGAAATAAAATAGCTACGCAAAGGGGGCCAAAGGCATCGGGTCCAGTCGTCGAAAGGTTCGTCGCATTCTCTGGGTGCCATTTGATCCGACCTCAAGCTTGGTTTTCACTTGAAGTAAATGAAGGTAAGAAAGAGTGGTTGAAACCTCTCTTCATGCATTAAGTGCAAGATATGGAGAGCCTGGCCAACGGTCTGCTCGAGAGGGTCCTGTGTACCATTTTTTCCAAAAAGGCCATGCCCAGTCCTCAATTAGCCAGAGGAGGTCTGCACACGCTAACTTGGCTCTTAATGGCTCAACGACTCCCCTTGCAGGAGCCATGCGCAATTAAGGTGGCGTCTGACGAAGGATATCTGTCCGAATTCGACTGAAGGGACACCAAGCCTTGGGTGACTAGGCACGCCTCTGTAAGGTGAATTTTCCTGAGTATATAGACTCAGTCTTTGTATTTTGAAAAGGATCGATGGTTGAGCAAGGCTCCTGATTGTAAAGTTTTGATGAAGCGCTAGTCGCTCTGGTTAATGTACAAGGCATTTGAGATTTCTTACTTTATGGATGTCAACTTCTTTTCTATCTCCTTGTTTACTGTGTTAGAACAGCTCGGAATTGGAGGATCCAATCGAGTTGTAGCTGTTATAGGATGATGTAGGTTGGATCACTGTAACGGTTGCATTGTTTCTAATCGATTCCTGTGATTTTCTCAGCGCTGAAACGACTTGGAATTGAAGGATTCAGTCGAGTCACCCCTTAGCTCCTTGAAGCTCTGGACCAAGAGGATCTTTGCTTCTGAGTTTTTCACCCTTAAGCCTCCGAAGGCCTGTCGCATGAGGCAGTCTTGCTCACCCTTCTCACAAGTCTTCCATCTACAACCCTTTAATCCACTTACTGACGGAAGTTGGATCAAGACCTCCCTTGCTTTCTACATACCAGGCCCGATTTCCTGAGTTAAAGCTATATTTTCTTGAGCCTTTACCATCCGATTACCCCATTAAACAAATCGTGACACAAAACTGATGGGCGTTGGGCTCTGCTCCTGCAAGCAATCCAGGAGTGACTTCTGTCGCTAACATTTCTGGCGCCGTTGCCGGGGACGAAGTTGAAAATTTCCCCCGGGATTGAACGCCATTGAGCCTCTGATTTTGAAGGTGCATTAGGTATCATAACCTTTAAAGATTGCTGCTGTGCACCTGGCGACTCCATTGTGATGATTCCACTGTGGCGACCCTGCTGTATTAATTGTGGCTTTCAGAGGCAGACACACGCGGTCTCATCCACAACTTCCTTTGGCTACACCTGAAACTGACCCAGAGGTGGTTCTCAGAAAAGGAAAGGCCTCCGAAGAAGATGCTTCCACCGTCGAAACAAGTAATCCGCCATCTCCTTCTGTAGGAACTCCATTTTCTCCTCCTCTAGTTCTTAATAGACCTCCTTCAGAAGTTTCTCGTTTCCTGAATTTTGGGAGTGTTCCTGCTGAGTTTTCCCCTCCCGGTCTAGGATTGGAGGGAGAAGCCCTTGTCACTCCCCTCTCCTCTGAAGCTGTACTTTGGCATAGACCCAGAGCCTTTGAAGATTGCCCCACTCCTGTACAAAAAGGAGCGTCTGCTGACTTAAGCTCGTTAGCCTTCTCCTTAAATCCCATTTTGTTTCCCGTTCCACTTCGGAACTCAGTCCAAGTAGCCCCTTCAAGAACTCCTTCTCCTCCAAGTTCTCCTCCACCTAACATTCCTATGGCTGGTGCTAATCCCCCTCTAAATAGAATGGATGCCATAGTTGCTGCGAGATATGCTCCCTTAATCCTACCCCATCCTATGAATCCTCTCCCTGCTAGAGATTACTTGAAGTATATGCCCAAGTTCACTGGAGAAGGGGACGTAACTGCGAAAGAGCACCTGGCTACTTTCTACAGTTATGCAGACAACCTGAACATTGAAAATGAAGATGTCTGGATGAGAGTCTTCGTCCAGAGTCTGGATGGTGAGGTGAGGAAGTGGTTTAGAGGATTGGCCCCCGGATCTATTGCTGGGATCGAGGCCCTGGATAGTGCTTTCCTGAGGCAGTGGGGAGATAGGAAGGATTTCATGTATCACATGACAGAGTTTAGGTCTTTGAAAAAGATGGAAGGAGAGTTTGTTTCTGACTTCTCCAAAACATTCAATAAGATGTATAATAAGATCCTTGCCGAAATAAAACCCTCAGAAGCCTCGGCCAAGATTTCTTATGCTAGTGCGTTTGGCCCTGATTTCTGTCTTTTATTAAGAGAAAGAAGAGCCACCTCCTTAGCTCAAATGCAAGATGCGGCCATAGAAGTGGAATCCAATGTACTAGCAGCTGACAGACTAAGGAACAAGGCCGACACAGACAAAAGAAAGGGAAGGTTGGAAGCCTCAACTTTTGGCCCATCGGCGTCCCACCCTCAAGTGGATGAGCTGACCAGGATGGTGAAGTCTCTGTCTGCAAAGATGGAGAGAATGAAGGTGGAAGGAAGGCAAACATACAAGGGCCCCCAAAACACCGAAAATAAAGGAGGTTTCAGGAGGCCAAACAATATTACTTCCTCGACTGTGCAAAGGGAGAGGGGAAGAGACAGAGAAGACCAGAAAGTTCAGGCCCCCTTCCAAAATAATTTTATGGCCAAGGAAGAAGGGGGGGAAACAGATGAGCTGGATCCTGAAATCCATTGCTTCGGAGACACTCCTCCTTTTCCTCATCTCACTCAATCAGCGTACGAGGAGTCTCTCATGGACAGTCAGCTGAATGAACTGAGCAAGGGAGACAAGGCTAATGGTAGCCAAGGCAGGTATGATCTGAGGTCGAAGAAAAAGACAGTGGCACCTGATGTTCCTGAGCCATCCGCTAGAACAGAGAAGCCTGCTAATGAGGTAGCGGACAATCACAGAGGTAAGAAGCCCCGACCCCTCTCTCCCATAGTCCAGAGTCATGTTCTCGAAATAAGAGAAATCCCGAAGCTTACATCTTCTTTTAATTTCGAGCATGAAATTCAAAAGATTAGAATCCCTGTACCCTTGGCCGAGTTGATTAAACATGAAGGGTTCAAGAAACGCTTCTCTGAGCTCTTACAGTCTGAGGTCTCATCCCTTCCCACAGACTCCATCAATTTACAAGATGAAAAGCCTGCAGTTATTCTAGCTCCTATGGTAGAAGACAGGAATGACTCATCCCCTCCCTTCTACACTTCCTTGAACATACATGACAAGGTACTGCACAACTGCTTGATGGATTCGGGGGCTTCTCACAACCTTATGCCCAAAACTTTCATGGAAGAGTGAGGGCTGGAAGTCACCCGAGCCTATCATGACCTCTATTCCTTTGACTCCAGAAAAGTTCAGTGTCTTGGAGTTATCAAAGACCTGGTCGTGACCTTGTTTCAATTGCCCATGAAAAATGTAGTCATGGATATTGTAGTGGCTGATGTCCCCCCCAAGTTCGGTATGTTGTTATCAAGATCTTGGATAAAAAGACTAGGGGAACTTTGCAGATGGACCTCACATATGCTACTATCCCAGTATTTGGAGGAGAACATAGGAGGCTATACAGGGAAGCCCAATTGGCCTATATAATCAGTGATGAGGTCAATCCTGCCAACCATCCTATTTTTTCCTTAGACACTGATTTAGGTTCTAGTTTACTACAACTCACCCATGCTCCCGAGCCTCCTCTTAAACTCAGAAAGCAGCCCACCACTCCTCATGAATTTCCTCCCTTCATCACCCCCATCTGGAAAATGTTTTTTGATGGAGCCTGTTCCAGGGAAGGCGCTGGAGCTGGGGTGTTTTTTGTGTCACCTTCTCAGGCAACCATATATCTGTCATACAAATTAGAATTTGAAGCTACCAACAATGTGGAAGAGTATGAAGCTCTTGTCCTGGGGTTACGAGCCACAAGGGAAATGAGAATTCAGGAGGTAGCAGTGTTCAGTGATGCAGAGTTGGTGGTCCAACAGATCAGAAGCACTTATCAGGCTAAGCATCATCGACTCAGGAGTTATAGAAATGAGGTATGGGACCTAATTGACAATTTCTTCTCAGCATTTAACATTTATTTCATCCCAAGAGAGGAAAACACAATGGCAGATTCCTTGGCTACATCAACCAACAATTTCAAAGTACCCTTGCCGCCCAAATTCAGATATGATGTAGAAGTAAAATACAGGCCCTCCATACTTGACAACGTCAAACATTGGAAGGTATTCGAGGATGATCTCGAAATCAAGAAATTCTTGGAAACTGTCGAAGAATTTTCAGAGATGCATATCGACCAAGATTATGTATTTAAAGAAGATCTTGATGGGGGTAAGTTTCTGAGCAAAATAGAAAAGCGTAACATCATGCAACTCCCCAACAACCATATTCCAAGAGGACTGGTTCCTTTGGAAAGGATTTTTGATAGAAATGATGTGTCATTAAAAGGGGAAATCTCGGAGGATGATGCTGGTACTATTCAGTGCAACATCGGTACCGAGAGTGAGCCCAAGTTTGTCAAATTGTCAAGAAGTCTAATAGAGGAGCAGAGGTTTGAATACATTGGACTTTTGAGGGAATTTGCTGATGTTTTCGCCTGGACCTACGAAGACCTCAAAACATATGACACTTCTGTCATCGAGCATAAAATCCTATTAAAGGGGGAGGCAAAGCCATTTAGGCAGAAGCTAAGACAGATCAATCCTATGCTGCTTCCTATCATGGAGAGGGAAGTGAAGAAGCTGCTACATGCCCAGATCATCGTACCACTGAGATATTTAGAGTGGGTGGCCAACCTGGTACCAGTAAGGAAAAAGAATGGAGAAATCAGACTCTATGTAGACTTCAGAAACCTGAACAGAAGCTCACAGAAGGATAACTACCCCTTACCAAAGATGGAACATATACTGCAGAGGGTAACAGGAGCATCCAGGATGTCCATGATCGACGGTTTCTCTGGCTACAATCAAGTCTCTGTTCTACTTGAAGACAGGGAAAAGACGACATTTACCACTCCATGGGGCACATTCATGTATGCCAAGATGCCGTTTGGATTAATGAATGCAGGGGCAACATTCCAGCATGCCATGGACATAGCTTTCGTTGGGGAAAAGGATAAATTCGTAGTCGTCTATCTGGATGACATTACTGTGTTTTCAAAATCTGACAAAGAACACTGTTGTCATCTCAGGAAGGTTTTCCTGAACTGCAGAAGTTTTGGCATTTCATTAAACCCCAAGAAATCTCTGTTCGCCATGCAGGAGGGAAATTTACTAGGCCACATAGTATCATCGAAAGGAGTCAGGATTGACCCTAGCAGAGTTGAGGCAATACAAGCCTTATCCGTCCCGAGGTCCAAGAAGGAGGTCCAATCTTTCCTTGGTAAGATTAATTTTCTGAGGAGGTTTGTGCCCAACTTTGCTGAGGAGGTAAAACTTATAACAACCATGTTAAGGAAAGGAAATGAAGTGAAGTGGACTTTCGAATCGTGAAATTCCTTTGAGCAAATAAAGAGGGCCCTGTCTGAAGCCCCTGTGCTTATCAATCCTGATTACTCAAAGGATTTCATTATTTTTGCCTTTGCTTCACCTGACACGGTAGCCGCTGTTTTATTACAGACAAACAAGGATGGGCTAGAGCAACCTATTGCCTATTTCAGCCGAGCATTGAGGGATGCCGAGGTCAGGTATGACACTATGGAGAAGCAGGCCTATGCCCTGGTAAAGCCCTCAAGGCATTTAGAGTACATGTCATGCAGTAAAAAATCGTCGCTTATGTCCCCTCAACTGCTGTTAAAGACATCCTTATTCAGCCTGACATAGACGGGAAAAGGAGTAAGTGGATAGCCAAGATTCTGGAATGTCACCTGGAAATAAAGCCTACCAAATTGATCAAAGGTCAAGGTTTAGCCAAGCTGTTGGTTGAAGCCAATTTCCAAGCTTTGGGGGTAAGTTTCATCAACGAATGCTCAAGAATTCAGCAGGGTCGGCTGTCTGACATGGACCCTCAAAGGGAGCCCCCATTGGATCGATGTCCTTGGTATAAGGATGTCATATACTTTCTGCAAGAGTTGCGGCCTCCAGACGACTTGCAAAGAAACAAAGCAAGAGCTCTGAAGCTCAAGGCAGTCAGATACTGCCTTATCGATCAAATTTTGTACTGGAAAGACCCCCTGGGGGTGTTTTTAAAATGCATGGATCCACAAGAGGCCGACAGGATCATGGTCGAATTTCACAACAGCCTATGTGGAGGGCACCATTCTTGGAAGACCACAGCCCACAAAATTCTCAGAGCTGGGTACTACTGGCCCACCTTTTTCGCTGATGTCCACAGAGGAGTTAGAGCCTGTATCCCATGCCAAAGATTTGCAGGAAAACAACAACTTAAGTCTTTACCGTTAAATCCTGTGGTTGTTTCAGGACCTTTCCAACAATGGGGCCTAGATTTCGTTGGAGAAATTCACCCCGCTTCCAGTGGGCAGCACAGATGGATCCTGACTGCTACAGATTTCTTTACCAAGTGGATTGAAGCTATCCCCACCAGGAGTGCCTCCCACAAGGTAATCATTGGATTCCTGGAGGACCTCATCACGAGATTCAGCTACCCAAGTAAGATTGTCACTAATAACGCAACCTCTTTCAGGGCTGAGCCATTAGCCAAGTTCTGTGAGCAATTCGGGATCAATCTGATTCACTCCACCCCATATTATCCCCAGGGCAACGGTTTAGCAGAGTCCTCCAACAAAAGCCTTATAAGGATCATCAAAAGGTTGTTGGAAGACAACAAGAAGGCTTGGCATTCAAAATTGAAATTCGCTCTATGGGCCGATTGAGTGACCACGAAGAGATCTATAGGCGTCTCTCCTTTCCAATTAGTTTATGGAGCAGAGGCTGTTTTTCCTTCTCATTTAGCCATTCCTGTAGCAAAATTCCTCCAAGATCATCAAGAGGAGCCTGATGACATGATCATAAGAATTCATCAGCTAGTGGACGTCCAGCAGGTCAGGGAGTAGGTAATGGGTATAATTCAGGACCATCAGCAAAGGATCAAGCAGGGTTTTGATAAGAAGGCCAAGAAGGAAGAGTTTCGGATAGGAGACCTGGTACTGAAATGGGATGCTCCTAAACAGGATAAAGGCAAGCACGACAAATTTGAAGCCCTATGGATCGGGCCCTTCAAAATCTCTGAAGTTTTCTCAAATAACATGTACAGGTTGTAGGATTTGGAGGGTGAAGAAGTTTCCAACAACCCAGTAAATGGGCATTTTCTTAAGAAATGTTTTGTCTGAGCCTTCGGTGGCTCATTTGTTTGTAAATATTGTCCTTTTAGTTCTTTGTTTTTATTTGTATTGTTTCGGCTTAGTAAATGACTCCATAGCCCAACAACAAGGCACTGGAACTGCAAAATGAGTCCTTAGAGCATCACAGGGACGACTCTATCCCCCATGGAGCCTAATGTTAGTAACATTTCTTGTCCGGGGCACAAGAGCATTCAGGTCAGCGAGTAACATGAGGAGCGCCCGAGTGCAATGCGGAAAATCTCATTTTAGGCTCCCAAGCAAGCGAGTGGGCAAGATTATATCGTCGGCGGTCCAGATTCACCCATAGGAGTAGATCAACGGTTGGCGGAAAATTGCGGTTAGCGGAGTTGCACCGAGATTAGCGCAAATGCATCGCGCCCATATTGTATGCAGGGAAGGATAGCATCCGTCCATCCAAAGGATGCGTGGCGCGAGATCTAGTCACGTCGGTGTTTCAGTAATCGCGAGTTCAAAGGGTGAAGGTTCCGTGTTGTCCTATATCTCGAAACCTCGAACCCCGAAGGCGCCCAAAGTTGGGCCCGCAGTATTACGAAGCAATCTCGACCATCCATCCATAGGAGACACCTGGCGCGTGATTAGGTTCCTCGCCGTTTCGCCCATCGCGATTTTAAGGCGCAAAGAGCAGCTCCGTCATTTCCCGATGCGCGAGGTGCCAGGAGTGTCCAGGACCCGGGCCCACAACATCGTTGGGAGAGTTTAGAACCGTCAGATCTAGAGCAATGCGTGGCGCCAGATTAAGCCGTCTCGACGTTTTGCTCATCGCGATTTCAAGAAACAAGGATCAATCCCTTCCTATTCGCGAACGTCGAAAGCTCCTTTGAGAGTAAACACAAGGTCACAGCCCGTGGTCACTTGGGAAATAAAAGAGCTACGCAAAGGGGGCCAAAGGCGTCGGGTCCAGCCGCCGAAAGGTTCGTCGCGTTATCCGGGTGCCATTTGATCCGACCTCAAGCCTGGTTTTCGCTTGAAGTAAATGAAGGTAAGAAAGAGTGGTTGAAACCTCTCTTCATGCGTTAAGTGCAAGATATGGAGAGCCTGGCAAGCGGTCTGCTCGAGAGGGTCTTGTGTACCATTTTTTCCAAAAAGGCCATGCCCAGTCCTCAATTAGCCAGAGGAGGTCTGCACATGCTAACTTGGCTCTTAATGGCTCAAATACTCCCCTTGCAGGAGCCATGCCAGTTAAGGTGGCGTCTGACAAAGGATATCTGTCCGAATTCGGCTGAAGGGACACCAAGCCTTGGGTGACTGGGCATGCCTCTGTAAGGTGAATTTTCCTGAGTATATAGACTCAGTCTTTGTATTTTGAAAAGGATTGATGGTTGAGAAAGGCTCCCGATTGTAAAGTTTTGATGAAGCATTGGTCGCTCTGGTTAATGTACAAGGCATTTGAGATTTCTTACTTTATGTATGTCAACTTCTTTTCCATCTCCTTGTTTACTGTGTTAGAACAACTCAGAATTGGAGGATCCGGTCGAGTTGTAGCTGTTATAGGATGATGTAGGTTGGATCACTGTAACAGTTGCATTGTTTCTAATCGGTTCCTGTGATTTTCTCAGCGCTGAAACGACTTGGAATTGAAGGATTCAGTCGAGTCACCCCTCAGCTCCTTGAAGCTCTGGACCAAGAGGATCTTGGCTTCTGAGTTTTTCACCCTCAAGCCTCCGAAGGCTTGTCGCCCAAGGCAGTCTTTCTCGCCCTTCTCACAAGTCTTCCATCTACCACCCTTTAATCCACTTACTGACGGAAGTTGGATCAAGACCTCCCTTGCTTTCTACATACCAGGCCCGATTTCCTGAGTTAAAGCTATATTTTCTTGAGCCTTTACCATCCGATCACCCCATTAAACAAATCGTGACATAAAACTGATGGGCATTGGGCTCTGCTCTTGCAAGCAATCCAGGAGTGACTTCTGACGCTAACAGATTCAAACAACTTGATGCCGAGTATCTCATATACAACAAAAGTGTGGTGAAAACTTTCTATGACATAGATAGTGTATAAGAATAGTTACTAATAAGTCTGGGATGATGGATTGCTAATCCATGACAAACTCTCTTGATGACAAAATAATTTCTACTTGGATATGTTTTAGTTTGAGTCTCGCCACAATATGATGAGCTAGCAGGAAACATAAGTGTTGAATTCGACCATGATATATTGTAATGATTAGAGCTATATGAATCCTTCAGAGAAAACCAATGTTCCATGACAGACCGAACTACATTGAGATCAAGCATTATATTATCCATTATGAAGTCCAAAAAAGAGAAGTGGTTCTCCAATATATCTCCACAGATGAGCAGATAACAAATATTTTGGAAAATCCTCTGTCCAATATGAAAAGTTTGCATACCTAGAAAACAAGATGGGGCTCGTGGAGACAAATTCCTTATTGAAAAAGGAAGAGATTAATCCCAAGTTGGGAGGGAGCACTGATATATTATTGATTTATGGTCAGTCAATTTTCAGTTTGAAAAATGGTCTAGGATGAGTAGTTCCTTTCCAGTTTGGAAAGTGGTTTGAGATTTCTGACGGACAGAAATTTTCCAGTTCGGAAAATGGTCCAGATCGGACAATCATTTTCATAATGAAAATGGTCCAATAGATTGTTGATGTACCATAGACAATGATTCCCCTTGTGGCATGTGTGGGGGAATGTTCTAGGACAATCATTATTCTTGGAGGTCACTCTTAGCAGTGGTCAAGTAGAATGGTCCACCTGGCTGGTCAATCATTCTTTCAAAGTTCACAGTTGTGAGTAGTTTTGAAGAATGGTCCATTTAGGAGGTTGGTGCAGGACAGTCATTTCCATTAGGAAATGGTCTGAACATTCATTCCTTAGGGAAAACTCATTCTCTTCAAGTTGCACTATGATTGGTGCTGGAGGAATGGACCAGTTAGGTGAATGGACCAGGTTCAAAAATCAGGGACATGCATTCCTTAGGGCAGACTCATTCTTTCCAGGTTGCACTATGATTAGAGCCAGAGGAATGACCCAGTTAGGTGAATGGTCTAGAATTATAAATAAGGGATAGTTATTCTTCTGTGCTTGAGAAGAATAGTCTAGATAACCCATGGATGATGTTTTACATTATGAGGGAAGATGCTCTTCCAAATATCACAGATGTGAGTGGAAGAATGGCTCAGATGACTCAATTTATATCATGATATTGTTTTATGCAGGTTGATATCAGATGATATGATTGTTGTGGAGACTGTATGTCTCTGGACAATAGATGTATGCTACCGTGGTGGATGTGTTCCACTGGTTGTGACTATGCGTCACTAATTAAGTAGTCGTGTGCTACTTGGTATGGTTGTGTACCACTGGATAGTAGTTGTGTACTACTATGGATAGACACAATTGTGTTCTATTGAATGGCATTGTTTTGATTGCTATGAAGACTACCGGTGGTGTTGGAAATAATTATCAGTTAGATGGATAGTCAGTGTGCTGGTGGACAGACATTCTCCAGGCAGAAAATGGTCCAGGACATTTATTTTTCTAGGACATATGTCTAGATTAGAAGAATAGTCCTTGTATCCCATGGCGTGGCTTCCAACATCTGTTAGAATAATTATTCTTCTAGGACATATGTCTAGATTAGAAGAATGATTCTTGTATCACTCTGTGGAGTGAGTGACTTATCCAACATCATGCCTGATTACTTAGATGGAGTATGACTTTGAGAGATGATATAGTTGATGCTATTAGATGATATTGATAGTGATGATGGTGCTCGTGATTTGATCATGAGATAACTTGTGTGGCTATGATGATGCTACCTATTGAATGGTATGTTTGTGCTCAAGACCATTACCTTTAAATACCTCCATAGCTAGGAGGGAGTGTTGATATTATGGTAGCTGTGGGAGGTATTAAACCTCCATGTGTAACCCTAACTGTTGGCAAATATGTAACAGACAGCGAATGGCGTGAGTAGAGGAAGAATGTACAGAGGATTGTTAGCATATTTACAAGCAGCGTATACTTGTCATTGATGGCAAGTACAGTAGTGGTGATGGCTTGAGTAGTATACTTGTCATTGATGGCAAGTACAGTAGTGGTGATGGCTTGAGTACAACAGCGATGATCAACAAAGCAGTGATAATCGGGGAAGAGCATCAACTGTGTTTGTTAGATCTCTTTCTGAATTCCCGATGGCCGTCAGATCTGAATGAAGACAAGAAGAGCGCATTGAAAAGGAGGACAGATCTCAGACGTTAGATTCAAGTGCAGGACCCGACCATCATTGGATCAAGAAGAACCTGCACATTCTTTAAAGTGCAAGGAGAAGTGAGTGTAATCGCAATAGGAAAAATCACGACTTCATCTGAGCCATCAGATCAAGATTGATTCTGAACCGTTGATCCGACTCCCTGTCGGAGTTTCGAGGATCGCGTGATGGAAATGTCAAAGAAACAATGCAACAGGAATCCCGATTTCTCGATATGCAAAATCCCGGCATAATCTGAGCCGTCAAATCAAGATGACATCTGAACCGTTGATCCGACTCCCTGTCAGAGTTTCGAGGATCGCGTGTTGGAAATGTCAAAGAAACAATGCAACAGGAATCCCGATTTCTCGATATGCAAAATCCCGGCGTAATCTGAGCCGTCAAATCAAGATCACATCTGAACCGTCGATCCGACTCACGTCAGCAAACCACGTCAACTAGGAACACGTGGCACAACTAGGTAATGACAAGTGTCAGACTAATTCAACATGCCAAGCACATGTAAGTCACGAATCAGGGTGACACGTGGTAGTTATTTAACACATGTGACGTCAGCAGACGTACTCCTTGACGAAGTTTCAGGGATCGAGAGTTGGAGATGTCAAAGTTTTTTAACATCAGGAATCCCGATTTCGCGATATGTGAAATCCCGATTTAATCGCAGCCGTTGAATAGAGATGTGATTTGGATCGTTGATCCGACTTCTTTACGGAGTGTCGAGGATCGGGAATTTGAAGTGACAAAAACACCGAACGTCCAGAGTGTCGAAATCACGATGAGTGAAATCCCGACTTAATCTGAACCGTCAGATCTAAATATGATCTGGATCGTTGATCCGACTGCTTTACGGAATTTTTGTGGATCGGGATTTGTAAGTGACAAGAACATTGAACATAAGGAATGCCGAAATGCCGAAATCCGATTTAAAGGCAAGATTAATAAAGTTCATCCAACGGTGCAGATAAACTTGAATGTGATCGGAGGGTTACTGTTCTCTCTCACAATTAACTCCTCAGTTATGAATCTGTTAAAAGAAACAGACTCATGATTGAGAATCAGTTAGCATTTCAGTTGCTAGGACAATTGTCCTTGTTTTGCCTAAGGAAATGCGAAGTGGAACCGTCGGGGAGGTGTGTATAAAAGAAAATGAAACAGAATGTGAATGGTTGGCTGTTCTGGATGAAAAAGAATGAAACTGTAAGAAAGGGAAAAGGAGAGGATGTGCAGTATGAAATTGAGCATATGTGCAGAGTGAAATCAAAGGCAGAGCAGAATAACAGAGCAAGTTGAAGCACAACAAAATGACAGAAAAAATTGATGTAGAGCAAACCTGCTGAACAAACAGAGGAAGAGAAGAATTGCAGAACAGTTTGTAGAAGATCAGACTTACAGAACAGAGAAAGAGTGGTAAGAATTGATTTATCTATGTAGTTATCTGTGTATTCATTCATTAATACATTAGGGAGGTTGGGAGGTGCTTGGGAGAACTGTTATCCTCAGAGGTTCAAGTGGGAGCTTGAACACATGAAGTTGTAGCTTCCATCTGGTTGCAGCCAGAGAAACCAGGGTGGCAGGGTGGTGCAAGGGAGAACAAGTGTTCTCTGTTATACAGGTTGGAGCCTGTGTAACTGGAAGTTGGTGCTTCCATCCAGTTGGTGCTGG
>ML801786.1:89398-103423 GCA_009831015.1 Picea engelmannii
CTGTTGAGTTATCTTTTACTCCTTTCCTTTTCCTTTCTTAAGTCAACTTAAAAATATAACTTTTAACTTCTTGACTTTCCCCCCTTTAGTGTGAGACTATGACCTAGTGGGGGTGCCCAGGCCACTGATTCTCCTCATTACCTCTCTAAGAGGTCGGGGACATTACATCAGGGGGGGTACTTATTGAATATCCAGTGTATTTTCCAAAATGCTTATAGTTGACAGGGGGAGTATATTTTTGCAATAGATCAAGGGAAAATTGTCTCTTCTTTGACATTGATGTCAAAGGAGAAGAAAAGAGTCCGGGAGGAGACTCGAGTCCGAATGCATGCGGGTGCCTGTATTGCCATCAATGCCAAAGGGGGAGATTGTTGGCAAATATGTAACAGATAGCGAATGGCGTGAGTAGAGGAAGAATGTACAGAGGATTGTTAGCATATTTACAGGCAGCGTATACTTGTCATTGATGGAAAGTACAGTAGTGGTGATGGCTTGAGTAGTATACTTGTCATTGGGAGGAGACTCGAGTCCGAATGCATGCGGGTGCCTGTATTTCCATCAATGCCAAAGGGGGAGATTGTTGGCAAATATGTAACAGAGAGCGAATGGTGTGAGTAGAGGAAGAATGTACAGAGGATTGTTAGCATATTTACAGGCAGCGTATACTTGTCATTGATGGCAAGTACAGTAGTGGTGATGGCTTGAGTAGTATACTTGTCATTGATGGCAAGTACAGTAGTGGTGATGGCTTGAGTACAACAATGATGATCAGCGGAGCAGTGATAATCGGGGAAGAGCATCAACTGTGTTCGTTAGATCTCTTTCTGAATTCCCGATGGCCGTCAGATCTGAATGAAGACAAGAAGAGCGCACTGAAAAGGAGGACAGATCTCAGACATTAGATTCAAGTGCAGGACCCGACCATCATTGGATCAAGAAGAACCTGCATGTTCTTTAAAGTGCAAGGAGAAGTGAGCGTAATTGCAATAGGCAAAATCGCGACTTCATCTGAGCCGTCAGTTCAATATTGATTCTGAACCGTTGATCCGACTCCCTGTCGGAGTTTCGAGGATCGCGTGATGGAAATGTCAAAGAAACAATGCAACAGGAATCCCGATTTCTCGATATGAAAAATCCCGGCATAATCTGAGCCATCAAATCAAGATCACATCTGAACCGTTGATCCGACCCCCTGTTGGAGTTTCAAGGATCGCGTGTTGGAAATGTCAAAGAAAAAATGCAACAAGAATCCCGATTTCTCGATATGCAAAATACCGACATAATCTGAGCCGTCAAATCAAGATCACATCTGAACCGTCGATCTGACTCACGTCAGCAAACCACGTCATCTAGGAACACGTGGCAGAACCAGGTAATGACAAGTGTCATACTGATTCAACATGCCAAGCACATGTAAGTGACGAATCAGGGTGACACGTGGCAGTTATTTAACACATGTGACGTCAGTAGACGTACTCCTTGATGGAGTTTCGGGGATCGAGAGTTGGAGATGTCAAAGTTTTTTAACATCAGGAATCCCGATTTCGCGATATGTGAAATCACGATTTAATCGCAGCCGTTGAATAGAGATGTGATCTGGATTGTTGATCCAACTTCTTTACGGAGTGTCGAGGATCGGGAATTTGAAGTGACAAAAACACCGAACGTCCAGAGTGTCGAAATCGCGATGAGTGAAATCCCGACTTAATCTGAACCATCAGATCTAAATATGATCTGGATCGTTGATCCGACTGCGTTAAGGAATTTTTGTGGATCGGGATTTGTAAGTGACAAGAACATTGAACAGAAGGAATGCCGAAATGCCGAAATCTGATTTAAAGGCAAGATTAATAAAGTTCATCCAATGGTGCGGATAAACTTGAATGTGATCGGAGGGTTACTGTTCTCTCTCACAGTTAACTCCCCAGTTACGAATCTGTTAAAAGAAATGGACTCATGATTGAGAATCAGTTAGCGTTTCAGTTGCTAGGACAACTGTCCTTGTTTTTCCTAAGGAAATGCGAAGTGGAACCGTCGGGGAGGTGTGTATAAAAGAAAATGAGACAGAATGTGAATCGTTGGCTGTTCTGGATGAAAAAGAATGAAATTGTAAGAAAGGGAAAAGGAGAGGATGCGCAGTATGAAATTGAGCATATGTGCAGAGTGAAATCAAAGGCAGAGCAAAATAACAAAGCAAGTTGAAGCAGAGCAGAATGACATAAAAAGTTTATGTAGAGCAAACCTGCTGAACAGACAGAGGAAGAGAAGAATTGCAGAACAATTTGTAGAAGATCAGACTTACAGAACAGAGAAAGAGTGGTAAGAATTGATTTATCTGTGTAGTTATTTGTGTATTAATTCATTAATACATTAGGGAGGTTGGGAGGTGCTTGGGAGAACTGTTGTCCTCAGAGGTTCAAGTGGGAGCTTGAACACATGAAGTTGTAGCTTCCATCTGGTTGCAGCCAGAGAAACCAGGGTGGCAGGGTGGTGCAAGGGAGAACAAGTGTTCTCTATTATATAGGTTGGAGCCTGTGTAAGTGGAAGTTGGTGCTTCCATCCAGTTGGTGCCAGAACATATAGGGAGTTGGTGCTTCCTTCTAGTGGGTGCTAGAGAAACCAGGGAGTTGGTGCTTCCTTCTAGTGGGTGCTAGAGAAACCAGAGAGTTGGTGCTCTCAAACAAGTTGCAGCTTGTAAAACAGAGGTAGTACCCTCACATTGAGTTGGTGCTCAATTAAAGATGATGTATAGAACTTAGAAGACTGCCTATCATTTCGAAGAAGAAGAGGTTTTCTCCCTTTATGGTTTTCCTCATGAAAATATGTCTCTGTGTATACTTTATGTGTGAACGATGCTCTTTGTTTTTACTGTCCATATGCTGTATATTGTTGATGATCACTTGAAGAAATATTAATAATGCTTTAATAGACTTAAAATTGTTTAAGCAGAGAAACAACTGATTCACCCCCCCCTCTCAGTTGTGTCAGTAATTTCAACACTAACAAGACTAGAATATTCCGAGAAGCAAGAAGAAACCCTAAAACATTGGACATAACCCTAGAAGACAAGTCGGCTAAAGAATATAATTAATATTGAGTTTTTAGCCTCCAGAAAGAGAAGTCGGCCCAGACAGCTAAGGAAGAGCAGTATAAATACAGGATGTGAGAGCTCATTTGGACACACACAGCTCGCAACTGCAGAAATTTAGTAAGTGGGCAAGTTTGGAGAGTAGTTGCAGTTGTAGCTACTGCAACTAGTATTTTCGGTTTTAGGCTTGGATTTTCTCTTGGTTATGGTTTGGACTTTCTGCTTGGTACGCTAGCTCTGGAGAGTGGTACGCTAGCTTGATTGGCTTTTAGACCTAGGGTTTGCTTCTAGAATTATTCTCTCTGTCAAGGTTAAGGTGCTCGGGGGTGGCTTCGGCCTATGGTTAGGTGACAATATTGCTATATTATCTATGGTTAAATGAGCACACCTATTATTTCTAACAACACATCCCTAAAAATTATTGACAACTCAAACAACCCAAGCTACAACGCAGAAGGATCCCGTTGTCCTATGCTAGGTCGAAAGACCATCCAAGTGAAAAAATGTCCACATAATTGCTCTCAAAATCAACGTCCAAATAATGTATTATGTGTACGATTCAGTTACAAGTCATTGACCCATAATTCTTCCAAATTCTGCCATCTACAGAGTGCATTTTCCTATCTGGAAAATTTGATTCCCATCTGGCATATTTGTTGTCAAATCTTTTAGTATGAAAACCATATTCAATTCCATCATTAATTACCCTCTTTTTCAGTTGAAAGGAGAGACCACAAGTAGTTTCACGATCCATCTTCATTGAATTTTTGAACTCCCCCCTTTAGGTGCATAAGAGTTACATCATTATACTCCCCCCTCTAGGCT
Organism: Picea engelmannii; assembly: GCA_009831015.1. Lineage (NCBI taxonomy): Eukaryota > Viridiplantae > Streptophyta > Pinopsida > Pinales > Pinaceae > Picea > Picea engelmannii. The sequence continues at coordinate 93,312 of ML801786.1, forward strand.
CAAGAGAGTACCATGCTTATTCCATTTGTGTACAACACAAAGTGGGCATGTGGAAACAACCACATGTTATCTCATCCCATGAGGGTCATGCTTAAAATCTATGCCATATGGGACCACTTTGGACTTATATACCCTTATGTCAGGGACAAAAAGGTTATGTGCTACAAGATTGGTCTTTACTCAAGATTGAATTCTACGGTAAGACTTTTATAATCGCTTGAATATTGATGACCTCTGCCAAGGATCGATCCATTCATAGTGAATCTTCAATCTTGCAGGTTTTTTAAGTGTTGAAAATCTGTCTGAAGAATGGTTATGCTTTCTACAATGTTGGAAAGGATGGATATTAAAAAATTGATTCCCCATGTGACCAACTCGACTACAATGTTGGCACTTCGCATTTTGATGCTAAACTAGAACAAGTGAAGTTGATACTTCTTGAAGGAATCCAACACTTTGGAACTGGATTGGTTGGGAATAATCGGGAATATGAAAGGTAACTTCCTTTTCATATCCAAGTCCTGTTTTTTGCTTGTTGTGGTTGATTTCTTCCTAAGGTCTAATGATGGGATTGGAAAGAGAAAGATTAATTTGGTCATGTTGAACCTTTTTCTTTGAAATATGTGGAAGTTGATTTACTGCATGTTGCTGCATCATTGAAATGTTTTCTTCACTAAAATCAAAAGAAAACTCTTGAAATGTAGGTTCAATAATAACTTCATCTTTGTCTAAATCTAGAGTTATCTCACTAAGTTTCCCCTTCACAGACTGTTGATAAAAAACAATAACATCACCATCATCATCATCATAGAGAGGGTTGTTCTGAACAAAAACTAGTTCAGAACACTTCACTGACTGTTGGTTTTTGAGATCCCTAATTTCATCATTCAATAGTTGGGATTGATCTTGAAGAAGTCTAACTTTACCTTGAATTATTTGAAAACAAGTTAGCACTGATTGAAGAGTTTCTTTGTTCAATATCACTATGTTGTCTAAAGTAGTGTTTATTAGAGTGTTCATAAACTCTAATAATTTGAGACTTCGATCCATTTCAAAACTCTAAATGAGGTCTGATTGTGTAGGTAGATCTCGATTACAATTTGAATCCACACAATAAGGGCTACTTTCAACTCATTCACTTGACTCACTCACTTGAAATTCTCGCTAAATTGAATTTGTTTGTCACTTGCTTGTACTTCACGCTCGCTTGATTTTCCTACAATGATTTGAGTTGCCGACAATGACCTCCTTATTCTATTTCAGCTAGGTCCCTTTATACAAAATTCAAAGACATTATTCTGACTTTGTAAAGCACTCAACCCTATCAATTTGACTTAGGAATAGAGTTACATAAGCAAGTCATGGGTGTCGGGTTCAAATGAGAATGCACCTTATAACAAATTCAATTCAACTTTACTTAATTTTGATTTCACACTTACAAATAAACTATTTCAAGTATAAATGATCTTGAATGATTAACAATGCTTTATGCCCATGACTGATGTAGGATCCTTTATTGAATTTTGATGTGATTGATAATTTGATATCTTTGTCACAATTTGATTACTTTTCACTGATTGACATTAATTATGTGTCTTGGTTTCCATGCGTGCAGTGTTTTAAACTACTAATTGAGATTGTGTCAAAAATAGACACAAAACAACCATGAAAAAATCACCATCGTACACAATTCAAAGTGCACCTAAGATCCCCTTATTCAATTTCGGGCGGATCTAGGACACTCAACAAAAAAATTAAATTTTATTATAATATCCTTCTTATGACAAAGCCCAAATACAATTAGGTTGAGATTCTTGTGACAAAAAAGATTCAGGGTATACCAAACTCTCATCAAGGCTTCAACCCCCTTTTACATAATTAAAATTTCTCAATATCTCTCATCACGTTGTACCACACTCATCAACATTTCAACCCCTTTTACATATTCAAAATTTCTCAATTTCTCAATCTCCCTCACACATCAAGGGAGATTATTGTATTATATAATGATATAATTATATAATACAATAATGAAACCACCTCAATTGCTCTCACATCGACACCTCATCGAGAGATAAGGTAGTAGGAGACAAAGTAAGAATATAGAAACACACATAGGATAAAAACCATATCCTTAAATGTGAAATACATTAGGCAGTGCTATCACCCTATAAAATTAGGGGATCAACTGGTGACTGAGATATTATTTGTTTCTAGTGTCTTTATTGACAAATGATTTTTCATCATGCAAATCATTTGAGAAAAGGAAAAAGAAAAGAGAAAAAGAAAAGAAAAGAAAAGAAAAAGAAAAAGAAGAAAAAGAAAAGAGGGCATAAAAGAATTAAAAGAAAAGCCCCATGCAATAACAATGACTTGGCCATACCTTTCAAGCATGGCCAAGTTCTTTTTAAATTTAATGTTGCTAGGTTAGTGAATAAATCTGACCAGACTGTCTAATCCTAGTCAGATAGCCCTTAGGTTAGATTAGTGAATAAATCTGACCAGACTGTCTAATCCTGGTCAGATAGCCCTTAGGTAGAGTAATTTCTTAACCCAACAGTTTAATCTGGGTTAATTGTCCTAGGAAGATAGGTTAGCATGTAGGTCAGCTGCTTTATTGTTCAAGTCCATTAAAACCAGCTAGAAATCAAGATTACACCATGTTCCAAATGCTTAAAAATAAGTCGTTCAAAGTACCATGGTGGGGTTCCTTTGTAAAATTGAAGAAAAACCCATAAAATGGATTTTATCTTAAGTTTTCCCCAAGTGCATATGTCATTCGCTCCTGATCTATGTTTCTTGCACTTATCAATGGTCCCGATCACAGCGCTAAGATCTACGACTCACAACGCATTCCGGACCCCCCCGACCATTCTGCTTTTAACCGAGGGGGGGGGTCCGGAATCAATAATAACATGGGTGCTCATCTGGACGGCTCAGGAAGGAGTGCTTAAATCAACGGTCCACAATGAATTCCGGACCCCCCCGTCCATTCTGCCTTTAATGGAGGGGGGGGGGGTTCGGAATGAGTATTAAAAAGCGCTCTAAGATCTGCGGCCAGGAAATAAGCGCGCAGATCTATGGCTCACAATGAATTTCGGACCCCCCCTAGTGTTCTGCTTTTAACCAAAGGGGGGGGGGTCTGGAATGAATATTCCTTTCGACGGGCCCCTTGTTACATGTGGCATTGTCCTATTGATCCAGAAGTCCTATCCCCCACATGCTTTCTGACAGTCCGTCACTCCTGGACGTCATCCTCCACTAAGTCCACTTATTCCACTTGCTCCCGGGGTCGGGTCACATCCCATAACTGCTGTCAGTCCCTGTTGTCAGTACCTAAACCTCTTCACTCATGAACAACCCCTTTTGGCGAATTTCACCTCCAATCACCAACCTCCACGTCACCCGTCCGTATACTTTGGCCACCGTAATCTGCCACCTCATCCCAAGTGACCCGTTGTCCATTTATTACAGGATAACATACCCGTTATCCTACTGACCTGTCTCCCACGTCCAACCAACCCCAGTTTTGAATAAAACTACCGTTATGCCCCTTTCATTTGTTATTCATCCATCGCGCCATAATCGTCCATCGCTCCAGAAAACTCTTACTCCTCCATAGCTTTCCCGTCGCCTTCCTCCATAGCCAGTAGACCCCACTAACATATTGTTTATTGCAGGTACTGTCGCTGAGATGGTGCCAAAGCCAAGGCTAGCGGAAGGAGAAGAAAATCCTTTTCTTCCTCCTCCTGTTGACCTGGACAAAATCCTGTTGGTGGATAAAGATAGATTGATCGCAGATACCATTTGCGACTTCGACTTTTCGGATCTTCAGTCATGGCTCCGGGAGGTGTTCCTGGACCAGAGCGACGAAATTGGACTCTGGGAGTCCAACTTGCCCCTGTATCTTTCTCCCCAGATTCATCATTTCCCCGAATTTTCCCTCAAATGCCAAGCCCATTACATCCCCGACCAGAAGGCCATCATCTCTTCATCTGGAGACATCCTCTTTTTCATCACTCCCGAAGATATTGACCAGATGATGCAAATTCCCCGTGCTGAATCTGCGTCCCCATTTAATTTAGAAATCCTCACTGAGTTATATCAGAAAATGACCTTCCCTCAAAGAGCTCAGATATTCAAGCTTTTCCTCCCCACTTCCGCTCAACTCCCTTCCACCAATCCCCCTTACCCTTCTTCCCTTTTCTCCACCAAAGGAAATCAAATCATTTCTTCCCTTTGTGCCTTGCTTGGTTACTATTCTGACCAATGGGTAGATGAGCCCATCCTGGGTTTTCTGTCCATTTTCTCAAACGATGAAAAGCCCACAACGCAATTCGACTACAACACCTTCTTGGCCGATAATATTCATGAACAATTTGTGAATTTTGGCATAGAGGGTATGTTCAGATATTCTTCCATACTGGCTTACATGTTCATTTACTTCCAAGCCGACAAATTCAGCTTCTCCATGCAAAAGATGGATGCAGACGGAAGGCCCCAGCCAGTCACAGCATGGACTTCTCTTCTGAAGCGTAACTCTGCTGAATACGACTTCAAAGCTTTCATTGATCAGTTTTACCACCCAGTGGTAAGCATGTTGAGTGGCAGGCCTGAGCCACGAATAAAGGATGAAGTCCAGAGAATTCTGCATCTCTCGGACAACGCAAAGACAGGAGACTGGTACTTATATCAGAACCACACCAAAATCAGAGTTTTCAGGTGCGAATTGGTGCCTTACAAACTACCTCAATATGTGCCGGTAAGGATTTTTGCATTAGAATATATTAGGCAGATAATGAATTCAGATGACATTCATTTTGTTTCCCTGAAGAAGAAGCAACAATTGAGAATCAAGGGGCAGATTGGTTGTTTCATCTGCAATAGTCGAGGCGCAGGGGAAGAAGCAGATAGAATGTTGAAGGGGATGAAATTCTTTACCAGTTTCACATGGCACTATGATCCATGCGGGATCATTTCAGAAATGATAATGAAAAATAAGAATGTCCCGTATGTACATGAGTCTAAGCCCGAGATAGAAAAGTTTGCAAATCAGACAGTATGGGTGCCTGACACCCTAGTCGAGATGGAGCAGCCATTTGAAGTGGAACAATAGGTTCCCCCGACGAGTGTGCCACCCACTACCACACCTCAGGTTCCTAAGGAAAAGAGGCCTCGAAAGGAGTCATCTCCACTTGTAACAGAGGTGTCATCAGAGGAATTTCAGATGCACACCAAGAGGCCAAAGACAGTTTCAACGCCTGGAGAGACATTAGAACAAGAAGTCTCGACTACCACAGTAACTACCACAAGGGTCAAGCCAGCCATTATACCTTTTGGTTCGAGCCAGCATAAGGAAATCACAACAGAAATACTGAAAAAATCCACAGATTCTCCCCTAGATACTCAGCCAAGCAAGACTGGGCCCAAGTTGGGCATCTTTGAAAAGTATGAATTGATCAAGAAGAAGAACTAGACCCTAACTAACAACACTTATGCCCAGTTTCGGAAGCAGTCGTCCACAACTCAGCATAGGATTCTTTCAGCATTTGACACAGAAAAGGGTAGGATGCACATGGCCTACCTCCAAGCACAGGTACCAGATCCCAAGGTGATCTTAGATTACAAAAGGGCCACGTTCGAATTCTAGGTGAAGGACGTGCATCCAGCAGAACAGATGGATCTGCACAAACAAACATGGGAGATGGTTTTTCACACATTGGCCCACGCTTCAACTTTTGCAGCAAAGTTTCATGTGTCTTTGAACAATGCTCAGACACAACTCAAGCTGGAGAAAATATCATCTTTCACGAAAGACAACAAGATCAAGACATTGGAGGAGCTGGTCCTCAAGATCGGTTATGACCCTGCGAATGTCAAGGCTGCAGAAGAGATGATAAAAAAGAAAAATGCTGACATCGCATCCTTAAGAAAACAACTGAAACTCCCACCCACAGAGGATTCACAAGCGAAGGAGATAGCAGAAAAGGAAGGTGAGAAGGATGAGATGCTAAAGTTACTCATGGAGTAGAATGCTCAGCTAAAAGAGATGGAGGCTGAGATGGAGAGACTCTTAAAGGAGAAAGAGCAGATGAAGCCAATGGAAGGCATTCCATTGAGTGCCATCCCAATTGCAGGATTGAGCACAGCAACAGTGACAGCCATTCCGTCTGCTACACCAGTGTCACTACCAGAAGGAACAACAGACCTTACCAAGTCCATGGAGAAGATGAACCTGCAAGAGACAGAAATCAGCAGGCTTAAGAAAGAAGTGGAGAACCTCCAAGAGCTCAAGACTTCTTTCCAAACAAGCCTATCCAAAGAAAAGCAGGTAAATGAGCATATCAGGAAGGAGTTACAGCAGCTCCAAAAGCAGACAATGGCAGGGAAGACTTTGGCTGAGGTCAAAGAGATTGTATGGAAAGATATCATCAAGTCCATAAATGAAATCTGGCCAATGATTCAAATCATGTTTGAACAAAATGAGTTTCTCCAGAGGAGCAAACAGGCCGTTGAGAAAATCAGAGTGGAGCTGGGAGACATGCCAACACAAGCAAATGAGATCATCGGGTTCCTGAATTCCAAGACCAGAGAGGAACTTGAAGAACTAAAAATTGAGGATAGAATAGAGACTATACTGGAGGTAAAAAGTGTTTTAACCAAGAGAAGTCTAATGCTTCAGCTTGAGGAAAAGGTTCAAGTCATGGATCAAGGAGTACAAAATTTCTTCAATAAGATTGATGCTCTTCAGAAGAAAGGCCTACCTGGTCTGAAGGTCATTAATGACAAATTAATGACACTCCCTGATTACAAGAAGAGATTGGCTGAAGTAGCTCAGGACAGTTCCAAGTTTGCAGGTATACAAGGGAGCATCACAGGCAAAGCATTCATGGATGCCCTGCAGTTGGATATTAGTATCCAACACGAGATTCGATACATATTCCTCATTAAGCCTACATTTGCTAAGTATACAGACATGGATGAAGTGTACCAGAGATTACTTAAAGTCACAGTGCCAAGTCATCTCAGATGGGAAGAATTTTGTGATCTACTAGATTAGCATATGAGCTGTCACATCCAGTCAGAAGAGGTTGCGAAGGCACCTCGCCAACGGCCTACCCCAGAAATTCCGCATGCAGTTGTACTGAGTCATCAAACAATTTTTGATTAGTTAAAGTAGTTAGACTAAAAATAGAATGAGCACGTCCTGATCAGTTATGACAAGAACGTTTGTAATTTGAATTATAAATACTTCAACTCTCGAAGTATTGGGGGTTGTTGATTCGCACACCCTATCGCTATCAAACTGTAATATTTTTGAAGAGATCTGCCATTAATAAAGAGGAGGCACTTTTACAAGATTCTTGCGTGTGTTCACTGGTGATGTTAATTTTCTAAGTTGAATGTTTTTCTTTCTATGTAATCATTTTGTTTTCTAGAACTAATCTTTAAGAATAACGTAATGTTGCAGGATTTATCTTTGATACCCTGTTTCCGATTCTAAAGATTTTAATGTTTATCTTCTGATATCTTCGATTAAGAAATTCTTAACTGCTTGTTAGTAGAAGTTATTTTTCTTATCTTATCTTCTGTCCATCATTTAAATTACTAAAAGATCTAGTTGAGTACATTATCTCGCCCTGTGAAAGTCTTCTTTGGCGTTTCTGGTTGTATCTCATAGTTGATTAAAACAGACTCCATAGCCCAATGGATGTGTATACTGTCTCAACCAATTTATAAACCCTTTTACAACAAAACATACTTGTTCCTTTACCTAGCCTAATATCTAAATTAAAAACAAAGCTAAATCATATAGAGAGATCCCTCTCTGAAGCTGGAAGGGCTGGATCCCAGCTTTAAAAGCGGTTGGATAAAGTTACCTTTGTGGATTCCTTCTTTGTCAACCTCTTGGAAATTTACAGAGTGCTAACAGGCGGTATACTAGGACTTTATGATTGTATACGAGTGAGAGGATAAATAAATTCGTATGGGGGAGACCAAATAATTTTAGACACGCATGCTTTTGCATGTGCAGGGAGAGACAACATGAAAAAAGAGCTCTGACACTGAAACAACAATGGAGGGAGAATTCTTGAGCGTTTTTGGAGCTGAAGATTGAAGAACTAGGTTGTCAGGTTTGAAGAGTGAATTCCTGCATGAATTGCACTGTAACAACAAGCTAATGTTGTTGTTTTAATGGTAGTTTTTTCTAGCAGTGAGTTCCTAGTAGTGAGATTCCCAATTACTTGTACCAAAGATACCCTGATAAACAAATGGGACGCCCGATGGAATAAGAGTAGTGAAGGGGTGCATTCCTTGGGTTGGGCAGGTCAAGAGGAAGAGAGTTGGAGGAAATTAGGAATAACTATAGGAGAATGCTAGTGGGTTGTGGAAATATTTGAGTTGTGAGTTATGAGAGGCACCCTCTTTTGTGGATTCTTAGCCCTAGCTTGAGGGTGACTTGCTGTTGATATCTAGAACAACAAGTCTATGGTTGGGTGTAACATCCATCCCAATCAGTTGGTTGCACACCTGTTTTGAAAAGAGAAGTGTTTGTCTGTGTTCTGTGTCATTTTATGAGCTATATTGTTGTATTTCAACTATGTGTATGTGAATGGTTTATATGTTGTTGTGTATGGAGTTAACTAGCTGTATTCATGTTTATTTCTGCACACTGTAGTTGCATTCATGTTTATTTCCACAAACTGTAGCTGCATTTAAATTAATGATAGCAGAATGGTTAAATCTATGTGTATTCATGTAGTTAGTAAGCTACATGATTAGTTAGCAATTTTTTTTATTTTTATGAGTATTCCACAAGTAATGGGCTTCAGTTAAGTTGGGGGAAGTTACAAGAGAACTCTTTGATGCTTTCCTGATTGAGGCCGTCTGAAGGGATAAGAACCATGTTGTTGATGCTTTAGCTATATTTGCATTTACTTTGCAACCTTGTGAGGAAATGCTTCATAATCAATGGAAAATGGAAGTAATTTTTAGACCATCTAGATACTCAATAACCTTGAACATTGGCAGGTTTTCAATGATGATGCTCGATTCTTCATTTCTTACATATTATGAAGAATTTTTTAGATAGCCAAATCAATTTCTTAGTCGAATCCATGAACTTAAGAGTTGAATATTTTCCAAATGACACACTTCCTAAGGGGGTTGTTCCTCTATAAAGGATGTTTGATAGACATGATATTTATAAAGAGAAACCTGTTGTTGATCAATATGATGAATCCTTTAAATTTAGTCTTGGTTCAAAAAAAAATCCTAGAATGATCAATATAGGAAAGGGAACCACTCTTGCTGAGAGAAAAAGCATAATAAACCTTATCCAAGAATTCAAAGATGTTTTTGCTTGGTCATATGATGATTTAAAGGCTTATAAGGGATACATTATCCAACATGCTATTCCTCTTAAGGAAGGGGCCAAACCATTTAGATAGAAGCTACGACACATTAACGCTAAGTTGGCTCCCTTAATTCATAAAGAGCTCCAAAAGACGGCCGATGCACAAATTATAGTCCCTATTAGATATTCTTCTAACTTGGTAGTGGTCCATAAGAATACTGGAGAGATTCGATTATGTGTGGACTTTAGGAATCTTAATCAATTATCTCTTAAAGACAATTATTATCTCCCAAACATGGAGCACTTACTGAAAATGGTCATTGGCGCAGGAATGATGTCTATGCTAGATTGTTTTTTAGGTTACAACCAAGTGTTAGTAAAAAAGAAAGATCAACTTAAAACTACTTTTACCACCCCATGGGGAAATTTCATGTTTTTAAGAATGTCTTTTGGCCTTACAAATGCCGGTTGCACTTTTCAAAGAGAAATGGAATTTTCTGTTAGGGACTTGATAGGGAAAATCATAGAGATATATCAAGATGATTTGACTGTTGTATCTAAGGAAAGAAATACGCATGTTCAACACCTTAGGAATATTTTGGAGTGATGTAAGAAGTATGGTATCTCCCTAAATTTCAAGAAGTTTATTTTTGGTTTTGATAAAAGAAAGATGTTGGATTATGTCGTCTCTAAGGATGGTATTTGTGTTGATCCAACAAGAATTGAATCTATAAAGAAGCACCCCCCCCCCCCT